>OU343063.1:43348962-43948962 GCA_910593695.2 Ocypus olens | reverse complement strand
TAAACCCAATTGCCATCGACTTGAAAACTTCAAACTTTACTCAAAATGCCTTAAAAATTATGATCTATAAAAAAATACAAAAACACCATCACTAAATTTAAACATAATTACGAATAAATAGGGCGTAAAGTTGTAAAAAATTGTTTCAAATTTTGGTGACGAAGAAAATTCAAAAACAATTGCTATCGATTTAAAAATTTCCAAATTCACTCAAAATGCATTCAAAATTATGACCTGTAAAAGTTTTCAAAAATCCCATCACATAATTTTGAAATATTTGTATTTAATCTAAGCGCAAAGTCGTAGAAAAAACAAAATTTGGTCACCAGAAAAAAAATACAAAAACAATCACCATCGAATTGAAAACTTCCAATTTTACTCGAAATGCATTTAAAATTATGATCTATAAAAATTGCAAAAACACCATAATTAAATTTTAAAATAAACAGTTGTTAAAAATTGAACATATTTTGTTGGTTCGAAAAAAATTCAAAAACAATTGCTATCGACTTGAAAACTACCAAATTTACTCAAAATGCATTCAGAATTATGAGCTATAGAAAATTGCAAAAGCAGCATCATTTAATTTTAAAATAATTTCATGTGACCAGAGCGCAAAGTTGTTAAAAATTGTTCAAATTTCGTTGGTTCGAAAAAAATCCAAAAACAATTACTATCGACTTGAAAATTTCCAAATTTACTCAAAATGTATTCCGAATTATGACCTATAAGAAATTGCGAAAATAACGTCATTCAATTTTTAAATTATTTCATATGAACAGAGAGAAAAATTTGTTAAATATTTAACAAATTTTGTTGGCTCGAAAAAGAATTGGAAAACAATGGCTATCGACTTGAAAACTTCAAAAATTACTTAAAACGCGTTAAGAATTATGTTCCATGAAAAACTGCCATCATTAAATTTTTAAAATAATTTCTTATGAACAGTTGTTAAAAATTGCACAAATTTTGTTGGCTCGAAAAAAATTCAAAAACAGTTGCCATGGACTTGAAAACTTCGAAATTTACTCAAAATGCATTCAAATTATGAATTGTAAAAGATTACAAAAACCCCATCGTATAATTTTAAAATATTTGCCTGTAAACAGAGTGCAAACACGTAAAAAATAACAAAATATAGCGATCCCAAAAAAAAAAATACAAAAACAATTACCACCGACTTGAAAACTTCAAAAACTACACAAATTTAATTCAGAATTATGATCTATAAAAAAAATGCAGAAACACCATAATTAAATTTTAAAATAACTTCATATGAACAGTTGTTAAAAATTGAACAAATTTTGTTGACTCGAAAAAAATTCAAAAACATTTGCTATCTACTTGAAAACTTCAAAATTTACTCAAAGTGCATTCAGAATTATGATCTATAAAAAATTACAAAAACACCATCATTAAATTTTAAAATAATTTCGAATTTTGGTGACTTGAAAAAAATTCAAAAACAATTGCTATCGACTTGAAAACTTTCAAATTTACTCAAAATGCATTCAGAATTATGATCTATAAAAAAATACAAAAACACCATCATTAAATTTTATAATAATTTCGAGTGAAGAGCGTAACATTTTTAAAAATTGAACAAATTTTTGTGACTCGAAAAAAATTCAAAAACAATTGCTATCGACTTGAAAACTTTCAAATTTACTCAAAATGCATTCAGAATTATGATCTATAAAAAAATACAAAAACACCATCATTAAATTTTATAATAATTTCGAGTGAATAGAGCGTAACATTTTTAAAAATTGAACAAATTTTTGTGACTCGAAAAAAATTCAAAAACAATTGCTATCGACTTGAAACCTTCCAAATAATCTCAAAATACTTTTAGAATTATGATCTATAAGAAAATACAAAAACACCATGATTACATTTTAAAATAATTTCGAATGAATAGAGCATAAAATTTTTAAAAATTGAACAAATTTTACTGACTTGAAAAAAATTCAAAACCAATTGCTATCGACTTGAAACCTTCACAATTTACTCAAAATACATTCAGAATTATGATCTATAAAACATTACAAAAACACCATCATTAAATTTTAAAATAATTTCGAATGAATAGAGCGTAAATTTTTAAAAATTGAACATATTTTGGCGACTCGAAAAAAATTCAAAACCAATTGCTCTTGACTTGAAACCTTTAAAATTTACTCAAAATGCATTCAGAACTATGATCTACAGAAAATTGCAAAACAACATCACTACATTTTAAAATAATTTAAAATCAACACAGGGGAAACTTGTTTCATAAAATATTGTGAAAATAATAGTTTCATTTGATTATTAAAACAATTAATAATGGAAACTCTTGCGATCGAAATCGATAGATTGCCCGTAATCTAAACCGAAAAAAAAACGATTTTCATCCTGCTGGTGGCCCTTCTAGGAGAATTTGTTGCCGAGCGCGAATAATTGACGTTGATGGCCTTTCTTCTGGCACTTATGTTTCATTAAGCGCAAAAGGGAGCGCCGCCCTTAAATAAATATGAAGTGGTTTATTGATCTACCGAATCAAGGGCTCGTTATTTAATGCTATCCTGTTTGTCTGACGCCATTTACCGAAGACTCGTCTCGTTATCTTTAATTTGTTTAGTTGCCGCCTAATGGATTTCCTATTACATCGCTGTACTCTAAGTAATTCAGTGTACAAATAAGAATTTATAAATGAACACAACTTGTTTTCTGATAATATACAATCCTTAAGTGGCATGTCTTAGATTAATTAATTAATTTATCGATCAAAATTGCTTACTTGAACATACAATTTTTGTGTGTTAATTATTTGAGCTCCTACCACTCTGCTCTTTATTACTCATGGTTTGTTATTAACCTGTCACAGATGCACGTCTGGTTTTCAGACTATCCTTCAAGAAAAATATGAATTTAGAATAATCAATAACATTTTTAAAAGCCACACAAATCATTGAAACATTTACTTGTATTTTAGCATCAATGTTTACACTATTAAAAGTCAAATGCGTTTATGACCATGCATAAAACAAAAAGTAAATATTGATCATTCCGGGTCGTGTCCTACGCACACAAATTACCCGTAATAAGTTTGGCTGAATAATAAATTGTCGACCGTTTCCTGGCGAAGGGGTCCCAGGACAAATAATTTAGAATTACACAAAACATTTTTGGGCTCCCCGGAAAAGAGGCACGAAGGTCCGACCAATATAATCCTAAAACAACACACCCTATATGTTTAGGACACACTCCAGAGAAACGTTCCAAACACCCACAGTTATTATAACTTGGCGTTATTATTTCAACTATTGTTTGTCGAGTGAATTTGTTGTTTTATTGATGTTGTTATAACTTTATATCATAATATGCGTTTTTTATCAATGCACAGTGAGGATAACATTTTGAAATTTCTGTGCCTGTTAATGAAAAAATTTAAACAACTGACGTCATCCCTTTATCGGTTTATGACAATTTGAATGCCCAAATGTTGGTGATTTTCTTAATAATAATTTTTTTCAACCCCTTCGAAAGGGTGACAATTAACTTGTGATACACCAAACAATGCAGAATGTTTTCATCTATTATTAAAAAAAGTTTAAACAACTAACGTCGTACCGTTATTAGTTTATGAAAATTTTAATGCCAAAACGTAGGTGATTTTTTTAATAATAATTTTTTTCAACCCCTTCGAAAGGGTAGCAATTAACTTGTGGTATACCAAACAATGCAGAATGCTTTCATCTATTATAAAAAAAAGTTTAAACAACTGACGTCGTCTCATTATTGATTTATGACAATTTTAATGCCAAAATGTTGGTGATTTTTTTAATAATAATTTTTTTCAACCCCTTCGAAAGGGTGACAATTAACTTGTGGTTTACCAAACAATGCAGGATGTTTTAGTCTATTATAAAAAAAAAGTTTAAACAACTGACGTCGTCTCGTTATTGATTTATGACAATTTTAATGCCAACATGTTGGTGATTTTTTTAATAATAATTTTTTTCAACCCCTTCGAAAGGGTGGCAATTAACTTGTGGTATACCAAACAATGCAGAATGCTTTCATCTATTATAAAAAAAATTTAAACAACTGACGTCGTCTCGTTATTGATTTATGACAATTTTAATGCCAAAATGTTGGTGATTTTTTTAATAATAATTTTTTTCACCCCCTTCGAAAGGGTGACAATTAACTTGTGGTACACCAAACAATGCAGAATGTTCAAATCTATTATAAAAAAAAGTTTAAACAACTGACGTCGTCTTGTTATTGATTTATGACAATTTTAATGCCAAAATGTTGGTGATTTTTTTAATAATAATTTTTTTCAACCAACCCCTTCGAAAAGGTGGCAATTAACTTGTGGTATACCAAACAATGCAGAATGCTTTCATCTATTATAAAAAAAAGTTTAAACAACTGACGTCGTCTTGTTATTGGTTTATGACAATTTTAATGCCAAAATGTTGGTGATTTTTTTAATAATAATTTTTTTCAACCCCTTCGAAAGGGTGGCAAATAACTTGTGGTATACCGAACAATGTAGAATGCTTTCTCCTATTATAAAAAAAAGTTTAAACAACTGACGTCGTCTCGTTATTGATTTATGACAATTTTAATGCCAAAATGTTGGTGATTTTTTTAATAATAATTTTTTTCAACCCCTTCGAAAGGCTGGCAATTAACTTGTGGTATACCAAACAATGCAGAATGCTTTCATCTGTTATAAAAAAAAGTTTAAACAACTGACGTCGTCTCGTTATTGATTTATGACAATTTTAATGTCAAAATGTTGGTGATTTTTTTAATAATAATTTTTTTCAACCCTTTCGAAAGGGTGACAAATAACTTGTGATATACCGAACAATGTAGAATGCTTTCTCCTATTATAAAAAAAAGTTTAAACAACTGACGTCGTCTCGTTATTGATTTATGACAATTTTAATGCCAAAATGTTGGTGATTTTTTTAATAATAATTTTTTTCAACCCCTTCGAAAGGGTGACAATTAACTTGTGGTACACCAAACAATGCAGAATGTTTAAATCTATTATAAAAAAAAGTTTAAACAACTGACGTCGTCTTGTTATTGATTTATGACAATTTTAATGCCAAAATGTTGGTGATTTTTTTAATAATAATTTTTTTCACCCCCTTCGAAAGGGTGACAATTAACTTGTGGTACACCAAACAATGCAGAATGTTTAAATCTATTATAAAAAAAAGTTTAAACAACTGACGTCGTCTTGTTATTGATTTATGACAATTTTAATGCCAAAATGTTGGTGATTTTTTTAATAATAATTTTTTTCAACCCCTTCGAAAAGGTGGCAATTAACTTGTGGTATACCAAACAATGCAGAATGCTTTCATCTATTATAAAAAAAAGTTTAAACAACTGACGTCGTCTCATTATTGATTAATGACAATTTTAATGCCAAAATGTTGGTGATTTTTTTAATAATAATTTTTTTCAACCCCTTCGAAAGGGTGACAATTAACTTGTGGTTTACCAAACAATGCAGGATGTTTTAGTCTATTATAAAAAAAAAGTTTAAACAACTGACGTCGTCTCGTTATTGATTTATGACAATTTTAATGCCAACATGTTGGTGATTTTTTTAATAATAATTTTTTTCAACCCCTTCGAAAGGGTGGCAATTAACTTGTGGTATACCAAACAATGCAGAATGCTTTCATCTATTATAAAAAAAATTTAAACAACTGACGTCGTCTCGTTATTGATTTATGACAATTTTAATGCCAAAATGTTGGTGATTTTTTTAATAATAATTTTTTTCACCCCCTTCGAAAGGGTGACAATTAACTTGTGGTACACCAAACAATGCAGAATGTTTAAATCTATTATAAAAAAAAGTTTAAACAACTGACGTCGTCTTGTTATTGATTTATGACAATTTTAATGCCAAAATGTTGGTGATTTTTTTAATAATAATTTTTTTCAACCCCTTCGAAAAGGTGGCAATTAACTTGTGGTATACCAAACAATGCAGAATGCTTTCATCTATTATAAAAAAAAGTTTAAACAACTGACGTCGTCTTGTTATTGGTTTATGACAATTTTAATGCCAAAATGTTGGTGATTTTTTTAATAATAATTTTTTTCACCCCCTTCGAAAGGGTGACAATTAACTTGTGGTACACCAAACAATGCAGAATGTTTAAATCTATTATCGAACAATATAGAATGCTTTCTCCTATTATAAAAAAAAGTTTAAACAACTGACGTCGTCTCGTTATTGATTTATGACAATTTTAATGCCAAAATGTTGGTGATTTTTTTAATAATAATTTTTTTCAACCCCTTCGAAAGGCTGGCAATTAACTTGTGGTATACCAAACAATGCAGAATGCTTTCATCTGTTATAAAAAAAAGTTTAAACAACTGACGTCGTCTCGTTATTGATTTATGACAATTTTAATGCCAAAATGTTGGTGATTTTTTTAATAATAATTTTTTTCAACCCCTTCGAAAGGGTGACAATTAACTTGTGGTTTACCAAACAATGCAGGATGTTTTAGTCTATTATAAAAAAAAAGTTTAAACAACTGACGTCGTCTCGTTATTGATTTATGACAATTTTAATGCCAACATGTTGGTGATTTTTTTAATAATAATTTTTTTCAACCCCTTCGAAAGGGTGGCAATTAACTTGTGGTATACCAAACAATGCAGAATGCTTTCATCTATTATAAAAAAAATTTAAACAACTGACGTCGTCTCGTTATTGATTTATGACAATTTTAATGCCAAAATGTTGGTGATTTTTTTAATAATAATTTTTTTCACCCCCTTCGAAAGGGTGACAATTAACTTGTGTTACACCAAACAATGCAGAATGTTTAAATCTATTATAAAAAAAAGTTTAAACAACTGACGTCGTCTTGTTATTGATTTATGACAATTTTAATGCCAAAATGTTGGTGATTTTTTTAATAATAATTTTTTTCAACCCCTTCGAAAAGGTGGAAATTAACTTGTGGTATACCAAACAATGCAGAATGCTTTCATCTATTATAAAAAAAAGTTTAAACAACTGACGTCGTCTCATTATTGATTTATGACAATTTTAATGCCAAAATGTTGGTGATTTTTTTAATAATAATTTTTTTCAACCCCTTCGAAAGGGTGACAATTAACTTGTGGTTTACCAAACAATGCAGGATGTTTTAGTCTATTATAAAAAAAAGTTTAAACAACTGACGTCGTCTCGTTATTGATTTATGACAATTTTAATGCCAACATGTTGGTGATTTTTTTAATAATAATTTTTTTCAACCCCTTCGAAAGGGTGGCAATTAACTTGTGGTATACCAAACAATGCAGAATGCTTTCATCTATTATAAAAAAAATTTAAACAACTGACGTCGTCTCGTTATTGATTTATGACAATTTTAATGCCAAAATGTTGGTGATTTTTTTAATAATAATTTTTTTCACCCCCTTCGAAAGGGTGACAATTAACTTGTGGTACACCAAACAATGCAGAATGTTTAAATCTATTATAAAAAAAAGTTTAAACAACTGACGTCGTCTTGTTATTGATTTATGACAATTTTAATGCCAAAATGTTGGTGATTTTTTTAATAATAATTTTTTTCAACCCCTTCGAAAGGGTGGCAAATAACTAGTGGTATACCGAACAATGTAGAATGCTTTCTCCTATTATAAAAAAAAGTTTAAACAACTGACGTCGTCTCGTTATTGATTTATGACAATTTTAATGCCAAAATGTTGGTGATTTTTTTAATAATAATTTTTTTCAACCCCTTCGAAGGGTGGCAATTAACTTGTGGTATACCAAACAATGCAGAATGCTTTCATCTATTATAAAAAAAAGTTTAAACAACTGACGTCGTCTCGTTATTGATTTATGACAATTTAAATGCCAAAATGTTGGTGATTTTTTTAATAATAATTTTTTTCAACCCCTTCGAAAGGGTGGCAATTAACTTGTGGTATACCAAACAATGCAGAATGCTTTCATCTATTATAAAAAAAAGTTTAAACAACTGACGTCGTCTCGTTATTGATTTATGACAATTTTAATGCCAAAATGTTGGTGATTTTTTTAATAATAATTTTTTTCAACCCCTTCGAAAGGGTGGCAATTAACTTGTGGTATACCAAACAATGCAGAATGCTTTCATCTATTATAAAAAAAAGTTTAAACAACTGACGTCGTCTTGTTATTGATTTATGACAATTTTAATGCCAAAATGTTGGTGATTTTTTTAATAATAATTTTTTTCAACCCCTTCAAAAAGGTGGCAATTAACTTGTGGTATACCAAACAATGCAGAATGCTTTCATCTATTATAAAAAAAAGTTTAAACAACTGACGTCGTCTTGTTATTGGTTTATGACAATTTTAATGCCAAAATGTTGGTGATTTTTTTAATAATAATTTTTTTCAACCCCTTCGAAAGGGTGGCAAATAACTTGTGGTATACCGAACAATGTAGAATGCTTTCTCCTATTATAAAAAAAAGTTTAAACAACTGACGTCGTCTCGTTATTGATTTATGACAATTTTAATGCCAAAATGTTGGTGATTTTGTTAATAATAATTTTTTTCAACCCCTTCGAAAGGGTGGCAATTAACTTGTGGTATACCAAACAATGCAGAATGCTTTCATCTATTATAAAAAAAAGTTTAAACAACTGACGTCGTCTTGTTATTGATTTATGACAATTTTAATGCCAAAATGTTGGTGATTTTTTTAATAATAATTTTTTTCAACCCCTTCGAAAGGGTGGCAATTAACTTGTGGTATACCAAACAATGCAGAATGCTTTCATCTATTATAAAAAAAAGTTTAAACAACTGACGTCGTCTCGTTATTGATTTATGACAATTTAAATGCCAAAATGTTGGTGATTTTTTTAATAATAATTTTTTTCAACCCCTTCGAAAGGGTGGCAATTAACTTGTGGTATACCAAACAATGCAGAATGCTTTCATCTATTATAAAAAAAAGTTTAAACAACTGACGTCGTCTCGTTATTGATTTATGACAATTTTAATGCCAAAATGTTGGTGATTTTTTTAATAATAATTTTTTTCAACCCCTTCGAAAGGGTGGCAATTAACTTGTGGTATACCAAACAATGCAGAATGCTTTCATCTATTATAAAAAAAAGTTTAAACAACTGACGTCGTCTCGTTATTGATTTATGACAATTTTAATGCCAAAATGTTGGTGATTTTTTTAATAATAATTTTTTTCAACCCCTTCGAAAGGGTGGCAATTAACTTGTGGTATACCAAACAATGCAGAATGCTTTCATCTATTATAAAAAAAAGTTTAAACAACTGACGTCGTCTTGTTATTGATTTATGACAATTTTAATGCCAAAATGTTGGTGATTTTTTTAATAATAATTTTTTTCAACCCCTTCGAAAAGGTGGCAATTAACTTGTGGTATACCAAACAATGCAGAATGCTTTCATCTATTATAAAAAAAAGTTTAAACAACTGACGTCGTCTTGTTATTGGTTTATGACAATTTTAATGCCAAAATGTTGGTGATTTTTTTAATAATAATTTTTTTCAACCCCTTCGAAAGGGTGGCAAATAACTTGTGGTATACCGAACAATGTAGAATGCTTTCTCCTATTATAAAAAAAAGTTTAAACAACTGACGTCGTCTCGTTATTGATTTATGACAATTTTAATGCCAAAATGTTGGTGATTTTTTTAATAATAATTTTTTTCAACCCCTTCGAAAGGCTGGCAATTAACTTGTGGTATACCAAACAATGCAGAATGCTTTCATCTGTTATAAAAAAAAGTTTAAACAACTGACGTCGTCTCGTTATTGATTTATGACAATTTTAATGCCAAAATGTTGGTGATTTTTTTAATATTAATTTTTTTCAACCCCTTCAAAAGGGTGGAAATTAACTTGTGGTACACCAAACAATGCAGAATGCTTTCATCTATTATAAAAAAAAGTTTAAACAACTGACGTCGTCTCGTTATTGATTTATGACAATTTTAATGTCAAAATGTTGGTGATTTTTTTAATAATAATTTTTTTCAACCCTTTCGAAAGGGTGACAATTAACTTGTGGTTTACCAAACAATGCAGGATGTTTTAATCTATTATAAAAAAAAGTTTTAATAACTGACGTCGTCTCGTTATTGATTTATGACAATTTTAATGCCAAAATGTTGGTGATTTTTTTAATAATAATTTTTTTCAACCCCTTCGAAAGGGTGGCAAATAACTTGTGGTACACCAAACAATGCAGAATGCTTTCATCTGTTATAAAAAAAAGTTTAAACAACTGACGTCGTCTCGTTATTGATTTATGACAATTTTAATGCCAAAATGTTGGTGATTTTTTTAATAATAATTTTTTTCAACCCCTTCGAAAGGGTGGCAATTAACTTGTGGTATACCAAACAATGCAGAATGCTTTCATCTATTATAAAAAAAAGTTTAAACAACTGACGTCGTCTCGTTATTGATTTATGACAATTTAAATGCCAAAATGTTGGTGATTTTTTTAATAATAATTTTTTTCAACCCCTTCGAAAGGGTGGCAAATAACTTGTGTACACCAAACAATGCAGAATGCTTTCATCTAATTTAAAAAAAAGTTTAAACAACTGACGTCGTCTCGTTATTGATTTATGACAATTTTAATGTCAAAATGTTGGTGATTTTTTTAATAATAATTTTTTTCAACCCCTTCAAAAGGGTGGAAATTAACTTGTGGTACACCAAACAATGCAGAATGCTTTCATCTATTATAAAAAAAAGTTTAAACAACTGACGTCGTCTCGTTATTGATTTATGACAATTTTAATGCCAAAATGTTGGTGATTTTTTTAATAATAATTTTTTTCAACCCTTTCGAAAGAGTGACACTTAACTTGTGGTTTACCAAACAATGCAGGATGTTTTAATCTAATATAAAAAAAAGTTTAAACAACTGACGTCGTCTTGTTATTGATTTATGACAATTTTAATGCCAAAATGTTGGTGATTTTTTTAATAATAATTTTTTTCAACCCCTTAGAAAAGGTGGAAAATAACTTGTGGTATACCGAACAATGTAGAATGCTTTCATCTATTATAAAAAAAAGTTTAAACAACTGACGTCGTCTCGTTATTGATTTATGACAATTTTAATGCCAAAATGTTGGTGATTTTTTTAATAATAATTTTTTTCAACCCCTTCGAAAGGGTGGCAATTAACTTGTGGTTTACTAAACAATGCAGGATGTTTTAATCTATTATAAAAAAAAGTTTAAACAACTGACGTCGTCTTGTTATTGATTTATGACAATTTTAATGCCAAAATGTTGGTGATTTTTTTAATAATTATTTTTTTCAACCCCTTCGAAAGGGTGACATTTAACTTGTGGTACACCAAATAATGTAGAATGCTTTCATCTATTATAAGAAAAAGTTTAAACAACTGACGTCATCCCGTTATTGGTTTATGACAATTTTAATGACAAAATGTTGATGTTTTCTTTAATAATATTTTGTTCAACCTCTTCGAAAGGGTGACAATTAACTTGTGGTACACCAAACAATGCAGAATGTTGTCTTCTTTTATAAGAAAAAATTTAGACAAGTAAGGCCGTTCCGTTATTGGTTTATGACAATTTTAATACCAAAATGTTGGTGATTTTTTATAATAATTATTTTTTTCAACCCCTTCGAAGGGTTGACAATTAAATTGTGGTATACCAAACAATGCAGAATATCTTAATCGATTATAAGAAAATGTTTAAACAATTAACGTCGTTCCGTTATTGGTTAGAATATTACAACAACTGCAGTGAACAATACTTTCTTAGTTTTATCAGCAAAAATAATATTTCTTTCCTTCCAGCGTCCTGTCTTTGAGATCACCCGGGATTTCAAGACCGACCCTTATCCAGAGTGGCTCGGCAGGAATCTGGCGAGGCTTTGTGGTAGGATTTTTCCAAGACGTCAACATCATAACCTTGGACATCCAGTCAGCCAGGAGCATTCGTGGAAGATGTTTCCACATCACTATCGATCTCCGATGAAGCTGTATTTGGTTTTACATCAATTTGACCGGTTCTTTTCAGAACCACAAAATACTCAATAATTCTGAGATTCGACAATGTCCAACACACTCGCATTTTCTTTCTATCTATTCTTCTTTTTTTCCAAATAAAAATATAAAAAAACCTCTTTTCGTTCCTTGTCTCCTGATACAAATCTTGAAAATTTTTCGAAATTGCAAATTTGCGATTCGGTAAATATTACGAGCAAAATACCTCTTTTCGTTCCTGCTCTCCTGATACAAATCTTGAAAATTTTTCGAAACTGCAAATTTTCGATTCGTTAAATATTACGAGCAAAATACCTCTTTTCGTTCCTGCTCTCCTGATACAAATATTGAAAATTTTTCGAAATTGCAAATTTGCGATTCGGTAAATATTAGGAGCAAAATACCTCTTTTCGTTCCTGCTCTCCTGATACAAATCTTGAAAATTTTTCGAAACTGCAAATTTGCGATTCGGTAAATATTGGGAGCAAAACACCTCTTTACGTTCCTGCTCTCCTGATACAAATATTGAAAATTTTTCGAAATTGTAAATTTTCGATTCGTCAAATATTAGGAGCAAAACACCTCTTTTCGTTTCTGCGCTCCTGATAGAAATATTGAAAATTTTTCGAAATTGCAAATTTGCGATTCGGTAAATATTAGGAGCAAAATACCTCTTTTCGTTCCTGCTCTCCTGATACAAATATTGAAAATTTTTCGAAACTGCAAATTTGCGATTCGTTAAATATTAGGAGCAAAATACCTCTTTTCGTTTCTGCTCTCCTGATACAAATATTGAAAATTTTTCGAAACTGCAAATTTGCGATTCGTTAAATATTAGGAGCAAAACACCTGTTTTCGTTTCTGCGCTCCTGATACAAATCTTGAAAATTTTTCGAAATTGCAAATTTGCGATTCGTTAAATATTAGGAGCAAAATACCTCTTTTCGTTTCTGCGCTTCTGATACAAATATTGAAAATTTTTCGAAATTGCAAATTTGCGATTCGTTAAATATTAGGAGCAAAACACCTCTTTTCGTTTCTGCTCTCCTGATACAAATATTGAAAATTTTTCGAAACTGCAAATTTGCGATTCGTTAAATATTAGGAGCAAAACACCTCTTTTCGTTCCTGCTCTCCTGATACAAATATTGAAAATTTTTCGAAATTGCAAATTTGCGATTCGTTAAATATTAGGAGCAAAATACCTCTTTTCGTTTCTGCGCTTCTGATACAAATATTGAAAATTTTTCGAAACTGCAAATTTGCGATTCGTTAAATATTAGGAGCAAAACACCTGTTTTCGTTTCTGCGCTCCTGATACAAATCTTGAAAATTTTTCGAAATTGCAAATTTGCGATTCGTTAAATATTAGGAGCAAAATACCTCTTTTCGTTTCTGCGCTTCTGATACAAATATTGAAAATTTTTCGAAATTGCAAATTTGCGATTCGTTAAATATTAGGAGCAAAACACCTCTTTTCGTTTCTGCTCTCCTGATACAAATATTGAAAATTTTTCGAAACTGCAAATTTGCGATTCGTTAAATATTAGGAGCAAAATACCTCTTTTCGTTCCTGCTCTCCTGATACAAATATTGAAAATTTTTCGAAATTGCAAATTTGCGATTCGTTAAATATTAGGAGCAAAATACCTCTTTTCGTTTCTGCGCTCCTGATACAAATATTGAAAATTTTTCGAAATTGCAAATTTGCGATTCGTTAAATATTAGGAGCAAAACACCTCTTTTCGTTTCTGCGCTCCTGATACAAATATTGAAAATTTTTCGAAACTGCAAATTTGCGATTCGTTAAATATTAGGAGCAAAACACCTCTTTTCGTTTCTGCGCTCCTGATACAAATATTGAAAATTTTTCGAAACTGCAAATTTGCGATTCGTTAAATATTAGGAGCAAAATACCTCTTTTCGTTTCTGCGCTCCTGATACAAATATTGAAAATTTTTCGAAACTGCAAATTTGCGATTCGTTAAATATTAGGAGCAAAATACCTCTTTTCGTTTCTGCGCTCCTGATACAAATCTTGAAAATTTTTCGAAACTGCAAATTTGCGATTCGTTAAATATTAGGAGCAAAACACCTCTTTTCGTTCCTGCTCTCCTGATACGAATATTGAAAATTTTTCGAAATTGCAAATTTCCGATTCGTTAAATATTAGGAGCAATATACCTCTTTTCGTTCCTGCTCTCCTGATACAAATATTGAAAATTTTTCGAAACTGCAAATTTGCGATTCGTTAAATATTAGGAGCAAAACACCTCTTTTCGTTTCTGCGCTCCTGATACAAATATTGAAAATTTTTCGAAACTGCAAATTTGCGATTCGTTAAATATTAGGAGCAAAATACCTCTTTTCGTTTCTGCTCTCCTGATACAAATATTGAAAATTTTTCGAAACTGCAAATTTGCGATTCGTTAAATATTAGGAGCAAAACACCTCTTTTCGTTTCTGCGCTCCTGATACAAATATTGAAAATTTTTCGAAACTGCAAATTTGCGATTCGTTAAATATTAGGAGCAAAATACCTCTTTTCGTTTCTGCTCTCCTGATACAAATATTGAAAATTTTTCGAAACTGCAAATTTGCGATTCGTTAAATATTAGGAGCAAAATACCTCTTTTCGTTTCTGCGCTCCTGATACAAATATTGAAAATTTTTCGAAACTGCAAATTTGCGATTGGTTAAATATTAGGAGCAAAATACCTCTTTTCGTTTCTGCGCTCCTGATACAAATATTGAAAATTTTTCGAAACTGCAAATTTCCGATTCGTTAAATATTAGGAGCAATATACCTCTTTTCGTTCCTGCTCTCCTGATACAAATATTGAAAATTTTTCGAAACTGCAAATTTGCGATTCGTTAAATATTAGGAGCAAAATACCTCTTTTCGTTTCTGCTCTCCTGATACAAATATTGAAAATTTTTCGAAACTGCAAATTTCCGATTCGTTAAATATTAGGAGCAATATACCTCTTTTCGTTCCTGCTCTCCTGATACAAATATTGAAAATTTTTCGAAACTGCAAATTTGCGATTCGTTAAATATTAGGAGCAAAATACCTCTTTTCGTTTCTGCGCTCCTGATACAAATATTGAAAATTTTTCGAAACTGCAAATTTCCGATTCGTTAAATATTAGGAGCAAAACACCTCTTTTCGTTTCTGCGCTCCTGATACAAATATTGAAAATTTTTCGAAACTGCAAATTTCCGATTCGTTAAATATTAGGAGCAAAACACCTCTTTTCGTTTCTGCGCTCCTGATACAAATATTGAAAATTTTTCGAAACTGCAAATTTCCGATTCGTTAAATATTAGGAGCAATATACCTCTTTTCGTTCCTGCTCTCCTGATACAAATATTGAAAATTTTTCGAAACTGCAAATTTGCGATTCGTTAAATATTAGGAGCAAAACACCTCTTTTCGTTTCTGCGCTCCTGATACAAATATTGAAAATTTTTCGAAACTGCAAATTTGCGATTCGTTAAATATTAGGAGCAAAACACCTCTTTTCGTTTCTGCGCTCCTGATACAAATATTGAAAATTTTTCGAAACTGCAAATTTCCGATTCGTTAAATATTAGGAGCAATATACCTCTTTTCGTTCCTGCTCTCCTGATACAAATATTGAAAATTTTTCGAAACTGCAAATTTGCGATTCGTTAAATATTAGGAGCAAAATACCTCTTTTCGTTTCTGCGCTCCTGATACAAATATTGAAAATTTTTCGAAACTGCAAATTTGCGATTGGTTAAATATTAGGAGCAAAATACCTCTTTTCGTTTCTGCGCTCCTGATACAAATATTGAAAATTTTTCGAAACTGCAAATTTCCGATTCGTTAAATATTAGGAGCAATATACCTCTTTTCGTTCCTGCTCTCCTGATACAAATATTGAAAATTTTTCGAAACTGCAAATTTGCGATTCGTTAAATATTAGGAGCAAAATACCTCTTTTCGTTTCTGCGCTCCTGATACAAATATTGAAAATTTTTCGAAACTGCAAATTTGCGATTCGTTAAATATTAGGAGCAAAATACCTCTTTTCGTTTCTGCGCTCCTGATAGAAATATTGAAAATTTTTCGAAACTGCAAATTTGCGATTCGTTAAATATTAGGAGCAAAATACCTCTTTTCGTTTCTGCGCTCCTGATACAAATCTTGAAAATTTTTCGAAACTGCAAATTTGCGATTCGTTAAATATTAGGAGCAAAATACCTCTTTTCGTTTCTGCGCTCCTGATACAAATCTTGAAAATTTTTCGAAACTGCAAATTTGCGATTCATTAAATATTAGGAGCAAAACACCTCTTTTCGTTTCTGCGCTCCTGATACAAATATTGAAAATTTTTCGAAATTGCAAATTTGCGATTCGTTAAATATTAGGAGCAAAACACCTCTTTTCGTTTCTGCGCTCCTGATACAAATATTGAAAATTTTTCGAAATTGCAAATTTGCGATTCGTTAAATATTAGGAGCAAAATACCTCTTTTCGTTCCTGCTCTCCTGATACAAATATTGAAAATTTTTCGAAATTATTTTAGGGTACACATTCTGAACCGGAAATTTTCGATTCGTTAAATATTAGGAGCAAAATACCTCTTTTCGTTCCTGCTCTCCTGATACAAATATTGAAAATTTTTCGAAATTATTTTAGGGTACACATTCTGAACCGGAAATTTTCGATTCGTTAAATATTAGGAGCAAAATACCTCTTTTCGTTCCTGCTCTCCTGATACAAATATTGAAAATTTTTCGAAATTAAATTAGGGTACACATTCTGAACCGGAAATTTTCGATTCGTCAAATATTAGGAGCAAAATACCTCTTTTCGTTCCTGCTCTCCTGATACAAATATTGAAAATTTTTCGAAATTATTTTAGGGTACACATTCTGAACCGGAAATTTTCGATTCGTCAAATATTACCAGAAAAATACCTCTCTTCGTTCCTGGTCTCCTGATACAAATCTTGAAAAATTTTCGAAACTGCAAATTTGCGATTCGGTAAATATTAGGAGCAAAACACCTCTTTTCGTTCCTGCTCTCCTGATACAAATCTTGGAAATTTTTCGAAATTATTTTAGGGTACACATTCTGAACCGGAAATTTTCGATTCGTCAAATATTACCAGAAAAATACCTCTTTTCGTTCCTGGTCTCCTGATACAAATCTTGAAAATTTTTCGAAATTATTTTAGGGTACACATTCTGAACCGGAAATTTTCGATTCGTCAAATATTACCAGAAAAATACCTCTCTTCGTTCCTGGTCTCCTGATACAAATCTTGAAAAATTTTCGAAACTGCAAATTTGCGATTCGGTAAATATTAGGAGCAAAACACCTCTTTTCGTTCCTGCTCTCCTGATACAAATCTTGGAAATTTTTCGAAATTATTTTAGGGTACACATTCTGAACCGGAAATTTTCGATTCGTCAAATATTACCAGAAAAATACCTCTTTTCGTTCCTGGTCTCCTGATACAAATCTTGAAAATTTTTCGAAATTAAATTAGGGTACACATTCTGAACCGGAAATTTTCGATTCGTTAAATATTGCGAGCATAACACCTCTTTTCGTTCCTGGACTCCTGATACAAATCTTGAAAATTTTTCGAAATTATTTTAGGGTACACATTCTGAACCGGAAATTTTCGATTCGTTAAATATTGCGAGCATAACACCTCTTTTCGTTCCTGGACTCCTGATACAAATCTTGAAAATTTTTCGAAATTATTTTAGGGTACACATTCTGAACCGGAAATTTTCGAGTTGTTAAATTTTACGAGCAAAATACCTCTTTTCGTTCCTGGACTCCTGATACAAATCGTGAAAATTTTTCGAAATTCATTTTGGGTACACATTCTGAACCATAAAATGTTCACCGTATTTGTTATACTTCTTTAAAATGAATGGAGTGAATCCAGAGTTAATTTTCTGTGTACGGATTAGTTATTCCAATATGTGGTTCACACAAGACGTGTTAAATTAATTAATTATTATATATGTTGCGCAGGTTGTAATTAATTATAATATATTCAGGAATCCTGCAATGTGTATTAGGGGGTTGTAAACTACGTTACAGGTGTATATATTACATGCCACGTGGGTAATTTCTGATCGTTTGTGATTAAGCATGCATAAAGGTTTATACATTGCGTTAAATACCACTGAGGAGATCTCAAACAACAATGTATTTGAAATAAAATACTTTTTACTTTATATTACACTGAACACAAACAGAGTAAAAAGTATTTTATTCTATATAATGCATGTATAACGAATTGGAAGCTTCCTACATACCAAATATTAATTTATTTTCCTTCTATCGGGCTTTTAACACACAAATACTGTATGTTTTTTGTGTGACGATACTATAATTCAAGAAGGTATGATTTTAGGCAATACACTGTTTCGAAAAAATTTACCACTCGCTTGGCAAGTTCGTATCATGTTGAGAGTTGTATGCGCTAATTATAATTAAAACATGTTTCATTAAAATGTAATTTGCACGACATATAATTACATGGAAATAGCGACGTTGATAAATGTATCTTTGTGCTCTATAACAGCAGTAAACTAGCATATTTATGCACTAATTAAATTTCAGGTGCACGTTGCTAATATTTAATCAGCCGCCTTATGAATTATGAAACTTTGGCGGGAAACACTTTATTGTCCTCATTACTCAATATTATGAGCCATGTGTATTACTAGCAAACTAAAATATTAAACGGCTTTCGTGTTCGGCGTTCGTTTAATATTTGAAGGGAATTTAATTATTGCACTGCATCGTGCGATTATCGTAGGTGTATGTAATAAACCGGAAGTGTAGAAGCAATACATGCTGGTAAAATGTATATACGTTGATCAATGAATCTTTGCGTGCACATCATAGATCACTGAAAATAGCTCCGACAATGCTTTCATGTATTTCAAATCTTTTCAAGACCCAAAATTATTTTCATGCATTTTTTCCTGAGTGAAAATTGATGAAAATCGTGAAATGTTGAAATCTCGGAAACCATTTTTTGGGGAAAAAATATTGAACCGTCAATAAGAATTTTTTCAAATCTTTCTGAGACCCAACATTTTTTGATGCATTTTTTCTCGAGTGAAAAATTGCATGAAATCTCGAAAACATTTTTTTTGGGGAAAAAATAATTACCCCACTCGCCTGTTCCCGTCATTAAGAACCTTCATGAATTTTTTCAAATCTTTCAGAGACCCAACATTTTTTTCGTACGTTGGCGAAAATCGTGAAATGTTGAAATCACGAAAATAATTAATGAAAAATAATTCAAATTCCAAAACATATAAAATTCAAATACTTACCTTTGCTTCTCGTAAAATCCCAATCTTCGTACATTTTTAATGAAAGGTAAACGAAATGAATATAGCAGCAAGTATACACAAAATAAGGTAAGCTTTATTATTTATAAATACATAATATTACAGGATACGTTTCCATTAAAAGCCAACAATTTAGTAATAATAATAATAATTTCCGTTTTTAAGCATTATACAATTCCGTCAGAATATAATTAGTTTTTTTTTTTAGAAAGCTCTTGAATCCAAATACATTACACTGATCGAAAAGATATGTCGAAAACTGTTGAATGCTTTTTTACGCGTGTGCGAAGAAAAACCGTTCGTGTGTGGTTTGAAAATATATCTCAATTAAATTTTCCAGATGATTTTCTGGAGAGCGGTGCCCACGATTTCAGATTATGTTTTTTTTTTATTTACAAAATTGTGGGATGGATAAATTATGTTATTGGTAAACAGTAATATATTGTAGAATTTAGAATCGTGAAAAAACTCGATTTTTCAAACCGTCGTAACTTGGTTCAATTTGGTCAAATATCGATGAATCTTTCAGTTTGGGAAAGATTCAAGTTTTATCTTTAAGAATGTGTAGTTGATTTTATCCCCAAGTCCAACCCACCCCCCGTAACAACGCGATGGAAAAAAATGTTTTTTTTATGTAAAAAATTGTCCAACTTTGACAAGCTGTACCGTGCGCAAAAAAAATCGGCGAGAAATTTCACCGCAATGACAGAAAAATTTAATCAATTTCCTTCAAATGCTTTCAAAATTCGAGTCGTTTCGATGATTTGGAGCAAAGTTGTGAATTTTTGAAAAAAAGTCATTTTTCACTTGAGTAATTTTGTACCAAAATCGGTGAACTTTTGCAGTCTAAACAACTTAAAATTTTCTCTTCAACGTCATGTGAATTGTTTTGTTGCTAAAACGATTCCACCCCCTGCCACCCCCTAAAGAAGAAAAAATATTTTTGATGTTTAAATGTGCAAATTTGGTGTGCAAAAAAAAATCGTGGACTCAATCGGTCAGCATGGCAATAAAGTTCAATAATTTTCCTCTAATTTCCTTCAAAATTCAAGTCGATGCGATGATGTGGCGCGAAGTTATGCAATTTTGAAAAAAAAATACATTTTTCGCCTTTTTGGCCATAACTAGGCGAATTTTTCGTCGATGGAATTTTTCGATCTAAGAAGTTTTCAACTTTCGCGACCCCCTGAAAACACCTCTACAAAAAGTGTTTTGGATTGACAAAAAATGTTAAATTTTTATTTTCAATGCCATTTTTTTTCAAAAATTCATAACTTTGCTCCAAATCATCGGAACCACTCGAATTTTTAAGGCATTTAAAGAAAATTGATTATATTTTTCTGCCGTTGTGGTGAAATTTCCCGCCGATTTTTTTTGCGCACAGTACAGCTTGTCAAAGTTGGACAATTTTTTTACATAAAAAACATTTTTTTTCAATCGCGTTGTTACGGGTGGTGGGTTGGACTTGGGGTGAAAAACAACTACACATTCTTAAAGATAAAACTTGAATCTTTCCCAAACTGAAAAATTCATCGTCAAAAAAAAACGCCACTCAAAAAATCCCGAAAAAACTCGATTTTTCAAACCGTCGTAACTTGGTTCAATTTAGTCGAAAATCGATGAATCTTTCAGTTTGGGAAAGATTTAAGTTTAATCTTTAAGAACGTGCTGTTGATTTTGACCCCAAGTCCAACCCACCCGCCGTAACAACGCGATGAAAAAAAAAATGTTTTTTTTTAAGTAAAAAATTGTCCAACTTTGACAAGCTGTACCGTGATCAGAAAAAAATCGGCGAGAAATTTCACCACAATGGCAAAAAAATTCAATCAATTTCCTTCGAATGCCTTAAAAATTCGAGTCGTTTCGATGATTTGGAGCAAAGTTATGAATTTTTGAAAAAAAAAATCATTTTTCACTTTTTTGTCGATAACTTGAGTAATTTTGCACCAAAATCGATGAACATTTGCAGTCTGAACAGTTTAAAATTTTCTCTTCAACGTCATGTGAATTGTTTTGTAGCTAAAACGATTCCACCCATTGCTACGCCCTAATGGAAAAAAAATGTTTTTGAAGTTTAAATGTGCAAATTTGGTGTGCAAAAAAATTGTGGACTCAATCGGTCAGCATGGCAATAAAGTTAAATTATTTTCCTCCAATTCCCTCCAAAATTCAAGTCGATGCGATGATTTGACGCGAAGTTATGCAGTTTTGAAAAAAAAAATATTTTTCGTCTTTTTGGCCATAACTAGGCGAATTTCGCACGAAACTCGATGGAATTTTGCGAAGTTTTCGACTTTCGCGACCCCTTGAAAACCCCTACAAAGAGTTTTTTGGATTGACAAAAAATTTTAAATTTTTATTTTCAATGTCATTTTTTTTTCAAAAATTCATAACTTTGCTCCAAATCATCGAAAGCACTCGAATTTTTAAAGCATTTGAAGGAAATTGATTGAATTTTTGTGCCATTGTGGTGAAATTTCCCGCCGATTTTTTTTGCGCACGGCACAGCTTGTCAAAGTTGGACAATTTTTTACATAAAAAAACATTTTTTTCCATCGCGTTGTTACGGGTTGGAGGGTTGGACTTGGGGTCAAAATCAACTACACATTCTTAAAGATAAAACTTAAAACTTTCCCAAACTGGAAGATTCATCAATTTTCGACCAAATTGAACAAAGTTACGACGGTTGAAAAATCGAGTTTTTTCGCGATTTTTTTTTTTGACGCCGAGTGTAAATAATCAAGTTTGTGAAGACCGAAATATATTTAGATATTTAGAAAAATAATGTTTCATAAAGCTTAGAGCTTTACTAAAATAACAAATTGGGTTCTAAAAATCAAATTATTCTAAAATTGCGTTGATTTTATGATTTGTAAAACCACATGCAATGAAAAATATACAAAACTAAAATTAAATGAAGACATTTTCCTTGTATACATCAACTGTTGTAACCAGTGATGGGTAAGATCGATCAAAAAAGATCGAGTACTCGATCTTTGCAAATGATCAAGCTGCTCGATCTTGACTAGCCACTCGATCTTTTGATCGATCAAAGTTGCCCGATCCTCTTACGCTGCTCTATCTTTTGATCGATCAACGCCGCTCGATCTTTCGATCGATCAACGCAGCTCGATCTTTTGATCGATCAACGCCGCTCGATCTTTTGATCGATCAACGCGGATGGATCTTCTTACGCCGCTCGAGCAGATCGAGCTAAAGATCGAGCGGCTCGATACATCTACTGATCGATCACCGATTGATCGATCTTTGAGATCCTCGATCTTGCCCATCACTAGTTATAACTGTAAAAGTACATGCAATGAAGAATATACAAAACTAAAATTAAATGAAGGCATTTTCCTTCTATACATCACCTGTTATGACTGTAAAAGTACATAAAACATAATCTGAAGTCATGTATTAATTTATTTACAATCCACACCGCTTATAATTATATTTCTCTTATTTACAAATAACGCAAAAAACAACTTACCAGACAGACGAAATCGATTTGAAATTTATTACATTTTTACATACATAAAAAAATATATAACACACACACATACACACGCAACCACAAGCCTGCGCAATTTTCTTCGCACATTACTCCATCCCGAGTGAAACCAATAAACCGACACTGTAAATCAACCGTATAGACATTATATTTTACCACGTTCCACCTCTTCATATTCAGTAACTATGTACAATATATCACTTTGAATTTGATTAAGAAATAATTTTTTTTCACGATCGCTTCAATTACTCTCCTCTTTCTCTTATTAAAAATATCACTATGGATCGTCATGTACATATTGTCATAGTCCGTAATTTACAATTTTTTATATGTTTTCTTTCGCAATGATTTTGTTTTGCCGAGCATGCACACAGTGGTCCCAAAACATCGGCGACTTAAAGCACACAATTAGCACAATGATGATATTTTCCGTTTTTTTGTTTCTTTGCGGTTTTTTTTTGGTTAACTAAACGATTTCGTTGATGAAAACCTTCTTCTGGAATTTTTGTTATTTTCTTATTGTTAGACCACCTGATTTATATTCAATTTATAGGAAGTATACAGGGATTTTTTTTAAAGTTTACTAATTACTAGTTTTTGGGTGTACATTTTGCGGGTATGTATAGTAGCAATCAGTTTCTTTGGATTTTGATCTTTTCAAATTGTATTTTCGTCAAACTAAAAATTTTTGTGAATTATACCATGGCTTTAAAATTATTATTAAAGTCTACAGAAAACTTCTGGTCCTCGGGAGAGGATTCTTACAAAACACAGATATCAAGAGAAGTAAATCAATAGCAATACGAATACAAAAAAGTATTTTCACCAGACGTACATATAGAAACAAAATGGAACTTATTTTCGAAAATTTCCATTTTCTAAGGTTCGATTAATAAATAAATAACCAATCAGCGCTGTTCTCGGTCGGTTATCTTGAAAACCTGTGATGGGGTATTTTGAGTTTTTTAGAGGATTATTAAGATTAATGTATTTTGAGTAAAGTTTGAAAGTTTCAAGTGTGTTGCAGTTGTTTTTGTATTTTTTTTCACTCCGAAGAAGTGCAAATTAAAAAAATCTGAAGCGCTGTTCTCGGTCGGTTATCTTGAAAACCTGTGATGGGATATTTTGAATTTTTCAGAGGATTATTAAGATTAATGTATTTTGAGTTTAAGTTTGAAAGTTTCAAGTGTGTTACAGTTGTTTTTGTATTTTTTTTTCACTCCGAAGAAGTGCAACTTAAAAAAAATCGTAAGCGCTGTTCTCGGTCGGTTATCTTGAAAACCTGTGATGGGGTATTTTGGGTTTTTTAAACGATTATTAAGATTAATGTATTTTGAGTAATTTTGAAAAGTTTCAAGTGTGTTACAGTTGTTTTTGTATTTTTTTTTCACTTCGAAGAAGTGCAACTTGAAAAAAATCGTAAGCGCTGTTCTCGGTCGATTATCTTGAAAACCAGTGATGGGGTATTTTGAGTTTTTTAGAGGATTATTAAGATTAATGTATTTTGAGTAAAGTTTGAAAGTTTCAAGTGTGTTGCAGTTGTTTTTGTATTTTTTTTTTCATTCCGAAAAAGTGCAAATTAAAAAAATCGTAAGCGCTGTTCTCGGTCGGTTATCTTGAAAATCAGTGATGGGGTATTTTGAGTTTTTAAAGGATTATTAGGATTATTGTATTTTGAGTAAATTTTAAAAATTTCAAGTGTGTTGCAGTTGTTTTTATAATTTTTTTTTCACTCGGAAGAAGTGAAACTAAAAAAATCAAGAGCTGTTATCGGTCGGTTATTTTGAAAACCAGTGATGGCGTATTTTGAGTTTTTAAAGCATTACTAAGATTAATGTATTTTGAGTAAATTTGGAAAATTTCATGAGTGTTGCACTTGTTTTTATATTTTTAGCACTTGGATGAAGTGAAATTTAAAATCTCGAAAACCAGTGATGGGTTTTTTGGGTTTTTTGAGAATTATTAAGATTAATGTATTTTGAGTTAATTTGGAAAATTTCAAGTGTGTTGCAGTTGTTTTTATAATATTTTTTTTCACTCGGAAGAAGTGCAAATTAAAAAATCTCAAGCGCTGTTATCGGCTTATTATCTTGAAAACCAGTGATGGGGTATTTTGAGTTTCTTAGAGGATTATTAAAATTAATGTATTTTGAGTAAATTTGAAAAGTTTCAAGTGTGTTGCAGTTGTTTTTATATTTTTCTTTTCACTCAAAAGAAGTGCAATTTTTGTTAAAAATCTACATTTCTGACGTTTAAAAATTCTCATTTTTGATATTAAATATCATTATTGTTGACAGTTAAAAACCATTATTTTTGACAGTTGAAAACCATTATTTTTGCCAGTTGAAAATGACCATTTTTAACAGTTGAAAATCACTACTATTGACAGTTGAAAGTCGACATATCTGGCAGTTGAAAATCGTTAGTTTTGATAGTTACATATAATTATTTTTCACTGTTAAAAACCATTATTTCTCACAGTTAAAAATTATAATTTTAACAGTTTAAAATCACTATTTCTGGCAGTTTGAATCTAAGTTTTTGACAGCTTAAAATCACTATCTCTACAAATCGAATATCATTATTTTTCGACAGCTGAAAATCACTATTTCGGGCAGTTGCAATCACTGTTTTTGAAAGCTTGCAATCACAATTTTCTGCCAGTTACGAATTACTATTTAATTATTTTTTTAAGGTTGTTTCTATTTTATTAATTACTATTTTATTTCTCACAGTTAAAAATTATAATTTTGACAGTTTAAAATCACTATTTCTGGCAGTTTAAATCAATGTTTTCGACAGCTTGAAATCGCCATCTCCACAAATCGAAAATCATTATTTTTCGACAGCTGAAAATCACTATTTCGGGCAGTTGCAATCACTGTTTTTGAAAGCTCACAATCACAATTTTCTGCCAGTTACGAATCACTATTTTATTACAGTAAAAAATCACTATTTCTGACAGTTAAAAATTCTCATTTTTTGTATTAAATAACATGATTTTGGCAGTTGAAAACCATTATTTCTGACAGTTACAAATCGCCATTTTTGACAGTTTAAAGTCACTATTTCTGGCAGTTGAAAATAATGTTTTTAACAGCATGAAATCACTATTTCTACCAATTAAATTGACAGCAGAAAATCACTATTTCGGGCAGTTGAAATCTCTGTTTTTAACAGCTTACAATCACCATTTTCTGCCTGTAACGAATCACTATTTTGTTACAGTTGAAAATAACTATTTCTGACAGTTACAAAAATCCCATTTTTTGTCTTAAATATCATGATTTTGGCAGTAGAAAACCATTATTTCTGACAGTTATTAATCGTATTTTTGACAGTTTAAAGTCACTATTTCTGGCAGTTGGAATTACTGTTTTTGACAACTTAAAATCACTATTTCTGCCAGTTAAAAATCATTTATTTTGAAAGTTGAAAATCACTTTTCTGATAATTGATAATCGACATTTCTGACAATTGATGATCGACATTGACGACAGTTGATAATCGACAAATCTGACAGTTGAAAATCCTCATTTTTTGTATTAAATTTCATATTTTTTGACAGTTGAAAATCATTATTTCTGACAGTTAAAAATCACCATTTTCGACTAATCTGACAGTTGAAAATCCTCATTTTTTGTATTAAATTTCATATTTTTGACAGTTGAAAATCATTATTTCTGACAGTTAAAAATCACCATTTTTGACAGTTAAATACTATTGACAGTTGAAAATCACTATTTCTGACTGTTGAAAATCGACATTTCTGGCAGTTGAAAATTCTCATTTTTGATATTAAATATCATTATTTTTGACAGTTGAAAACCATTATTTCTGATAGTTCAAAATCACCGTTTTTGACAGTTTAAAATTACTATTTCTGGCAGCTGAACTCAATATTTGTGACAGCTTGAAATCAAAAAAATCGTAAGCGCTGTTCTCGGTCGGTTATCTTGAAAACTAGTGATGGGGTATTTTGAGTTTTTTAGAGGATTATTAAGATTAATGTATTTTGAGTAAATTTGGAAAGTTTTAAGTGTTCTGCAGCTCTCTATATATTTTTTTTTTCACTCGGAAGGAGTGCAATTTTAAAAAAATCTGAAGCGCTGTTCCCGGCCGGTTATTTTGAAAACCAGTGATGAGGTATATTTGAATTTCTTAGAGGATTATTAGATTCATGTATTTTGAGTAAATTTGAAAAGTTTCAAGTGTGTTGCAGTTGTTTTTATAATATCTTTTTCACTCGGAAGAAGAGCAAATTAAAAAAATCTCAAGCGCTGTTCTCGGTCGGTTATCTTGAGAACCTGTGATGGGGTATTTTGGGTTTTTTGGAGGATTATTAAGATTAATGTATTTTGAGTAAATTTGAAAAGTTTGAAGTGTGTTGCAGTTGTTTTTGTATTTTTTTTTTCACTCCGAAAAAGTGCAATTTAAAAAAATCGTAAGCGCTGTTCTCGGTCAGTTATCTTGAAAACCTGTGATGGGGTATTTTGAGTTTTTTTGAGGATTATTAAAATTAATGCATTTTGAGTAACTTTCAAAATTTCAAGAGTGTTGCAGTTCTTTTTATAATTTTTTTTTTCATTTGAAAGAAGTGCGAATTAACAAATGTTAAGCGCTGTTTTTGGTCGGTTATCCTTAAAACCATTAATGGGCTATTTTGAATTTTTTGAGGATTATTAAGATTAATGTATTTTGAGTAACTTTAAAAAATTTCAAGTGTGTTGCAGTTGTTTTTATAATTTTTTTTTCACTCGAAAGAAGTGCGAATTAAAAAATGTTAAGCGCTGTTCTCGGTCGGTTATCTTGAAAACCATTGATTGGCTATTTTGAGTTTTTTTGAGGATTATTAAGATCAATGCATTTTGAGTAACTTTCAAAAATTTCAAGTGTGTTGCAGTTCTTTTTATATTTTTTTTTCACTCGAAAGAAGTGCGAATTAAAAAATGTTAAGCGCTGTTCTCGGTCGGTTATCTTGAAAACCATTGATTGGCTATTTTGAGTTTTTTTGAGGATTATTAAGATCAATGCATTTTGAGTAACTTTCAAAAATTTCAAGTGTGTTGCAGTTCTTTTTATATTTTTTTTTCACTCGAAAGAAGTGCGAATTCAAAAATGTTAAGCGCTGTTCTCGGTCGGTTATCTTGAAAACCATTGATGGGGCATTTTGAGTTTTTTTGAGGATTATCAAGATTAATGCATTTTGAGTAACTTTCAAAAATTTCAAGTGTGTTGCAGTTGTTTTCATAATTTTTTTTCACTCGAAAGAAGTGCAAATTAAAAAATGTTAAGCGCTGTTCTCGGCCTAACGGCGCCAGGCATTTACTAAGCAACACACTTTTGGGGTTTAGTCAAAATTCTCGCGAAATTATCATTGCTCTTAGGATATTATAGCTGAAAATCTTTAGACTTTAAATTTACATCTTCTTTGAATAATTTATTTGAGAAAAAATCGAAAATATTACTGAAATTATTTATAAACATTAAATATTGTTTCCCCATCAGTATACCTACAGACCGGTTTTGACCTCTCAGGTCTCATCAGTGTGGTTAGTTGCTGATGGGTAAATTATTTATGCTTGAAAATTAATTTTAATTTTTTTCAAATGAAATCCTCAGTAAATCTCAACTAAATCTAATTTACCTAAAGTTGCTTCATGCTGAATATTTCTACCAAGGCATACACGATAAACAAAGGTATTTTACGCCGTTATTTGCATTTACATTGCCGAATTTTTAGAAATCAGGGGTTTTGATACAAACAAAACTTTTTATAAAGAATAAGATTTTTTCATAAAACTCATATTAAAAAAGTTTCCCCTATCACTTTACACACTTAATAATGGCCAACAAAATATTCGTAAAAACATCTTTTTTTTCATGTCTCAATTGATGTTTTTGTCCCCTATCACTTTACACACTGTTTAAATATTCGTGAAAACATAAATTTTTTTCATGTCTCAATTGATATTTTTGGAAGATCAAAACGGATAAAAACTGATTGCCGCTATAGTTACGCTCCAGAATGTACACCCATTGTCTTGTTGTTAGTTTATCGTCAGGTCATGACACTGTGGAGTCTGTGCAAGTTTGTTAGTGTAGTCACATCGTTCGGCTGTAAACGGAGAGCTTCTCGGTAACTGTCTGCGGCCTCGCGATACTTCCCATTCAGGTGGAGTATCGCTCCCAGGTTTGTGTGTCCCCTCGCATCCTGCAACAAGAATAGAATGGATATTATAAACTCTCTCTCTCTCTCTCGCCTGCATTTAAATATCGTCATACGGTGCGCGAGATGTCCTCGTTTAACAACTGCAACTTATTGTACAGAACGAGAGCACTGCACATGCATGCATCAAAGAAATCTGTATGTAAAGACGGATATTGATGTTAGTATTATGCGCAAAAGTATAAACATTTAGTCGCTACGGCCGTTCTAAGTCGATTTATTACAAAATTTTACATGTTCATGATGACCAATTTTTTTGCATTTTTTAACGCCAATCGATTTGGCTAAGCTATTACTTAAGGTTCTACGATTATTACTAAAAGAGTTGATTTTTTCGATTTTTTACATTTTCGGTTCGTTACGAAAATTCAAAATTTACGGTTGGAGCATTGAATGGATTTTGACATAATCATAATCTAGAATGTGTTTTGAGTGCATTTGAAGAGTTTCAAGTGGATGGCAATTGTTTTTATATTTTTTTCAACTGCAGGAAATTTTTACAAATTTTCTTAACTTTACGCTCGGTTCGTTACGAAAATTCAAAATCTACGGTTGGAGCACTGAATGGATTTTGACATAATCATAATCTAGAATGTGTTTTGAGTGCATTTGAAGAGTTTCAAGTGGATGGCAATTGTTTTTATATTTTTTTCAACTGCAGGAAATTTTTACAAATTTTCTTAACTTTACGCTCGGTTCGTTACGAAAATTCAAAATCTACGGTTGGAGCACTGAATGGATTTTGACATAATCATATTCTAGAATGTGTTTTGAGTGCATTTGAAAAGTTTCAAGTGGATGGCAATTGTTTTTATATTTTTTTCAACTGCAGGAAATTTTTACAAATTTTCTTAACTTTACGCTCGGTTCGTTACGAAAATTCAGAATCTACGGTTGGAGCATTGAATGGATTTTGACATAATCATAATCTAGAATGTGTTTTGAGTGCATTTGAAGAGTTTCAAGTGGATGGCAATTGTTTTTATATTTTTTTCAACTGCAGGAAATTTTTACAAATTTTCTTAACTCTACGCTCGGTTCGCTACGAAAATTCAAAATCTACGGTTGGAGCACTGAATGGATTTTGACATAATCATATTCTAGAATGTGTTTTGAGTGCATTTGAAAAGTTTCAAGTGGATGGCAATTGTTTTTATATTTTTTTCAACTGCAGGAAATTTTTACAAATTTTCTTAACTTTACGCTCGGTTCGTTACGAAAATTCAGAATCTACGGTTGGAGCATTGAATGGATTTTGACATAATCATAATCTAGAATGTGTTTTGAGTGCATTTGAAGAGTTTCAAGTGGATGGCAATTGTTTTTATATTTTTTTCAACTGCAGGAAATTTTTACAAATTTTCTTAACTCTACGCTCGGTTCGCTACGAAAATTCAAAATCTACGGTTGGAGCACTGAATGGATTTTGACATAATCATATTCTAGAATGTGTTTTGAGTGCATTTGAAAAGTTTCAAGTGGATGGCAATTGTTTTTATATTTTTTTCAACTGCAGGAAATTTTTACAAATTTTCTTAACTTTACGCTCGGTTCGTTACGAAAATTCAGAATCTACGGTTGGAGCATTGAATGGATTTTGACATAATCATAATCTAGAATGTGTTTTGAGTGCATTTGAAGAGTTTCAAGTGGATGGCAATTGTTTTTATATTTTTTTCAACTGCAGGAAATTTTTACAAATTTTCTTAACTCTACGCTCGGTTCGCTACGAAAATTCAAAATCTACGGTTGGAGCACTGAATGGATTTTGACATAATCATATTCTAGAATGTGTTTTGAGTGCATTTGAAAAGTTTCAAGTGGATGGCAATTGTTTTTATATTTTTTTCAACTGCAGGAAATTTTTACAAATTTTCTTAACTTTACGCTCGGTTCGTTACGAAAATTCAGAATCTACGGTTGGAGCATTGAATGGATTTTGACATAATCATAATCTAGAATGTGTTTTGAGTGCATTTGAAGAGTTTCAAGTGGATGGCAATTGTTTTTATATTTTTTTCAACTGCAGGAAATTTTTACAAATTTTCTTAACTCTACGCTCGGTTCGTTACGAAAATTCAAAATCTACGGTTGGAGTAATGATTGGACTTTGACATAATCATAATCTAGAATGTGTTTTAAGTGCATTTGAAGAGTTTCAAGTCGATGGTAATTGTTTTTAAATTTTTTTCAACAGCAGGAAATTTTTACAAATTTTCTTAACTCTACGCTCGGTTCGCTACGAAAATTCAAAATCTACGGCTGAAGTAATGAATGGATTTTGACATAATTATAATCTTGAATGTGTTTTGAGTGCATTTGAAAAGTTTCAAGTCGATGGCAATTGTTTTTATATTTTTTCAGGAGCAGGAAATTTTTACAAATTTTCTTAACTCTACGCTCGGTTCGTTACGAAAATTCAAAATCTACGGTTGGAGTAATGAATGGATTTTGACATAATCATAATCTAGAATGTGTTTTGAGTGCATTTGAAGAGTTTCAAGTCGATGGCAATTGTTTTTATATTTTTTTCAACTGCGGGGTGGGGGGGGGGGGGTATATTGTATAAGTGGCTCTTCCATCAACATTTTCCACTTTAAAACCCTTTTCCATCAACCACAAACAGAAAAGAAAACATTTTAAAAGCACAATTATTAATTTCAAGCATTATAAACAGATTTAACAAGAGGTATCGTGGTCGTAATTTAATGACTTCTGGGAAACCCCCATTCTGTATGAAATATGATAAACGCTGAACTAATATACTGAAGCGCTATTTTAAGTGGCCACCGCCTCCCACCCCCCATTCGGCCCCTCTTCACCGCGATCACGGCACGCGAAACACAACAGGGGCTTCGAGTAGACAACCTCTTGGAATTGGGGTGGGGGGAGTGCGCGGGTAATTAAATCTCTCCCCACCCTCTGGAGGAGACGTCGGTGGCGGCGTCGACCGCGACATTCTTTCGTGCCGCCCCCTCTGCAGCCCCCGAATTAGTTCCTTGACGCCGGGCGCCGCGGTTATTTAATTATGTACAAAACCGAAGCGATCGATGGCGTCAATTTGCTCGGAGGTTGGTCAGATGCGAAGAAGTTAATTAATTAAATCATTTGAATGTTCACGGGGCTGGAAATGGTGTACGCGAATTGATTATTCGGGGTGGCGGTTTGTTGCGGTGGATGTCAACCGATGGTGATAATTTATTTAGGTAATTTAAGTATGAATAAATAAGGGGGGTGAGATACCTTGCGTATCGATTGGGAATTATATATTTATATTTTTAATTAAGTTACGGATGAATTTAATATTGATTATTGTAACCCCCACCCCCCCAATTATCAGACGTAAGTAAAGCCAGGGGAACAGGGTAAATGCTAAAAAATCGTCACTGGAGTGTCTAAGAACCCTTCTCTTCTATTAAATATTGTTCCCCCATCAGAACACCTACAGACCGCTTTCGACCTTTCAGGTCTCATCAGTGTAGTTAGTTGCCGATGGGGAAGCGGAGATTATTATTGGAGAATAAGTATTCCAAACACCGTTAAAGGTAGAAACGCCAAAGTGGCAATAGATTCCGCCACTTTGGCGTTTCTTCCTTCTCTTCTACTTTGGACCAGAGGCGGTGGGGCAACAGAACAAAACTTGACCGAAAGCAGCGAAATATTTGCTTCCCCTGTAAGAGTAAGTAGTACCACGAGCGACGTCTTTGTCTTCACCCTCGCTACGGAAATCCATGAGCTGCCGCTGCTTTGGACTCCATGTTTTTAGTTTCTGGAGACTAAGAAAAGTCAAGGAAGGTCACAAAGAAGATGGCTAGATGACATTAAGCAGAACGCAGGCAAAAACTGGCCCAAGGGGGAACAAAACAGAGAGACATTGAAGAATTTTAGATACATGACTGAATACGAAGTCGACGAAGAAGAAGAAGAAGAAGAAGACGAAGACGAAGAAGAAGAAGAAAGTCTGAAAAAATCGAGTTTTTTTTTAATTTTCCAACATGTTCATGGCGACACGCTAAATTTTTTTGCTGTTGAAGATCGCAGGTAAAAACTGGTCCAAGGTGGCACAAAACAGAGAGACATGGAAGAATTTAAGATAAGCCTATGTCCAGGCGTGGATGCAAAATGACTGAATAAGAAGTCGACGAAGAAGAAGATGAAGACGAAGACGAAGACGAAGAAGAAAGTCTGAAAAAATCGAGTTTTTTTTTAATTTTCCAACATGTTCATGGCGACACGCTAATTTTTTTGCTGTTGAAGATCGCAGGTAAAAACTGGTCCAAGGTGGCATAAAACAGAGAGACATGGAAGAATTTAAGATAAGCCTATGTCCAGACGTGGATGCAAAATGACTGAATACGAAGAAGAAGAAGAAGAAGTAGACGAAGACAAAGAAGAATAAGACGAAGACGAAGAAGAAGAAGAAGAAGAAGAAGAAGATAACTCTTCTATACCCCTTTTAACACCTGGCGAGTGAATTTTTCTACGCCGCCAACAATTTTTCTACAATTTCAGATCACTCTGGCCAACCACCTTAATTTTATCTTACAGGAATTTTTTTTTTCTTAAAGATTTTTTATAATAATCTTTTTCGTAACTCTTACCCTTACAAAGTTATAAAGAGAGAACCACCCCATTTTGCTTATATTAACTTCTAGCATGGAGGTAATCAGCTAAACAAAAGGCCTGAACTAGAAAAAGTGTTTTTTTTATAATTGAAAAATCAAAACTGTTTTATTTTTTTTCTTAAAGATTTTTTATAATAATCTTTTTCATAACTCTTACCCTTACAAAGTTAGAAAGAAATAACCACCCCATTTTGCTTATATTAACTTCTAGCATGTTGATAATCAGCCGAACAGAAGGCCTAAACAAAAAAAGTTTTTTTTTTTAATTGCAAAATCAAAACTATTTTTAGGGCAGAAAACCAAGACAACCATTATTTTGATTTGATCGCAGCAACTCAAAAACCAAATGTGAAGCAGTATTTTACCTCGGCTTAAACACAAAATGCGATTCAAGGAAACAGAATGAATCAATTAATTCGAAAATGCAGTTTCTAATTAGTAGAAAACTAATTGTGACGTGGAGAAAAAAAGCACCCAAAAAACAACCACATATAAATCTTGTTAATGATCGGTAGAAAATGATAATTTTTCAAATTTGATCAAAATCTCTTTAATATTTAAAGTATTGACCCAAGAAATCCGATTTAAATTTTTATTACTTAAAAGTTTTGTAACAAAGTTTGATCATCCTCACGTCAAACCAAAGATCTAATCAGTTCCCGTTAGAAAGAAAAGTTTTTTTTTAGGTTTCCTAATGCTATTTCTAACGATTTTCCTTTAAAAATTCAAAATATTTAGTTACAATTTTCAAATTTTGGGTTCTAAATTTCGTATTTTGAAATTTTGAATTTTCAATTTTGTATATTTGACCTCAATTTTTTATTTATTTGACCTCAAATTTTTGTGTATATTCGACCTCGAATTTTTGTATATTTGACCTCAAGTTTTTGTATATTTGACCTCAAATTTTTATACATCTAACCTCAATTTTTTTTTGTATATTTGACCTATTTTTTTTGTATATTTGACCTAAATTTTTTGTATATGTGACCTCAAATTTTTGTATATTTGACTTAAATTTTTTGTCCTATATTTATGAATATTGTGCACTGTTTTGCATTTTTGATCGTAAACTTTGCATCTATTTTTGACCTGAATTATTTAAATCGGAGTCAAAAATCCAAAGGTTTTTGAGTAAAAATGCCCAAAATCCACACAAATTTGATGTAAAAAAAATTTAAAAACCCAAAATATAAAAAAATTACGGGCAGAAAGACCTATAGTCGATAGCCCTTGACAGTTCATCATTAATGTAGCATGTAAAAATTAATGTAATAAAATTATGTCTGTCAATAAAGATGTTTCATATACATATATATAAAAATTGGAATATCCACGGTTTATTTATAATTCTCAAATTTTTGTATATTTGACCTCAAATGTTTGATTATTTGACCTCAAATTTTTATATTTGACCTCATTTTTTTTGTATATTTGACCTCATTTTTTTGTATATTTGACCCAAAATTTTTGTATGTTTGTCCTATATTTATGGATTTTGTGCACTATATTTTGCATTTTTGATCGTAAACTTTGGATCTATTTTTGACCTGAATTATCTAAACCGGAGCCAAAAATCCAAAGTTTTTGGAGTAAAAATGCCCAAAATCCATACAAATTTGATGTAAAAATAAAAATTAAAAACCCAAAATATAAAAATTGGAATATCCACGGTTTATTTATCCTCAAATTTTTGTATATTTGACCTCAAATTTTTATATATCTGACCTCAATTTTTTGTATATTTGACCTCAATTTTTTGTATATTTGTACTCAATTTTTTGTATATTTGACTTCAAATTTTTGTTTGTCCTATATTCATGGATTTTGTGCACTGTTTTGCATTTTTGATCGTAAACTTTGGATCTATTTTTGACCTAAATCATCTAAACCGGAGCTAAAAATGCAAGGTTTTTAGATCAAAAATGCCCAAAATCCATAAAAATTTGGTGGCAGAAAAAATTAAGAACCCTAAATATAAAAATTGTAATATACACAGTTTATTTATAAATCTCAAATTCTTTTATATTTGACCTAAAATTTTTGTACATTTGACCTCACATTTTTGCACATTTGACCTCAATTTTTTGTATATTTGACCTCAAATTTTTGTATGTTTGTCCTATATTTATGGATTTTGTGCACTATATTTTGCATTTTTGATCGTAAACTTTGGATCTATTTTTGACCTAAATTATCTAAACCGGAGCTAAAAATCCAAGGTTTTTGGAGCAAATATGCCCAAAATCCATAAAAATTTGATGTCAGAAAAAATTAAGAACCCTAAATATAAAAATTGTAATATATACAGTTTATTTATAAATCTTAAATTTTTGTATATTTGACCTCAAATTTTTGATTATTGGACCTCAAATTTTTGTATATTATACCTGAAATGTTTGTATATCTGACCTCAAATTTTTGTATATTTGACCTCAAAATTTTGATTATTCGACCTCAAAATTTTGTACATTCGACCTCAATTTTTTGTATATTTGACCTCAATTTTTTTTATGTTTGTCCTATATTTATGGATTTTGAGCACAATGTTTTTTTTGCATTTTTGATCGTTAACTTTGGATCTATTTTTGTCCTGAATTATCTAAACCGGAGGCAAAAATCCAAAGTTTTTAGAGTAAAAATATCCAAAATCCATACAAAGTTGATGTCAAAAAAAATTAAAAACCCAAAATATAAAAATTCGAACATCCACGGTTTATTTATAAATCTCAAATTTTTGTATATTTGACCTCAAATTTTTGTATATTTGACCTCAAATTCATTCCAAAATTGAAAATATTTAAAGATTTTGAAATTTTCGGTCCAAAATTTCTTTTATTTTACCTCAAATTTTTGTAAATTAGTTAGTTTTGTGCTCTACATTTTGCATTTTTATTCATGAACTTGGGATCAATTTTTGACCTAAAATTTCGGGGCCAAAAATCCAAAGATTTGGACAAAAAGTGCAAAATGTAGAGCCCAAAATCCATACATTTAGGTCAAATGTACAAACTTGGGATCTATTTTTGACCCAAAATTTATAAGCCGGAACCAAAAATCCATGGTTTTTGGAGCAAAAATGCCCAAAATCCATAAAAATTTGAGGCGAAGAAAAAAATTAAGAACTCAAAATATTAAAATTGCAACTAAATATCCACGGTTTTTCAATAAACATGATTTTTATCAATTGTCAGGTCAAACTAAACATCTAATTAAGTACCGGTTGGTAGAAAATATTTTTTTCAGATGTTATTTTTAAGAACTTTCCCTTAAACATTAAAAATATTTAGTTCCAATTTTCAAATTTTGGGTTCTAAGTTTCGTATATTCGACCTCAAATGTTTAAATATTTGACCTAAATTTGTGGATTTTGGGCTCTCCATTTTGCATTTTTGACCGTAAACTTTGGATGTATTTTTGACCCAAAATTTCTAAGCCGCAGCCAAACATCCAAAGTTTTGGGCAAAAAAATGCGAAATGTAGAGCGCAAAATCCATAAATTTAAACAAATTTTTGTATATTTGACCTAAATATACAAAAATTGGAGACCAAAAACACGAAATTTAGAAACCAAAATTTAAAAATTCAGCTTCACGCTTAAAAAAAACATATTTTAAAGACTGGTAGAAACGCCAAAGTGGCGGAATCTATTGCTTGAATGCTGTACTGAACCAAATCTGGGTGACTTTAACACCGACAAGATATGGACATTGCCAGCGGCGGTCTGTAGGTGTTCTGATTGGGGAACAATATTTAATATTTTAAAGACGTTTTTGATGAATGTTGAGGACCCTTTTTGACCTAAATTAAGTCAACTTTTGAAAGTGGTTTTTGTCTCATCAGCACTTTGAAGATGAGATCAAAGTTGGTCGCAGTTGTCGGTGACGAGGAAACAATAATTAATTGTTTTAGTTGTCGCTTGTTGATTATTCTCTGTGAGTGTCGGTAGATAATTCTACTCCATTAGGGAAATTAATGCAACGTTTTAGGTATTAGATGCCACCTTACGCGTGTTGTTATCCTAACATGAATAATGTTATTATTTACAAAATTTATCTCTCACCACATTTACAGCCATTATTTCTAGATAGCAATTATTTGTGGCATTTAATTGCGTACATAATGTAGATCGCAGACGCAGCGATAACAAAGACATTACTTCGACGCGATAAGCGGGCGGACAAACGATCGTTACGAAGCAATAGTTCATATCAAATATAAGGAAATGGGATTTTTCCTTCATATAACTACTTATTTTGATGACCAGCATTTTAGTATACACATACACATATAATCACAATCATAAACGTTATTGCTGTGCTCTATTTACCAACAGTTTACATAATGACTGACGCTTTTCTGGATACAATTTACACGATTAGTAATTACCAACTTAAAATACAACCATTAGTGTTGTTACATATACAAGATACATTTATAAGAATATAAAATGAACATTTGTGGTAAGTAAAACACGTGTGTTGTGAATTTTCACAAATTTTTAATGTCGAAACACTGCCACACAGTGGCTTCATCAGGTAGATGATTATGAACATTGGTTTTAAAAAGTATGTCTGTCTGTGTTATCGACCATATGTTATTATATTTGTTAAAGTAATAAAATTTCAATACTAAAAAAATTCCTCCACAAAGGGAATCTGTTGATAGGAGTAAAGAAATCTGTTGCTGAAGTGTGTAATGGTGGAAAAGAAATAAAAAAAAAATTTAATACAGAACCGAAGGCGAAGTTAAGTTTTGGAAATTTCATTTCAACTTAACATGCACTCGCGCGCGCCTTCAAAAATAAAACGGGCGAGATCTGAAAATTTAATAATGGAAAGTTTAACTTTTTTTTTGAGGGGGGGGGGGATATAAAGTTATCCGTTCTCTCCGTTGCAGCAGCGTTACAGGTATTGTGCCCGTCAAAATTTATCCCTCCGACGAATAAAACTTCGTGGACTGAGTAGGGAAATGCAACAAGGAATTTACATTACAAAGTTGTTCCAGATGCAATAATGTCAAATCGATCACCAGTTTTCCGTGATATTAGTATCAGGCTTTTCTTATATATCACCGACATGGTTATTGCTTTTTTACCTATAAAATATTTATAAAATTGCAGGTGTGTTTATTTTATGCGAATTTATTGCAAGTTGTTTTAATATATTCAAAATAAGTCTTTTCTAACTATATTACTAAACCCATCATCTGAAAGCGTTGTGAGATTTGATAATCCCCACACATATCTGCAGTAACGGATAGAAGTTTGACAGAATTTTATTTAAATAAATGAATTTTTTTTACAAAAACTTGAACTTTTAAAGCTTCCAGTCTAATTTCCTGCGAAAACTTTTAAAAATTTTATTCGGAAAATTAAATAATGTTATATAACAAAGCGATTTTGACAGTTGCACATATCTGCTGTGATGGATAGAAGTTTGACAGAATTTTATTTAAATAAATGCAATTTTTTTACAAAAACTTCAATTTTTAAAGCTTCCAGTTTAATTTCCCGCGGAAACATTTGAAGTTTTTGTACAGGAAATTAAAGAATGTTATATAACAAAGCGATTTTGACAGTTGCACATATCTGCAGTAACGGATAGAAGTTTGGCAGAATTTTTTTAAAATAAATGCAATGTTTTTACTAAAACATGAATTTTTTATTCTTCCAGTTTGATTTCCTGCGGAAACATTTACGGTTTTTGTTCGGGAAATTGAAGAATGTTATATAACAAAGCGATTTTGACAGTTGCACATATCTGGAGTGACGGATAGAAGTTTGGCAGAATTTTTTTTAAATAAATGCATTTTTTTTTTACTAAAACATGAACTTTTGATGCTTCCAGTTTAATTTCCTGCACAAACATTTAAAGTTTCTGTTCGGGAAACTAAAGAATGTTATATAACAAAGCGATTTTAACGGTTGCACATATCTGCAGTGATAGAATTTTATTTCAATAAATGCATTTCTTTTTACTAAAACATGAACTTTCGATGCTTCCAGTTTAATTTCCTGCGGAAACATTCAAAGTTTTTGTTCGGGAAATTACAGAATGTTATATAACAAAGCGATTTTGACAGTTGCGCATGTTTGCAGTGATGGATAGAAGTTTGACAGAATTTTATTTAAATAAATGCAATTTTTTACAAAAACTTGAACTTTTAAAGCTTGCAGTTTAATTTCCTGCGGAAACATTGAAAGTTTTTATTCAGGAAATTAAGAAATGTTATATAACAAAGCGATTTTGACAGTTGCACATATCTGCAATGACGGATAGAAGTTTGACAGAATTTTATTTTAATAAATGCAATTTTTTTACTAAAACTTGAACTTTTAAAGCTTCCTGTTTAATTTCCTACGAAAACATTTAAAGTTTCTATTCGGGAAATTAAAGAATGTTATATAACATAGTGCTTTTGACAGTTGCACGTGTCTGCAGTGATGGATAGAAGTTTGACAGAATTTTATTTAAATAAATGCAATTTTTTTATAAAAATCTGAACTTTTGATGCATCTGATTTAATTTCCTGCGGAACCATTTAAAGTTTTTATTCGGAAATTAAGAAATGTTATATTACAAAGCGATTTTGACAGTTGCACATATCTGCAGTGACGGATGGAAGTTTGACAGAATTTAATTTAAATAAATGCATCTTTTTACAAAAACTTGAACTTTTAAAGCTTCCAGTTTGATTTTCTGCGGAAACATTTAAAGTTTTTGTTCGGAAAATTAAAGAATGTTATATAACAAAGCGATTTTGACAGTTGCACATGTCTGCAGTGATGGATAGAAGTTTGACAGAATTTTATTTAAATAAATGCATTTTTTTTACTAAAACATGAATTTTTAAAGCTTCCAGTTTAGTTTCCCGCGGAAACATTAAAAGTTTTTATTAGGGAAATTAAAGAATGTTATATAGCAAAGCGATTTTGACAGTTGCACATATTTGCAGTGATGGATAGAAGTTTGACAGAATTTTATTTAAATAAATGCATTTTTTTTACTAAAACATGAACTTTCGATGCTTCCAGTTTAATTTCCTGCGGAAACATTTAAAATTTCTGTTCGGAAAATTGAAGAATGTTATATAACAAAGCGATTTTGACAGTTGCACATATCTGCATTGACGGATAGAAGTTTGACAGAAATTTATTTGAATAAATGCATTTTTTTTAACAAAAACTTGAACTTTTAAAGCTTCCAGTTTAATTTCCTGCGGAAACATTTACAGTTTTTGTTCGGGAAATTAAAGAATGTTATATAACAAAGCGATTTTGACAGTTGCATATATCTGCAGTGACGGATAGAAGTTTGGCAGAATTTATTTTTAAATAAATGCAATTTTTTTACTAAGACATGAACTTTTGATGCTTCCAGTTTAATTTTCTGCGGAAACATTTAAAGTTTTTATGCGGGAAATTGAAAAATGTTATATAAAAAAGCGATTTTGACAGTTGCACATATCTGCAGTGACGGATAGAAGTTTGACAGAATTTTATTTCTATAAATGCATTTTTTTTACTAAAACATGAACTTTCGATGCTTCCAGTTTAATTTCCCGCGGAAACATTTAAAGTTTTTGTTCGGGAAATTAAAAAATGTTATATAACAAAGCAATTTTGACAGTTGCACATATCTGCAGTGACGGATAGAAATTTGACAGAATTTTATTTCAATAAATGCATTTTTTTTTTTTTACTTAAACATGAACTTTTAATGCTTCCAGTTTAGTGTCCTGCGGAAACATTTACAGTTTTTGTTCGGTAAATTTAAGAATGTTATATAACAAAGCGATTTTGACAGTTGCACATATCTGCAGTGACGGATAGAAGTTTGACATAATTTTATTTAAATAAATGCATTTTTTTTTACTAAAACATGAACTTTTAATGCTTCCAGTTTAGTTTCCTGCAGAAACATTTACAGTTTTTGTTCGGGAAATTTAAGAATGTTATACAACAAAGCGATTTTGACAGTTGCACATATCTGCAGTAACGGATAGAAGTTTGACAGAATTTTATTTAAATAAATGCATTTTTTTTTACAAAAACTTGAACTTTTAAAGCTTCCAGTTTAATTTCCTGCAGAAACATTTAAAGTTTTTATTCGGGAAATTGAAGAATGTTATATAACAAAGCGATTTTGACAGTTGCACATGTCTGCAGTGATGGATAGAAGTTTGACAGAATTTTATTTAAATAAATGCATTTTTTTACTAAAACATGAACTTTCGATGATTCTAGTTTAATTTCCTGCGGAAACATTTACAGTTTTTGTTCAGGAAATTAAAGAATGTTATATAACAAAGCGATTTTGACAGTTGCACATATTTGCAGTAACGGATAGAAGTTTGACAGAATTTTGTTTAAATAAATGCAATTTTTTTACAAAAACTTGAAATTTAAACCTTCCAGTTTAATTTTCTGCGGAAACATTTAAAGTTTTTATTCGGGAAATTAAAGAATGTTATATAACAAAGCGATTTTGACAGTTGCACATGTCTGCAGTGATGGATAGAAGTTTGACTGAATTTTATTTAAATAAATGCATTTTTTTACAAAAACTTTAACTTTTAAAGCTTCCAGTTTAATTTCCTGAGGAAACATTTAAAATTTTTATTCGGGAAATTATCGTATCCAAAATATATTCCTAATTGAGATTTAGAAAATGCACCAAATGCCTTTATTGTATATTTTGAGATAATGACACGTGAACGTTGTGTTAAGTTCCAAAACATTGTATACATTTTCTTGGCTCGAAAAAAAAAATTATAGACAATTGCCAATGATTTAAAAGTCTCTAAATGTATCCAAAATGCATTCCTAATTAAGATTTTGAAAATGCATCAAATGCCCTTACTGTATATTTTGAGATAATGACACGTGAAAATTGTGTTAAGTTCAAAAAAATTGTAAGCATTTTCTTGGCTCGAATTTTTTTTTATAAACAATAGCCAGTGACTTAAAAGTTTCTCAATTTATCCAAAATGCATTCCTGATCAATAAAATTCATCAAATGCCCTTACTGTATATTTTGAGATCACACGTGAAAGTTAAATTGTAAACATTTTCTTGGCTTGAAAAAAAATATATAAAGACAATTGCCAGTGACTTTAAAGTTTCAAAATTTGTCCAAAATGCATTCCTAATTATATTTTTGGAAAAAGCTTCAAATACCCTTACTGTATATTTTGAGATAATCCCACGTGAAAGTTGTGTCAAGTTAAAAAAATTGCAAATATTTTCTTGGCTTGAAAATAAAATTCTAAACAATTGCCATCGACTTGAAAGTTTCTAAACGTATCCAAAATACCTTCCTAATAGAGATTTAGAAAATGCACCAAATGCCTTTACTGTAAATTTTGAGATAATGACACATGAACGTTGTAATAAGTTCCAAAAAAATGGAAACATTATCTTGGCTCGAAAAAAAAATTATAGACAATTGCCAATGATTTAAAAGTTTCTAAATGTATCCAAAATACATTCCTAATTAAAATTTTGAAAATGCACCAAATGCTTTTACTGTATATTTTGAGATAATCACACGTGAACGTTGTGTTAAGTTCCAAAAAATTGTAAACATTATCTTAGCTCAAAAAAAAAAAATTACAGACAATTGCTAATGATTTGAAAGTTTCTAAAAGTATTCAAAATGCATTCCTAATTAAGATTTTGAAAATGCACCAAATGCTTTTACTGTATATTTTGAGATAATCACACGTGAACGTTGTGTTAAATTACAAAAAATTGGAAACATTATCTTGGCTCGAAAAAAACAAAATTATAGACAATTGCCAATGATTTGAAAGTTTCTAAATGTATCCAAAATGCATTCCTAATTAAGATTTTGAAAATGCACCAAATGCTTTTACTGTATATTTTGAGATAATCACACGTGAACGTTGTGTTAAATTCCAAAAAATTGTAAACATTTTCTTAGCTTGAAAAAAAATATATATAAACAATAGCCAGTGACTTGAAAGTTTCTAAATTTATCCAAAATGCATTCCTAATTAGGATTTTGAAAATGCACCAAATGCACTTACTGTATATTTCGAGATAATCACACCTGAAAGTTTTGTTAAGTTAAAAAAAGTAAACATTTTCTTCGCTTAAAAAAATTATATATAAACAATTGACATCGACTTGAAAGTTTCCAAATTTATCCAAAATGCATTCCTAATTAAGATTTTGAAAATGCATCAAATGCCTTTACTGTATATTTTGAGATAATCACACGTGAAAATTGTGTTAAGTTCAAAAAAATTGTAAACATTTTCTTGGCCTGAAAAATATATATAAACAATTGCCAGTGACTTGAAAGTTTCCAAATTTATCGAAAATGCATTCACAATTAAGATTTTTAAAATGCCTTACTGTATATTTCGAGATAATGACATGTGAAAATTGTGAAGAAAAAAAAACCCAAAAATAGCCTGTTTCGGCACTGAGAAATAGAAAAAGCTTAAACTTTTTAAATTTACAAAGTTGTGTCTTGTGTGTACGTGTGTGGGCGCTGTATCTCAAAGCTCACTTAACATTTTAAAATGAAACTTTAAACATTTGACAATCGCAACAATTGGAAAACTTTTGGTAAAATTTCGTACACTTAACAACCATTTGTTGTTATTAGCCGATACATTTTTAAATATAAAAAGTATTATAATTTTTTTTTAATAAGTTTGAAATATAATTCATTCTGATCGTTAATCTTTATTTAATTAATTTATTCAGGTAATTTTTGACTGGGATTTTTAATCCGCTTAAATATTTTACGCTTTAATGCAAATGTGAAAAATGCGTAACCATTTAATTCTAACAGAACAATATATTATTGTTATTCAAGAAATACTTCCAATCACTAGCAAAAGTTGTATATTTAAAGTACTAGTGACAATTGACTTTAACGGATGACAGAAATCATAATTAGGGGGTTAACCTACTGTAAAATGTACAAAAAATCGAAAAAAAAAATTGTCTGTAAATAATTCTTTGAAGTGTTTAGAATAATAAAGAAAAGGTTTCACGTAGATATTCGAAGTATTGTTTGAGTTATAGCATTTGTAGCGAAGGAAGAATTGGAAGCGCAGGAGGACTATCGAACCGGCACGCACTTTAAAGGTTTTTCGAAACGGTGTGCACGATATCTCAAGCTGTGATTGATGAATCGGCTTGAAATTTGGCACACATCTTCAGAGGACTACTGGCTTAGCCGTGACGGATGATTTTGTCAGTATGTTTTGTTTTGCGATATATATTAATAATAATAACATGTATTATTGCTCCGACGACTGCGAAAAAGAATTTTTTTCTCGTAAACTAAGACGAAAAGAAAGAAAAAGCTCCGTCACGTCATAGCTAATGCCATGTGGTTTATGAGGATATTTTTGTTTTTAATTTCTGATTAACCATATTTGCGTAATCGTGTACACCGACTAATCGAGCATGGTAAACAACAGCCGACGCGAAAAAAAATAACGTGTGACAATTTTAATATTTCGTAATGACTAGTTTTACGGGTACAAACAAATAGTTTTTTTCGAAATAAAGTCCCAAAACTTAGCCTGTTTGAACGCAAGTAGAATAATATAAATATTGTCTACTACAGAATGGCAAAATTAAACAATTAGTAGACTCAGTTAACGTCACCAAACATAAATAAACTCTCCGCACCGCACCGCCGCGCAAGAAACTAACCGCTTCAGACAGGACCAGACCATCCCCAAAAAAGGAACGAAACCGAACTTCGGCATTAATTTAAGCCCTCCGGTCAGGAACGACGGGAAAAAATCGCCCCTTCGGAAATTTATAGGAAGGCCCCGACGATCGGATCGGTTCGAGCATTCCGTGCGGTTTTTCTTCCTTCTCCTCCACGCCGCCGCCGAAAGAACGGATCGGAAAGAATAAGGGCGCGCCGAGAAAAAAAAAGGGCAACAATCTGGCGACGTTTAATTAATTGGCGCCGTTAAATTCTAATTTCCATTCGGGAAGTAGTGCAGTGGGCTGCTGGCTGGCGGGGAATTTAAGTTTTCACTACTGCTGGTAGAACTAAAACGGATGGATGGGGGCCATCGGAAAAAGCGGAAAAGAGTAATTGTCGGCGATTAATTTAAATTTTCTTTCGTGATTTAATCCGTTCGAGAAGTGATTACACCTAGTTTGGATTGGTTTAATTAGAGTATACCGCCATTTATCATCTACTTTTTTTTTCTTTTTTATGTGCACATATAGTGTGTGCTTGCATACATACACAATATTTGTAGATTTTACTGTGATTTTTACTGTGTATCTGTTTTAAATGCAGAAACCAGCATAATAAATAAATAATTGTATTGTATTGTAATATTAAAAATCAGGCTTTTAGAAGAAATAGATTTTACTTTCTTCGTTACGAAGAATTGTTTTTCAAAATCTCAGATGGCGTCACTTTACGCCAACTAAAATATCTCGCGGAAGGGTCTAGCTCGTACGTAATTGTGTCCTTATCTTTTAAGTAAAACTAATTTGGCTTGATGGATTTTATTACTAGAGAATCAATCTGTGCCTCTATAGTAAAACATTTTCGTTTTCAGCGTTTGTTTCAATTTTATTTAACGTTAAATGTTTTTATTTTTTACCACTAAATTACACATTATTAGAAATACTTATAGAAAATATAATTCTATAGAAACCAACATGCATCCTTTATGTAACCCTGTGTAAAATATTATTGCATAATTTTCATCGATCACGCCACAATCAGTTACGAGCCGAGTGCCAAAAACGCTTCATTTTTCTAAAAATAGAGGATTTGTACGTCTATTTATTACATAATATGCTCATCAATTTTAGAAATATAAATTAAAATAAAATCAGAAATATCTTACCATGGGTTTAATAAGAACAGCTTTCCTGTACCACCTCTCGGCGTCCGCATGCCTGACCGCCTGCCTCATCGCCGTGGCCGCGGCGACTGCAAGCTCGTAATCCCTGGGCCGTAACTCAGCCGCCCTTTCGTAGAGCCCCGCCGCCTCCTTGTAACGGCCCCTCGACGCCAGGAACTCACCTGAAAAACACATATAAAAATTAGCAAACCCCCAGCAGAAAATATCTCCTCGTTAACCCCGGGCCCGAACGCACATACATCTTCCCGACTACACTTTATAAAGAATAATAGAGGGGCGGATATCCCCGCTGCCCCCCCGCTCTAAGTAAATAAATTTCAATTTAAGTTTTATATTAGTTCGGCGCGATTTAAAATTTCACGCCCGCTTTAAGCCGCCCCTTTGTCTTAATCATAATGAATAGAATCTCATTAGGGCTGTTTATTTAGAAATTAGTTCGGGGAAAGTTGGGGCCGCGTAAATTTTCCTCGTGCGTCCGTTTCGCCCCCGCCGCCGCCGCCGGCCGGATTTAATTAAAATAAAATTACACCCGTGAATTTTGATTGGATTTTTTTTCCGGGAGGGGAGGGGGGGGTGATGATGGAACATCGTCGGGAGTCGCGACGTGTTTAATCAAGTCTTCAGCTTGACATGATATGAATTAAAATATCCGTCGGGGGATTATTTTCACGCCCACATAGTTCTAAATTTCCGCACATATCATTGTGAGCACGCGACTTGAATACTTAATGTTTGAGTGGAAAAAGTAAAGCTTACGCCAGTGCAAGCATTAAATATTGCAACGTTTTATTTATAATTACATTATTTATATTACATACCGAGTCGGGAAATACTGCATTACAGCCGAGAGTATATATTGCAAACCGAGGCGCGAAGTGACAGGGTTTGCAATTACGCGAGGCTAGAATTATATTCCTGGGCCGAGTCGGGAAACACTGCATTACAGCCGAGGGCATAGATTACGAACCGAGGCATGAAGTGCCAAGGTTTGCAATTACGCGAGGCTGGAATTGTATTCCTGAGAGGTATGTATACTATTTTATTCACAATCACCAAATGTTACGATTGACAATTTCTGTACTTCGAAATAAAGGTTCGCAAAATGCTTTTCCGACCAAGAGATATGTCTTTACAGGGAATCGCGAATTTCCCAGCTTTTTGGAGGTTAAAAATTTGCATATTTTTATAGTGATTGTGAATAAACTTAAATTTCTCTTCAGTTATGAGTGATCGAAGCAGAATTAATGATGAGACCCGAGTACTATATTCGATTGGGTTAACTGTTACCCTACTGGGTTAAATGCTAATTGCAAAAATGACTTCATTACTAACAGAAAAACAAAAATAATTCGTGTAAGAAATGCGAACTATTTTCAAGCTCTTGAATATCGAAGGTCCCGACTTTCAAACAAGTTTCCTGCTCGAGCAAACTTAAAAAAAAAACTCTTTCAAGGAACGTAGTCCGTGAATTCATTAAATTTCAGCCTAAATATATTCTTTGTGTCAAAAATACTACTTTAAGAAACTTCTAGATTCATTAAAATTCAGCCTAAATAATTTTTTTTTCTTTTAGCCTCGCAGAAACAAAAAAACGCGCAGACAAAATTCCATAAAAAATCATCCTCAATGACCTAAGTATAGTTAATTCAAAATCAATTTGGTTTTTAAAAATTCAACAATTTTCAATAGCAAAATGAATTTTTGAAGATTTTCGTTTTAATTTTTTGAGCACTTGAATGGAAACATCGCAGAAAAAATATAAAACGCGCAGACAAAATTCCATAAAAAATCATCCTCAATGACCTAAGTATAGTTCATTCAAAATCAATTTGGTTTTTAAAAATTCAACAATTTTCAATAGCAAAATGAATTTTTGAAGATTTTCGTTTTAATTTTTTGAGCACTTGAATGGAAACATCGCAGAAAAAATATAAAACGCGCAGAAAAAATGCCTTAGGACAATACCCTCAATGGTCGAAGAAATCGCTTATTCAAAATCAATTTGGTTTTTATAAAATCAACAATTTTCAATAGAGATATGAATTTTTAAAAATTTTAGTTTTATTTTTTTGAGCACTTGAATAAAAACATCGCAAAAAAAATATAAAACGCGCAGACAAAATTCCATAAAAAAACCATCCTCAATGACCAAACTATGGCTAATTCAAATTCAATTTGATTTTTGTAAATTCAACAATTTTTAATGGAGATATGGATTTTTGAAGATTTTTGTTTAAATTTTTTGAGCACTTGAATGAAAACATCGCAGAAAAAAATATAAAACGCGCAGACAAAATTCCATAAAAAATCATCCTCAATGGCCGAAGTATAGCTAACTCAAAATCAATTTGGTTTTTGTAAATTCAACAATTTTCAATAGAGATATGGATTTTTGAAGATTTTCGTTTTAATTTTTTGAGCACTTGAATGAAAACATCGCAGAAAAAATATAAAACGCGCAGAAAAAATGCCTTAGGACAATACCCTCAATGGTCGAAGAAATCGCTTATTCAAAATCAATTTGGTTTTTATAAATTCAACAATTTTCAATAGAGATTTGAATTTTTAAAAAAATTTGTTTTATTTTTTGAGCACTTGAATAAAAACATCGCAGAAAAATTATAAAACGCGCAGACAAAATTCCATAAAAAAACCATCCACAATGACCAAACTATGGCTAATTCAAATTCAATTTGATTTTTGTAAATTCAACAATTTTTAATGGAGATATGGATTTTTGAAGATTTTTTTTTTAATTTTTTGAGCACTTGAATGAAAACATAGCAGAAAAAAAATATAAAACGCGCAGACAAAATTACATAAAAAATCATCCTGAATGACCGAAGTATAGCTAATTCAAAATCAATTTGGTTTTTGAAAATTCAACCATTTTCAATAGAGATATGGATTTTTGAAAATGTTCATTTTAATTTTTTGAGAACTTGAATGAAAACATCGCAGAAAAAATATATAACGCGTAGAAAAAAATCCTTAAAACAATATCCTCAATGGTCGAAGAATCTCTTATTCAAAATTAATTTGGCTTTTGTAAATTAAAAATTTTTAACCGGAGATTTTTTAAAATTTTAGTTTTATTTTTTTGAGCACTTGAATGAAAATATCACAGAAAACGTATGAAACGAGCAGAAAAAAATTCCTTAAGACAATACCCTCAGTGGTCGAAGAATCGTTTATTCAAAATCAATTTGGTTTTTGTAAATTCAACGATTTTTAATGGAGATATAAATTTTTGAAAACTTTTATTTCATTTTTTTGAGCACTTGATTGAAAACATCGCAGAAAAAATATACAACGTACAGACAAAATTCCATAAAAAATCATCCTCAATGGCCGAAGTATAGCTAATTCAAATTCAATTTGGTTTTTGTAAATTCAACAATTTTCAATATAAATATGAATTTTTCAAGATTTTCGTATAATTTTTTTGAGCACTTGAATGAAAACATCGCAGGAAAAATATATACCGCGTAGAAAAAAATCCTTAAAATAATATCCTTAATAATCGAAGTATCACTTATTCAAAATTAATTTGGTTTTTGTAAATTCAACAATTTTTAATAGAGATATGAAGTTTTGAAAATTTAAATTTTATTTTTTTGAGCACTTGAATAAAAACATCGCAGAACAAATATAAAACGCGCAGACAAAATCCATAAAAAATCATCCTTAATGGCCAAAGTCTAGCTAATTCAAAATAAATTTGGTTTTTGTAAATTCAACAATTTTCAATAGAGATATGAACTTTTGAAGATTTTCGTTTAAATTTTTTGAGCACTTGAATGAAAACATCGCAGAAAAAATATAAAACGAGCAGAAAAAATTCCTTAAGACAATACCCTCAATGGTCAAAAAATCGCTTATTCAAAATCAATTTGGTTTTTATAATTTCAACAATTTTCAATGAAGATATGAATTTTTGAAAATTTTAGTTTTATTTTTTTGAGCACTTGAATGAAAACATCGCAGAAAAAAATATAAAACGCGCAGACAAAATTCCATTAAAAATCATCCTCAATGGCCGAAGTATAGCTAATTCAAAATAAATTTGGTTTTTGTAAATTCAACAATTTTCAATGGAGATATGAATTTTTAAAAATTTTAGTTTTATTTTTTTGAGCACTTGAATGAAAACATCGCAGAAAAAAATATAAAACGAGCAGACAAAATTCCATAAAAATTCATCCTCAATGACCGAAGTATAGCTAATTCAAAATTAATTTGGTTTTTGGTAAATTCAAAAATTTTCAATAGAGATATGGATTTTTGAAGATTTTCGTTTTAATTTTTTAAATACTTGAATGAAACCATCGCAGAAAAAATATAAAACGCGCAGAAAAAATTACTTAAGACAATACCCTAAATAGTCGAAGAATCGCTTATTCAAAATCAATTTAGTTTTTATAAATTCAACAATTTTTAACGGAGATATGAATTTTTGAAAATGTTTATTTGATTTTTTTGAGAACTTGGATAAAAACATCGCAGAAAAAATATAAAACGCGCAGACAAAATTCCATAAAATATTATCCTCAATGGCTGAAGTATAGCTAATTAAAAATCCATTTGGTTTTTGAAAATTCAACAATTTTCAAAAGAGATATGGATTTTTGAGAATTTTTTTGAGCACTTGAATGAAAACATCCCAGGAAAAATATAAAACGCACAGAAAAAAATTCTTAAGACAACATCCTCAATGGTAGAAGTATAGCGTATTCAAAATCAATTTGGTTTTTATAAATTCAACAATTTTCAATGGAGATATTAATTTTTGAAAATTTCAGTTTTATTTTTTTGAGCACGAATGAAAACATCGCAAAAAAATATAAAACGAGCAGACAAAATTCCATAAAAAATCATCCTCAATGGCCAAAGTATAGCTAATTCAAATTCAATTTGGTTTTTGTAAATTCAACAATTTTCAATGGAGATATGAATTTTTAAAAATTTTAGTTTTATTTTATTGAGCACTTGAATGAAAACATCGCAGAAAAAAATATAAAACGCGCAGACAAAATTCCATAAAAATTCATCCTCAATGACCGAAGTATAGCTAATTCAAAATTAATTTGGTTTTTGGTAAATTCAACAATTTTCAATAGACATATGGATTTTTAAAGATTTTCGTTTTAATTTTTTAATCACTTGAATGAAAACATCGCAGAAAAAATATAAAACGCGCAGAAAAAATTACTTAAGACAATACCCTAAATAGTCGAAGAATCTTTTATTCAAAATAAATTTGGTTTTTATAAATTCAACAATTTTTAACGGAGATATGATTTTTTGAAAATGTTTATTTGATTTTTTTGAGTACTTGGATAAAAACATCGCAGAAAAAATATAAAACGCGCAGACAAAATTCCATAAAAATTATCCTCAATGGCTGAAGTATAGCTAATTCAAAATCCATTTGGTTTTCGAAAATTCAACAATTTTCAAAAGAGATATGGATTTTTGAAGATTTTCGTTTTAATATTTTGAGCACTTGAATGAAAACTTCGCAAAAAAAATATAAAACGAGCAGAAAAAATCCTTAAAATAACACCCTCAATGATTGAAGTACCGCATATTCAAAATCAATTTGGTTTTTGTAAATAGAGATATGGGTTTTTGAAAATTATAGTTTTAATTTTTTTATTGTGACTCATCACTTTCGATCACAGCAAGTTTGTGGTTCAATTTCATGACGGGCAATATTATTTTTTCGTTTTTATAAAATCTCAATTAATGAATTAATAATTGTTAGTACATAAGTTGTAATTTATTTCATTTTATTTGGTATACTATGGCATTTTATAAATATTTGTCTTTCTTATTAAATATTTATTCAAAATTTAAATACAATACCTTGCAAAAATTGAAGAATAAAGTAGTGAGTATTAAATAACATTCAAAAATGCCACCTTGTACTCCAATTATGTTTTAACAGTAACAGTTTAAGTAGCAATCACAGTTTGTCGCAGTTTAAATAGCAGTGATTTAAAGTAGCTGTAATTTAAAGTAATAGTGATTTTAAGTAGCAGTGATTTTAAGTGGCAGTGATTTTAAGTAGCAGTTATTTTAAGTAGCAGTGATTTTAAGTAACAGCGATTTAAAGTAACAGTGATTTTAAGTAGCAGTTATTTTAAGTAATAGTGATTTTAAGTAGCAGTGATTTTAAGTAGCAGTTATTTTAAGTAGCAGTGATTTTAAGTAGCAGTAATTTTAAGTAGCAGTGATTTTAAGTAGCAGTGAAATTGGTACATTAATAACGACCTGTGATGTTTCAATAACAGTGAAAATTCACAGATACGTGAAATATCGCCCATTCCTACCTTGCATTGTTAAACTTGTATTACCAAAAATTATTTTCGTACATTATGAACATACTTGAGGGTGTGCATTTTGGGCCTTACTCGCAAGTGCGTGCGAAGACGTTCTATCGTGTGACCAAAGTGCCGATTCGCATTCGGCTCCGACGCCTTGTTTACATCACTTGGCGTCGTTCGGCACTGTGGGCATGGTCGATAGTATGAAATTCGGCATTTTGTACAATTAGCACTTTGGGCGGGCCCTCACCACACGTTGGGCTCCAATTTGCGGTTACCACACGTTATGCGCCAATTTGTAGTTGCCCGACCTTGGGCGCCAATTTGTGGTAGCCCTACGTTGGTCGCCAATTTGTAAAACGCAAAAAGTGAAAATAAGCTTAAATGTATTGACATACTATAGGTGTGATTTATTATTAGGAGGATTTGATCACTTTTATTTTAATATGTAAATGTTTGTCAATGACATTTCACTGTGAGACTTATTTATAGCAGTGAATATAGGGAGGAAAGAGTATCCGAAAATTGCCAATTCATAAAAGGGTACATTTTCCGAAATGCTTCGCGTTGGGCGCCAATTTCCCTATTTGACTTATAGCAGCAAACATAGGATTGAAATAGTATCCGAGAATTACCAATTCATAAAAGAGTACATTTTCCGAAACGCATCGCGTTGGGCGTCAATTTGCAGTCGCTATACGGTGAGCGCCAATTTGTAGTTGTCCCATATAGAGCGCCAATTTGTAGTCAATTTGGCGTCTCTTTGCAGTCGCTCCACGTTGGGCCCAAATTTGTAGTCGACTCTCATTGGGCGTCAATTTGTAGTCGCCCCACGTTGGTCCTAAATTTGTAGTCGACCCTCATTGGGCGTCAATTTGTAGTCACTTTACGATAGGTAAGCGTTACATAGAATTAATTAATAAATTAATTTTCTGGATTATATCTTTTGCGCTGGTTCTTGGGGTTTCTTCGTTTCTAATTTTGTCTTTAAGCGTTACACGAAATAACAATGTTGACAACTGATGAATATTTGAAATTCATAAAGAAATTGTTAAAGAGCGTCATGTACTTTTGATAAGCAATGTGAGTCTAAAATTACTACCCTTCCTCCCGAGAGGTGTTGGGGCGTGTTATGAGAGCAGTGGCGAAAATCTCATCTAGGGCGATCCTCTGACAGATGGCAATATAAAAGCCATATATAACATTAGGGCAATTCCGGGCGTCCTCTCGCGTTCATTCCGGGCCGCTGTAAAAATGTTGTAATTCAGTCGGGCTCTGGCAATATTTCAGCGCTACGTTGGCGGCCCTAATTTCCACACTTTTTCACGCCGAAATAAACTTTGCCGATAAATAAACTCCGGTCCCGCATTATAACGGCGAGCACACAGCGAGGAAAAAAATTAAAAATAGGTGCGGGATTACGAGGACTTTCGGTGCGAGCATTTTCCCGGACCAAATTAGAATGATTTTTTTATAATTTTTTTGTTTTTCGAAACAGCGCGAGCAAATTTAATTTGCCCGGCGCGGTTTAAATTTAAATTGAATATAAATCAATACCCGCCTGCAATTACTTACTAAGACCAGTGTACATGCATAGTTTCATGTTGCTATAAATTCACCGCTCGCTCTCTCTCTCTTCTCTCCAACGCTCAACTTTCTTAATTAAGGCACCGAGACTCCAAAAACATATAAAGCATAATTACGAATTCCGTTTAAATTTCAATAATTACGAAGACAATTTATGCAATTTTGCTCAACTTAGTTTATTAATTTCTGAATGAGTCAACGGTGCTCATATACTGTGTAATAACGGGTGCTTAAACATACAAGTTCTGATTATTTGGAAACTGCAAAGTTTTTGATTAATGGTAACATTGCAACGGAGCCAACTATGTGCATCATACCACGTCAAGGAATCAACAGTGGAACGAGTGATCTATAATGTGGACGAATAATGTAACGTAGGCAAACTAGATGGCGCCTAGTTTAGTGGGTAATAGGTATACTTATAGAATGTGTTTCAAGAGGAATTAATCGCAGTTGCCTATGAATTAGAAATTAGAAATTCGAAACAGTTAAATGTTCAAATCTGAAAATCATCAGGCGACTGCGATTAATTTCTTTTGAAGGCTGTCGCAAATTATTTTTAAACACCATCCATTCATAAAGTTATACTTTAACGTCCCCTTAATATATTTAGACGTAGCGTAATCTCGCCCCGATTTTAATTTGACCGCCGTGAAAAATCTATTAAAACGCTTCCTTTTTTTAATTAGGAAAACTTAACGCCCCCATTAAGATTTTCCCTCGTAAAGCGAAAATTCCCCTCCTCTGAGAAAAACTAGCGGCTTAACGGCACTTTTTAAAGTCTTGCCGAGAAGGGAGAAGGGGAGGATGCACAAAGCAATCATAATCCCCTGGATGAACGCAGCGCAGCATTTGAATCGGTGGAAAATGGTTTTCCACTTTCTTCCCAGTTCATTAAGTAGACGTGCAGCACTTTTGTCTGCGCCACCTTTTGATGATGGCTCTCATTACGAAAATACTGGCGACGGGCGTGTCGGCGGGAATTTATGTAAGTGGAACGGTTTTCTTTGGACGCTTCGGCTCGGATTGCGAAGGTGTAACAATGCGGTTGTTAACAGTTCTTACGTTTCAGTTCCCGCTGCGTTGAGGCGTAATCATCAACTTTATCGTTCCCATTAGGGCGGACGGGACAAAGGAACACAGTCGCACTTTGTTTATTCCTTTACAATTTACGATATACATATATTTCTTAACAGTATCACCTTCTAGGAACGAGGAAATATTGTCTTGAGGTGAATTATTTCTCTCCAATGTAAGAGGAGAAAAAAAGGTATGAGCATTTCTTTACAGTATCACTTTCTAGGTAAGAAAATATTGTCTTTAGGTGAATTATTTCTATCCAGTGTCACAAGAGAAAAAATGTATGAGTAGAACTAAACTACAAAGACTTATGTGTAGCATAGAATTAAATTACAAACAGACCCTTTATGTCGTGAATGCTTGGAGGATGAAGAAGCTCCGCAACATCTGCTGCGTGAATGCGATGCATTTCGAATGCAACGCTCAGCATTATTCGACAAGTCGAGGCTGACCGACATAGCCCTGAAAACGAACCCTCGGAAAAAGCTCCTGCATTTTAAAGTGAGAACAGGGCCGCCAGAGGCGCACAACAATAGTGTAAGGGCGTTTAAATAATTTTAAAATACTGCAGTTCATCATAGCAAATCATAAATTGCTGACGCAATTAAAGCGAGCGCTTGTTTAATATTTTCGATTCAAAAAACAATTTCAATTTTATATTAACGATTGTTGGCAATACACACCGGCTGCAATATTTATTTGGGCGAAAAAGAGGCCGGCTGTAAACAATTTGTTTTTATAAATATAAACGAACGTTCATTTTTGATTCCCCGAAAATGCAAACAGCCCCGAACAAATATTAACGGTCAGTTCGCCCGAATAATAAAATAAGTGCAATATTCTTTTTTTCCCGGAAAATCCACACGGGCCGAATTATGTTTGAATATCATGCAATATTCGCATATTTTGGGGATGCGTTTGTATACGCATTGATGCATTCCTAAATATATTACACATATTGATGTGTAATTACATGATTATAGCAGTGTGTGTATCATATTTCAATTTCTGAAAATATATAATAGTCATTTATTTCAGTAACTTTTACATATTTTAGTTTTTCAATTATTTGTATTTGGTTAGTAAGTCACTGTCTGGGCTAATAATAGTAATAATAATCTTAATAAAAATAAATAAAAGTAAACAGGAAAAAAAAAACAAAACATAAAATCGCAACACATGAATAAAGTCTGACCTCGCTATGAAGGCATTTGAGGTGATGATGCAGTATCGGTTTCTATTTATAAATCGGTGGTTCTTAAAAGGTACATATAACTTTGGAAATAGTGTGCATGCAAAAACAACATCTCATGTTCGCTTGTTGAGAATCTGGTGCAGTTAAGAGGCATAAAGCACCCGTCCAATACGCCCTCAGATTGCCATCATAGCGCGGCCAGACTATATAAGGAATCAACTAATTATAGAAACATTTTCCTGGAAAGACAAACCTTAAAGCGAGATTTAGAATTTAAATTTAAAAAAATTCCAATTCTATTTAGCCGAAGGTAAGTCAGAAATAGTGATTTTTAACTGTCAAAAGTAGTATTTTTAACTGTCAGAAATAATGATTTTCAACTGTCAAAAATATGAAATTTAATACAAAAAATGAGGATTTTCAACTGTCAGAAATGTCGATTATCAACTGTCAGAAATAGTGATTTTCAACTTTGAAAATAAGTGATTTTTAACTGGCAGATATAGTGATTTTACGTTGGCAAAAACAGTAATTACAACTGCCAGAAATAGTGACTTTAAACTGTCAAAAATGCGATTAATAACTGTCAGAAATAATGATTTTTAACTGTCAAAAAATATGATATTTAATACAAAAAATGAGAATTTTCTAATTGCCAGAAATAGTGATTTTCAACTGTAACAACATAGTGATTCGTAACAGGCAGAAAATGGTGATTGTAAGCTGTTAAAAAACAGACATTTCAACAGCCCGAAAAAATGATTTTTTGCTGTCAAAAATAGTGATCTTTCATTAGTAGAAATAGTGATTTCATGCTGTTAAAAACATTGATTTTAACTGCCAGAAATAGTGACTTCAAACTGTAAAAAATGGCGATTTGTAACTGTCAGAAATAGTGGTTTTCTACTGCCAAAATCATGATATTTAATATAAAAAATGGGATTTTTTTAACTGTCAGAAATAGGTATTTTCAACTGTAACAAAATATTGATTCGTAACAGGCAGAAAATGATAATTGTAAGCCATCAAGAACAGAGATTTCAACTGTCCGAAATAGTGATTTTCTGCTGTCAAAAATAATGATCTTTAATTAGTAGAAATAGTGATTTCATGCTTTTAAAAACATTGATTTCAACTGCCAGAAATAGTGACTTGAAACTGTCAAAAATGGCGATTTGTAACTGGCAGAAATAATACTTTTCAACTGCCAAAATCATGATATTTAATACAAAAATGGAGAATTTTTTAACTGTCAGAAAAAGTGATTTTTTACTGTAACAAAATAGTGATTCGTAACAGGCGGAAAATGGTGATTGTAAGCTGTCAAAAAACAGAAATTTCAACTGCCCGAAATAGTGATTTTCTGCTGTCAAAAAATACTGATCCTTAATTGGTAGAAATAGTGATTTCATGCTGTTAGAAACATTGATTTCAACTGCCAGAAATAGTAACTTCATACTGTCAAAAATGGCGATTAATAACTGTCAGAAATAATGGTGTTTTCAACTGCCAAAATCATTATATTTAATATAAAAAATGAGAATTTTTAAACTGTTAGAAATAGTGATTTTTACTGTAATAAAATAGTGATTCGTAACTGGCAGAAAATTGTGATTGTAAGCTTTCAAAAACAGTGATTGCAACTGCCCGAAATAGTGATTTTCTGCTGTCGAAAAATAGTGATCTTCGATTTGTGGAGATAGTGATTTCAAGCTGCCAAAAACTTTGACCTAAACTGCCAGAAATAGTGATTTTAAATTGTCAAAATTATAATTTTTAACTGTGAGAAATAATGTTTTTTAACAGTGAAAAATAATTATATGTAACAATCAAAAATAACGATTTTCAACTGCCAGATATGTCGACTTTCAACTATTAACAGTAGTGATTTTCAACTGTTAAAAATGGTAATTTTCAACTGACAAAAATAATGGTTTTCAACTGTCAAAAATAATGGTTGTTAATTGTCAAAAATAATGATATTTAATATCAAAAATAATGATATTTGATATTAAAAATGAGATGAGAAATGTAGATTTTTAACTGTCAGAAATAGTGATTTTTAAATGTCAAAAGATAGTGAGTTTTACCTGCTACAAATAGTGTCCAAAAAGTGATATCAACTGCCAGAAATAGTGATTTTCAACTTTCAATAGTAGTGATTTTCAATTATCAAAAATGGCGATTTTAAACTGTCAATGGGAATTTTCAACTCTATATAGTTGGGATCTTTACCTGTCAAAAATGGTGACTTTCAGCTATCAAAAATAATTCTATTTTAAACTGTAAAAGTGGTGATTTCTACCTGTCAAAAATTGTGATTTTAAGCTGTCAAACAGTGATTTTAACTGCCAGAATTAGTAATTTTAACTGTCAAAAATGGTGATTTTCGGCTATCAAAAAATGGTGATTTGTAACTGGAAGAAATGGTAATTTTAAGTTGTCAAAAACATAGTGATTTTTAAATGTCAAAAGATAGTAAGTTTTACCTGCTACAAATGGTGTCAAAACAGTGATTTCAACTGCCAGAAATAGTGATGTTAAATTTTCAAATATGGTGATTTTCAACTTTCAATAGTAGTGATTTTCAACTGTCAAAAATGGTGATTTTAAACTGTCAATGGGAGTTTTCAACTCTCTATAGTTGTGATTTTTACCTGTCAAAAATTGCGACTTTCAGCTGTCAAAAATAATTCTGTTTACCTTTCAAAAATTAAGCTTTCATCTGCCCGAAATGTCGATTTTCAACTGACAAAAAATAATTTTAACTGGCAGAAATAGTAATTTTCAACTGTTAAAAACATTGATTTTCAACTGCCAGAAATAGTGATTTTAAACTTTAAAATATGGTGATTCTCAACTTTCAATAGTAGCGATTTTCAACTGTCAAAAATGGTGATTTTAAACTGTCAATGGGAATTTTCAACTTTCTATAGTTGGGATCTTTACCTGTCAAAAATGGTGACTTTCAGCTATCAAAAATAATTCTGTTTACCTTTCAAAAATTAAGCTTTCATCCGCCAGAAATGTCGTTTTTCAACTGTCAGAAAAAACTTTTAACTGGCAGAAATAGTAATTTTAAACTGTCAAAAACAGTGATTTCAACTGCCAGATATCGTGATTTTAAACTGAAAAAGAAGATGATTTTTAACTGTCAAAAATAATGCTATTTAACTATAAAAAATTAAGATTTTCATCTGCCAGAAATGTCGATTTTCAACTGTCAGAAATGGTGATATTCAACTGTCAACAAAAAAAATTTACTGGCAGAAATAGTAATTTGAAGCTTTCAAAGAGAGTTTGTTTAAACTGCCAAAAGTAGTCATTTTTAACTGCCAAAAACAGTGATTTTCAACCGCCAGAAATGATTGATTTTAAACTGAAAAAATGATGATTTCTATCAGTCAAAAATAGTGATTTTTAACTGTCAAAATAGTGATTTTTAACTGTCAAAAATAGTGATTTTTAACTGCCAAAAATGGTGACTTTCAATTATCAAAAAAATGTGATTTGTAACTGGCAGAAGTGATAATTTTAAGTTGTCAAAAATATTGATTTTCAACCGCCAGACTTAGTGATTTTCAAAAAACGACGAGTCAGGTACATGGTGTATAAATAAATTAATAAAAAATATAGAAGTAAATTCAAATCGCTTAGATAGAATCAGGAAGTCCTTTTAATGTGATATTCATTCACATTTTTTGTTGGGAAAAAATAGTGATTTTAAGCTGTCATTTCAAGTGTCGGAATAGTGATTTTTAACTATCAAAAATAGTGATTTTCAACTGTCAAGAGTGGTGATTTTCAATTGTAAAAAATGGTGATATTCAACTGTCAAAAATAATGATTTTCAACAGTCAAAAATAATGATGTATAACTATTAAAAATAATGATTTTCAACTGTCAAAAAATTGTTACTTTCAACGGTTAAAACAGCGATTTCTAATGTCAAAAATAGCTAGATTCAACAGTTTTTGGCAAAAATAGTGATTTTCAGCTGTCATTTTAAGTGTCAGAAATATTGATTTTTAACAGTCAAAAATAGTAATTTTTAACTGTCAAAAATAGTGATTTTTAACTGTCAAAAATAGCGATTTTTAACTGTCAAAAATAGCGATTTTTAACTGTTAAAACTAGTGATTTTTAACTGTTAAAAATAGTGATTTTTAATTGTCAAAAATAGTGAATTTTAACTGCCAAAAATGGTGATTTTCAACTATCAAAAATAGTGATTTTTAAGTGTCAAAAATAGTGATTTATAAAGGTTAAAATGATGATTTTCAACTGCCAAGAGATGTGATTTTCAATTGTAAAAAATGGTGATTTTCATCTGTCAATAATAGTGAAAAGGCAATTTTATTAGCTTTGGTTTACGCTTTAAGGATTTTAATTTTAAAACACTTCTTTTTAAATCGTTTTTGGTTAGGTATTTTAATTTTAAATGGTAACTCCTGATTTTATATGGTTTTTAATATAAGTATTTTGCTTTTAAATTGTAGCACTTGCTTTTAAACGGATTTATTTGTTTTGAATCTGTACGTTGTGTCCTTATTTTTTTTTATAAACAATGTACGTATGTAGTATGGTATCAATCGGTTAATAAACAAATAACAAAATTTAATCGCTGGTGTTAGGTGAGGCACATCTGGTGCAATATTGTTTTCTACAAAATAAACAACATGGGGTGCTAAGTTGATTTAGAAACAATTTGGATTCAAGTGTAACTTATTTTTGTGGATAATCAATTCAATGATAATGTTTTGAAAGTATGAGCCCATTTTATCTTCTCTGTGCACTCGATGTAGCTTGTTTAATAGAATTAGGGTGTTTTCGTTAATAATAACATTTTAATAATGCGGGGGAAGCCGTTATGGGTTTTACTGCTTATTAGATGGCGCTGTACGAAAATAAAATTTAATTAAAGTGCGACGCGTCACACACACACATGAGTATATCAACTGTTGATGTTTGAAGTGATTCCGTGAATAATAAAGCAGGTAATGGGGTTGAATATATTTACGCGTTAAATTTAATGCGGTAGTTATTACTGAATGAGGCTCCGCGTTCTAGTTTTATGTCATATCATATTGCATAATATAAATATCTGCATTATTTTCCACAATTCAAACATATAAACTATTACTGGTTGTTGAAATTAGGCACTTGGTAGGTTTCACAAATTTATGAAAATTTGTGAAACCTACCAAGTGCCTAATTTCAACAACCAGTAATATTAAAAATGTTTCACCACGTGATAAACGAGAACCAAATTCAACAAATATAAACTATATTAAAATGGTAGTAGAAGGTATTATTACGCAGCGCCATCTACTGGTTTAAAGCTGAAGCTTTGCTACTATCGAAACGTGTTACTATAGTACTGCCAACGAAAGCTGAGTATGACTCATTTTTGCATTATTGTGTTTTAGTGATTTTTTGCATATTTCATGTTTTTCCGTGCTATAGATAAAATCCCGGATTATAATGAGTTTTCAATTTTAACATGACCTCCGTATATCTTAACTTTTAACTACACACAAAAATAATTACAATTTCATCGCACAGTTTACAATTTGTTCGTGTCAGAAATATTAAATGGCCCTTATCTAGATTCCTTCATGTATTTATTGCAGTGTTCCATTTAAATATTCACCGGTTCGCTCCCTTATTATTCATTCATGGGGGCGAGAAAGAGTGGTTTTACACATAGAGAGAGTTACCTTTTGTGTACACTTGCTCGACGTCGAGTGAGCGGCGGCGGCGGCTCACTTCAAAAATAAAGTGTTTAATAAAAACTTTCCGAACTCGACCGTGCACACCGAACACGCAAAAAAGTGTATTTGTATTTATATTCAAAACAAGGGCGTTGCGAAGAGGTTATTTATTATGATCATTTTTATCCGAAATAATTTGTTAATTTGTTGGGCCGTCCTTAACGACGGGAGCTTCTCGCATCCTGACGACGGGAGCGTATCGGCTTATTCAATTCAAGTCTGATGAAAAAATTTCCTGAATTGACTCCATCTGTACTCCATTTGGCGTATTAATTCGCTTAATAAATCGACGGAAAATCTCAAACAGCATACATCGAGGATTTTCTTTTACGAGTGCCCAAATTGGGTAGGCTTCCTATCTCAGGAAAGCACACGGAGGAATAAAATCTACACATTCACACACACATGCATGTGACCTGATATCCTGCAATAAAAAGATTTTCCCCCAGGAACGGCGCGACTAAATTGTCGCCATTTCCTCGGATAGTTATTTTATATTGGCCCGAATGATGAGTTTTTAGGCGATTTTTACTTCCTCCGAGAAGTTTTCAAGTCGTTCGGGAAACGGCGGCGGAGTTGGTTTAATTTTAAGTTTCTGCAATGCCGAAGTCTCGATCGCAGATAAGGCCATCGTTGGAATATACAAGATTTTTGTCACACATTATATAAATGTAATTACTGATTTTGTAAGGTTATTGCTGGCAGGGGCGGCTCGTTACGTAGATCCAAGGAGCCATGGCACTACCTCCAATTTCAAGCTCAGACTTGTAAACAAAAGATTCCTGCGCATAATGAGCGCCCACCTACCGCCCTTTGTAGCAACTCCATTTATTCGGCAAAACTCTGTAAAATTGCAGTAATTTCTTCGGACATTAATTAAAGAAGTTGAATAATTAGAAATAAAACGAAACGTAATTTTGTGGTTCAGATAAAAGTGGTGAGTGTCGCCAATTCTACTTTCCAATTTATGGATGATAAATAGAATTTTCATATAGAAATAATAATACATAGGTTTAAGAAAGAAAATGTTATGTTTATTTGATCCCCAAATTTATTAGTGAAAACCTTCGTTTGAGGGCAACAGATTGGATGGTAGGATAGGGCCCACCCACCACCGTATAGGGCCCACCCACCACCGTTTCTATCAACTTTAACTTATTTTACAATATTCTGTAAAATTGCAGAAATTTCTTCGGCAGTTATTTGAAGTTGAAATAATACCAAACGTGATTTTGTAGTTTCAAGAAAAGTTGAATCGTTTGTAGTGGGTGGGCCCTTTCCTAATAATTTAAAAATGGGTTAAAAAATTGTCGTTAAATTAACACAAAATGCAAAAATTGTACTTTTTTAAAGTTTGAAGATTTTAAAATCGCGACTTTTATTTTTGAAATTGCAAAACTGCTGAACGCGTTGTCTGGTTTTAATGATTCTAATATCAAAATGTGGCAAATTTAGTGCAGTTTAAAATCCGGTTAATAAATATTGTTGTTAAATTAACGCAAAACGTCCATATTTTTCATTTTCGAGTTCGAAGATTTTAAACTAGATTTTGATATTTTAAATTCCGGAACAGGCAGAAGCGTTCTATGATTTTGATTATTTAAATCCTGAAATATGCCAAATTTAGTGTAATTTTGAAAAAGTTACGAAATTAACAAAAAATATAAATATTTTAAAATTCGCTATTTTGATTTTTAAAATTGCAAAACTGTCCGATTTTGACGATTCCAATGTCAAAATGTGGAAAATTTACTGAATTTAAAAAGTGGTTAACGATTACAACAATTTAATCAATTAGTTTGTAATTTTAGCATTAATTTTAAGATTGATTATTTTATTTCAAATTTATTTATATCGAATGGCGACTTGTGTAATTAATGTAATACATCTAATACACCAATAAACATCTATCTATCTATCTATCTATCTATCTATCTATCTTACTTTCGTTACATTAACGCAAATCGTCAAAATCCGAAGATTTAAAATTACGATGTTGTTTTTTGAAATTACACAACTGCCAAACGCGTTTTCCGATTTTGATGATTCTGACGTCAAAGTATGGCGGATTTATTGTGATTTTAAAACGGATTGAGAAATTTCTTCCTAAAACTAATACAAAACGCAAAAATTGTACTTTTTTCAGTTTGCAAATTTTAAATTGCGATTTTGATTATTTTTTTAATTACACAACTGCCAAACGCGTTTTCCGATTTTGATGATTCAAACGTCAAAGTATGACTGTGTTTAGTGTAACTTTTAAACGGATTACGAAATTTTCACGTAAAATTAACACGAAACGCAAAAATTGTACTTTTTTTAAAGTTCGCAAACCTTAAAATCGCGATTTTGATATTTGAAATTGCATAACTGCCAAACGCGTTTTCCGATTTTGATGATTCAAACGTCAAAGTATGGCGGATTTAGTGTACTTTTAAAACGGATAACAAAATTTCCTCGTAAAATTAATGCAAAATGCAAAAATTGCACTTTCTCTAAACTTCGCAAATCTTAAAACCACCATTTTGACTTTTTAAATTGCACAACTGCCGAACGCATTTTCCGAGTTTGAGGATTAAAACGTCAAAGTATGGCGGATTTAGTGTACTTTTAAAACGGATAACGAAATTTCCGCGTAAAATTAATGCAAAATGCAAAAATTGCACTTTTTTTAAACTTCGCAAATCTTAAAACCACCATTTTGATTTTTTAAATTGCACAACTGCCGAACGCATTTTCCGAGTTTGAGGATTCAAACGTCAAAGTATGGCGGGTTTAGTGTAATTTTTGAACGGATTACGAAATTTTCACGTGAAATTGACACGAAATGAAAAAAATGCACTTTTTTTTTAAAGTCCGCAAATCTTAAAATCGCGATTTTGATATTTGAAATTGCATAACTGCCATTCGATTTTGATTATTTCAATTTATGGATGATAAAGGAGAATTTTTATGAAGAACTTAATACTTGGGTGTAAGAAGACGAGGTAAAAAAATTAATTCGGCATTTAATTGTTTTCTTGATTTTTCACGATAGCGCGTATGGACAGATTTTGAAAATTCTTCCATCAATGGATTCTAAATATTGAACATAATTAGATGTAATAAGAAGCTAAGTTTGGTCCTTCAATTGTTTTTCAGTTTTTCGTCGATAACACATGATTGAATGATCAGATTTGAAAAATTTCTCCACTATCACATAAACTAAAACAAGAAACTAATAATTATATTATACAATACAAATGAAAAACAAAATAAAAATTAACCATAGGCACTGAAGTGACTTGTTGCAATAAGTTATTTGCTTTTAGTCGGGGGTAATACCACAAGAGGTTAGAATTTGGCCGAATAAATTTAATTTTTTTGCGCGAATAAATTTCGAGAATGATTTGAGATGGAAAAATCCAGACGGTTTTTAATTATATTTCACAGAAGACAACTGACACGAACTGTCACTGTTTTTTCACATAAGACAACTGACACGAACTGTCACTGTTTAACTGAATTTAGCTTGTTAATATAGAGATCGTTGTCATGGCGAAGGTAAATACATTTTTATCCGCATGCAATTTTTTTGCCCGCCGTTTTAAATATTTTTTTATTTTAAACATTTTTATACATTAGTTGAATTATCTTTGTAAGACTTAATTTTGCAGAATTACGAAGAGCTTGAGTATTTATAAATGCAGACTATTTGTCGTCTTTATTTAATTTATTAAATGGTTGCAATGTTAATTATCGTTTTTTGAGGGAAGAGAAAACGATAACTGGCATTGAACATCTTTACTTGTTTCAGAAGCATTCAATACATTAAATGAAGACGAAAAATAGCTTGAATATATAAATATTCAAGGAACATTTTAGTAGTGGCTCTAGCAACAAAATGTTCCACGAGCCACCACTGATTGCTGGAGAAGCAGGAAGACGATGATTTATTAGATCATGGCGTAAAATTTATTTTCCCGGCGCATTCACCATTTAATCTATTCACAAATGAGTTAATTTTGGTTAAGGAGTCGAGTCACACGCACTCGCAGTGTCAAAATAGAAGATAATTTTTATAAATTTTATTTTTTTGAAGCTTGGTTTAAATATTTTTTGATAATTCCTTTTTTATTCGATTAGTACACATTTCAAGTTATTACAATATTTTTTACATCACAAAATAGTCAACGAGTTTGAAGTAATCCCGGGAAGGCCAACAAAAAAAAGACCTCTTCCGGTGCGAATCGCCATTTTGGACTAGATCATCTCAGATAAAAAGAAAACGACGGGAATCTTTAGTAAATTGCTTTTATGGAATTTGGCTGAAAAATACCTGTCCTTGCTACCAACAGTATCAGTTTTTTTTTCTAATAAATTTCAATATTTTTCAATAATATATTAGAACCATTTTTGATGATATATATATGACGATGACACCTCTACGAATATCTAATTTGACAGTTCGTTAAATTTTACTCACTCGAAAATGGCCCGTTATTTAACCAGAGATTTAACGTTACAATCGTTTGTGAATACCAAATTGAAACTTTTAACTCCAACAAATTTCAGCCTTTATCGTTTATATTTATTATTACGATCATTATTATTATTTATTTACCCAAGACATAAATCCAACTACAGGGTAATTGATTTATTTATTAATATTAATAATATTTTTTTAAAATAAAATTTTTAAAATTATTCGTATGTAACCCCATTAATGTTTTTAAAGTTCCGCACGGCACGTCAGGTTTTCTTATGGCCGAGAAATCTCACAGGACCGAACTTTAAACGGTTAAACGTCTCCAAGGTGGGAGCAACGCCTCGCTTCTTCAGCCTCCCCCCAAGATACATCACGTGCACGTACGCAAGCCGCACCGCCGCCGCCGCCGCAAATTCATGCAAATTCGCCCTTTCGCGTTTCTCACATGAAAATTGCGTGCACAATGCAGGGCTCGATTGGCTGAAGAGTGCCCCGATCGCTTCTGCCTCACAGCCCTTCCGCTCAAATATAAATTTTATCTCCCGAGCTGCACTCTAACAATGTAAGAACGGTTGGTTTGTTCTGGCAATTCCGAGGGGGGAATATATTTTACTTGGTTAAATAGATCACATTCAAAGATATCTAGTTTACATTTATTCAGGAGGTATGAGCAGCGACAGGTAGATGCCATCATTTTTTAAATGCACTTAACACGCATGCACCAAGGTATAGCCCGTTCTCCGGAATCTGGCGGCTGTGGTCGTAAAAGATGGCTGGAGTTCGGTAAGTAGGGGACGTAATATTTTTTTATCTGAAACCAATCTTGAGGAGTTGAGAAGTACTGGTGTAAAAGCGCGTATATTAATCGGAGCGAAGGACAGTAATAATTGTATGGGATGGAATTAGACGAACCACCAATACCTTTTCTCCGAGGATGCGTCGATCCTCAGGGCGGACCGACCGTTTTACGACCTCAGCCGCCAGATTCCACCGAATAGGCTATAATAGTTATGAAACTGGAAGGTGTTTTATTGCTTTTAGAGAGGAAGATTCACGTTTGGACATATAATTCTATTTAAATCGGATTGTTTTAATAACTTTATGGAGTTAAAGTTTGAATTTGAACATTATTCATTGATCTAAACATGGACGTTGTATTCACACATTCGAGCGTTAACCGATTCGATTTGCATAAATTGTAGAAAGTATGCAACATCAAATAAATATGTTTTTTTTTTATAAAAAACACTGATATCTAATAAGAAGTGTAGTGAATTTTGCAATTTAGTTTAAGTGTTGATTTGTTAAAACTAATAAACATCCGCGTTATATAAACAAACGCGTAGTGCCGAAAATAAATATCCCCAAAATCTGAAAGTGCCGACATAAATCCATACCCTGCGGAGAATTTAGTAAACCATAAATTCCGCACTTTCTGAACCATCGAAGGGGACCTTCGCGTAGTAAAAACACACTTTATTGCGGTATGTACAGGAAAGGGCACTTTTTTTCGGGAACGGACTAATATACGCCCCCGAGCTTTCCACCCATAAAGATTTCTCCTTATGAAAATATAGGTGCCGGCGGGTCGTAAAGGGGTTCTATCGAAGGAAAATATTCCGGGAGGACTCTCAAAGGTCGCGGGAGGAGAGTGTTCACGTGGAGAATTCTAATTTTTACGCGCCATACATCCATAAAATATTCATGAAATGTAAATATTTGTTCATTTTTATACAGAGACGCGTCCGCCAGGCATACGACGTGTTGCTCTTCCTCCCTCCCTCCGCCGTTCTTCTCTCTTACATTTCAACCCCTCGTATTTTCCGCAAGGTATTCAAATAATGCATTGTTATTTGATTTTGTTATGGTATATCTGGAATATATTCGATTATTCACCTCGTCGATTTTACATTGTGTATTATATCCGCAACGCATTATGGCCTTTAAATAAACACGCTGGAGTTAATTTGGGCACTTTGGGCAGGCCCCTTGCAACCTTCATTTTTTTTAGTTTTTGCCCGCGAGAAAGGCCAAATGTCTCAGTTTAAGCCGGTGGGCTTTACAGCCCTGATTTTGAAAGTGGATCTAGCAACCCTATGGAATAACAGTCGGTATAGTGTTAGTTGGTAAATTTAAGGTTAGGTTGTAGTGTTCAGTGCGTCCTTGTATTTCTATCTCTATTTAAAATGGAAAATATTATGAACTAGAACTTTTTTATGTTTGATTTTTCACATCTTTTGCAGCTTCTAGAGATGACTTAACAATAACATGCAAATATGAAAATATAATTCTTATTATAAGTATTATTGAGAAAATGACAAATGCAAAGTGTAATAATTCTATAATTCAATTTTTTCTTCACAAAAATAATAATCAATGGTGGTATGTTTTTAATTTTATCTCTGAAAATATGTAACTTTTGAATGAGCTTACGCGAGGATTTGGCTTAATATTTGGAAATCTTGTAGTGAAATGTTTTTGGATTATAGTCATTAAGTAGAATCTATTTTGAGTAAATTTTGTTCTTTTCATATTTTTTTCTATTGTCTCTAAAAATGTGAAACTTCTGAATTAGCATAAGCGAGGATTTGGCTTAATTTTTTAGAAATCTACTAGTATAATGTTTATGGATTTTTGTGGAATCATCAAGTACTTACAATCAATTTTAATCAAATTTTTGAATTTTGTAGCAAAAGTTTTTTTATTACCTCTCTAAATGTAAAACTTCGGAATGAGCATAAGCGAGGATTTTGATTGTTGGATATCAAATATTGAAATAATTGGGCTTTCTCATGGAATCGTCAAGTAGCATCTATTTTGAGTAAAATAGCAAAATTTATTGTTTTCATATTTTTTATGTGACAATAAGCGAGGATTTGGACAAATTGTTATAAACCTGCTAGTGTAATGTTTAGGGATTTCTGTGAAATCATGAAGTCTATTTTGAGAAAATTTTGGAATTTTCATCATTGTATCAATTGGTTTTATATATTTTTTTATTAACTTCCGATGAGCATGAGCGGGTATTTTATTTGATTGTTCCATATTTGAGGTTTTTCGTGGAATCGTTACGTAGAATATATTTTCAGTAAATTTACAAACTTTCATTGTTGTATCAATTATTATTAAAGAAGCGTTAGTAAATAAATAACTCAGCCATAAAATGTTTACACAAGGTTTGAATGACAGTAATATATGGAGCAGCATCGTGTCTAACTCATTTACGAATTTATGGTGAAAAAAAAACTGATATATGTATGTTATAACCTCTTTCTCCGAGATAATAACAATGGCTTAACAGATCAAGGCCAACTTGATTAGTTTGGGTAGTAGCGGTCGTTTTTCGATTTTTGGTCGTTTTAAAATACGTCTGCTTCCCAATTACTATAACAGCCCGTTCACACGGTACCGAATCGGTCGTTTTACCGATTCGGTTATTTTGCCGTCTTCTATACTGGCGCATATATTTCAATAAGCGATACTGCCGTCGACAGTATACGGTATCGTGTGAACACGCATATTGAAATATATGCGCCACTACAGAAGACCGCAAAATAACCGAATCGGTGAAACGACCGATTCGGTGCCGTGTGAATGGGCCGTAAGATATACTTAAAAAAACAATTGATTAATTATTTGTGTAGTTTTCCTCGGAGAATTCAGTGACGTCCTTATTTTTTTGACGCAGCGTTTCAATTTGGAAATTGCACGTGTTCAACCCGCTCTTTTCCAAATTAATTTTTGGAAATTAAAAAAAATATTTTTTTGTGAAATACCATATTCTAACTCAAAAAAATGTCTGCCTATTTTTCCAGAAAAAAAAAATCACGACTCCACTCATTGGGAAAATGGTACAAAAAAAAATCAAAACACAGATTACGGGGACGTGATAAAAGATATTTCGTCATATGCCATCTGGGGGAAAGATAAAGTTGCTTTAAAAAAAATATAAAAACAATTCTTACAAATGTAAATTTTGCAAATTTACTCTAAATCGATACTTCTTCAATTTTCTAACGAAACTATACCGAAGGAAAAAAAAATGAAACACACGACCATTTTCAAACCGCCATAACTCTGCGAATTTTCAATAGATTTTGATGAATCTTTAAGGGCGGAAAACTTTGAAGTGTCTTCTTGAAAGTCATGCATGCGAAATTAAGCGTAACCCATTCCGCCCCCCTCTAGTGCCCCTGTGATTTTTTTTTCTTGCTGGAAACCATGTCCAACTTTGACGATGTCTACGGAGTAGAAAAATTTTGTCTACTCGATCCACCATAAAAACAATACAATTTGATCAATTGCCTTTGCAGGACTCAAAGAACGAAATTACTACGACGATTTGGCACCAAGTTATGGGTGTTAATGTGCATTTTGAGGTTTTTCGCACATAACTCGGCGACTTTTCAATCAAATTTGATGATTCTTTCGGGAAAAAATCTCATTTTGGCTTTATTTTAAGACAGTAAACTCAGATTGGAAGGATCCCTTTTCGAACCCTCGAACAGAAAATACACGCTTTTGGGCAAAAAAACGTCCAACTTTGGCAACGTGTACCGAGTTGGATAAAGTCCATAGACATCGTCAAAGTTCGACATGGTTTCCAGAAAAAAACAGTTTTTACACATGGGTGCTAGAGGGGGGCAGAAGGGGTTACGATTAAGTTCGCATGCATGACTTTAAAGAAGACACTTGAAAGTTTTTCCCCTTGAAGATTCATCAAAATCGATTGAAAATACGCCGAGTTATGGCGGTTTGAAAATGGTCGAAATTTCACGAATTTCAAGCGTTTCTTTTTTTTACACCAGTGTATAAACACTCCCAGCCTAGATTTTTAAAAGCTCGCACTTTAACTTCTCAAAGTTGCTTAAAAAATATACAAAAAATCCCTACAAACTGCAAATTTTGCAAATTTGCTCGAAATTAATTCTACTTCTACATTCTTCTAAAGTGTTGTTCTCGTCGAATCGATGCATGCAGATGAAAACAAAAAATAAAAATAAATTCATCGTTCAATTGGTTGAAAGAATGACCAAATTAAAAAAAAAATCCTACAAAATTTTCTACTCGTCGAATAGAAAATTAAATGATCCGTTCATTTTTTTTGTGAATAACTCTTGAATAGGATAACGTGATTTTGAAAATTCTTCCAGTAAATATTAAATTCGTCGTACAATTGTTTCGTGGTTTTAAAAAGACAACACTTAAACAAAACAGCAAATTTTTTATGGGGGTAATACCACAAAACGTTAGAATTTGGCCGGACAAATTTTATTTGTTTGCACGAGCCATTGAATCGACGCAAATTTCGAGAATAAATAAAAATATAAATCCTGCCGAAATTATAACCGCGAGTGGTAACTCTCTCTCTTTCTCTCTCTCACACACTCACACACACACATACACTACAAGCGACATGAAGTTAGGAGACTAATAACAGCTGATCGTTTGATCACGGGTGCACCTATTTCCGACACACATAAAAGGGAAGACGCCAAATACACGAATATACAAATGTTTATTTCATACTATTAGAACATGATAGAACAAGATGGATATGAAATGCAATGCAATTCTGCAATTCACGTATCGTAGCAGCGCCAAACGCACGCTTGCGACATCTCGTGGCCGAAGTATGAAATGCACGTCTGTCACTGTCACTGTTGCAAATGTACTAAACTAAATGTGTGATTGGTGAAATGACAATATTTATCTCACTTTGACATGAATTGGAATGCCAATCGTAAACAATTTTTCACGCGGAAGCGTGTCCGAAACGGATTTCAATTATATTTCACCGCAGAAGTATTCAGAACTGACACAACCGGCCACTGTTTAACTGAAGTTAGCTGTTTACTAAAATTGTTAATATAAAGATCGTTGCCGTGGCGAAGGTAAATAAATTGTAATCCACTTGCAAATTTGTTTGTCCACCGTTCTAAATGCACCTTTTTATACTTGGGTTGAATTATCGAATAAATGTAGAAAGGACCCAAAAAATAATTCCTTGTTTTTTTGTAACTATTGACCAAATTTGACAAATTCTTTCAACATGTTGTAATCATTAAATAGATGCATATAAGATACAAGAAATTTAATTTGTAGTTCAATTGTATTCTGTTTTCTGAAAGGACAGATTTTGAAAATTGTACCCATTGAACAGATAAGATCAAAACATTATTTTCTATTGTAGGTTTAAAGGTTAATTTTTAAACAAACAGACAGAGTTTTCAAATTATTTTAGCAAAGTTAAATTTGTTGTTGGGGCGCTCCGTGACGGAGCGGTTAAACTCCCGCTTTTATTAACGAAAAGTTATTGTTCGGCTCCATGGTTGTTTAGTGTTTGTCCCATTTATTATGAAAATTAAATCTCAAATATTAAAAATGAACGTTAGTGGCCTTCCATCAAACATCCTTCCTTTAAAATAAAACAAATAAAAAATTGTTGTTAAATTAATTGCTCTTTTTTTAAAGGTAACTTTTGAACTGATGACCAGATTTAAAAAATTCTTCTATCAAAGTTTATATTCATCCGAAAGATGAAGATAGAACCAAAAAATGGGGAAAAAATTTTACCAAAAGCTTTTCACTTCTTTGGATTATCAAATAAGACGTATGTTTAAAATTTCATATCAATTGCTTATTTAGTTTTTGAGATACAGCGCCAATAGACAGACACATACACACCATGGAGACAAATTTTTTTTCCAGAAATTGTTGAAATGGCATCTAGGGACCCCAAAACGGATATTTTCGTAAAAAAAAAAATTGAAAAATGTTTCACGATCACAATACTTGTCGTACTTCCTCGTAAAAATTCCACTTTTAAGTTTTTTTTCATACGTGCCTCCACTATGCGATTCTATACAAATCTGTAATCAGCCCTTGTTGTGATTTTGAAATAATGGCATTTTAACATTTAGAGGTTGCACATTTTTTTAAGTTAAACAAAAAAAAATTAAGTACAACTGCGACAAACTTGAAACTTTTCAAATATACTTAGATGATCCTATACAAAACTGTAAATGTCTTTTCCTGAAATTTTGAAAATTTTAAAAAGTCAAAGTCAAAAGGGACCGAAAAAATTAACATTTTTAAGTTGGGGATTCAAAATTTTGCATAAATTAACAAACATTTTCTAATTGTGAAAATTGAACAAACATAGGACGGTTTTATGTTAATTAATTCGCGTTTGAAACAAAATCGGTTACAGTTACATTTCGTGCTTTTCGAAAAAGTGCAATTTTCAATGATTTTAAAAGAATTTATTTTATCTCTTTGTGAATAAAACTAAATTGGCCATATTTTAACCTTAAAATGTGTTTTTTGTGATGTGATCCAAAGGTTAAAATATGGCCTATTTATTTTTATTCACAAAGAGATAAAATAAATTCTTTTTTCCGCTACCGACAACGTAAATAAGCATTGCATCCATGGTTACAGGTGCCGTAAGTGGCTGATAACATTCGTGGTATTTGTTGTCATTGCCGGCGGAACTTAATTTTTACTTACGGACCTAGGAAAATAATAAACAGAAACGTAACGCTCCAACATATATGCGAGCAACACATTTTCGTCTATACTTATAGCATCGGCATCCTTTTTACATAACCACTGCTTAAAAGAGTCGTAACAGGACACATACACCTTCTTCGATTTTGAAGGTAACAGGTTCTAACACGCAATATTCGCAGCTTCGTTTGCATCCATGCCCGCAAAAACTGTCACTGGATGACACAAACAAACAAAATTCGACATTGTTTTCTCGGTTGCGGGGATGCCATAGGACGCATAGGTGACTATAAAAATTTGAATCCCAAATGTTACAAGCCGTATTTTAGAATATTTTCTGATCTTTTTTAAGTATTATATTTCCGGTAGCGGAAAAAAATTAATAAGCAACACGGAACGTAATGACAATTAACATTTTCGGCAAGCGACGAGCCTCGGCTCCGCCTCGGCTCGTATTCGCCTACCTCAAATGTTAATACGTCCTTACGTTCCTTGTTGCTTAAATAACTATTAAAATCAGCACTTCCTCGAAAATCACGAAATGTAACTGTATTAACCGATTTTGTTTTAAATGCGAATTAAATTAAATAATACCGTCCTATATTTTTTCAATTTTTACAATTCGATTTTTTTTGCAAAATTTTGACTCCTCAATTAAAAATTTTTAATATTGTAAGATTGGAAAAGCAATAAGATCCGATGATTTCTCTCAATTTATTAATAAACCAACAAATTCTATACGGTCTCATCATGAAAAGTCGATAATTTAAGTAACGAGTTAATGAGCTCGGAGGGTTGCATCACCACGATGATCGATACGGACGTGTGACGCGAGAGGGTGGCTCGTCGCCGGCGATTATTGAATTAAGTTTAGCCCCCTTCAAATCGGTCCCGATTTAAGCTAATTGAACACGAACCCGCGGGGCGGCGGCCCCGCGCAAGATCGGTACCAAGCGGCGCCGCCACTGGCGCTCTTCCCTTTTTCTTGGGCGTCGTAATAGTTTTCCTTTATGTTACCCAACCTAATAGGTTTCATGTATGCAGCCCGACACTTTGCTAAGTAATTGATTGAATTTTCATGTAGTACAAGGCTGCCGGGCCGAGCTATTCATCCAGAATTGGAAATGATGAATGATCGCTGGAGGAAAATGCGGGCGCCCCCCGCCCCGCCCTTTGAAAAAACAAACACATATGCTCGCCGGGGCGGAAAAACGGCCGTTGCGATCTGAAAAGTTTTCTAATAAGACGAGATGTTACACAACCAAATATTTCTACATATCAATAAACAAAATGTTAGGAAAATTTAGACAACATTGTTTCTTACTTTCCTGAATAAAAAGAATACTCCATACAATATATTTTGAAAAATAGTCTACGCAATTAAAATTTATGCCAAAAGAAAAAAATATTGAGAGTTCTAGGAGGTCTAAGTTCATTTTATATTTCTAATTATTGAGTACAATAATTATTTCTTATAAACAATAAAAATCAATATATCATTTTTTTTTCCTTTCGGAATTTTTCAAAGTATTGATTTTTTGTAAATAGTTCTGGGAGTTCTGATTTGACTTATGGGTTGTACTCTATGAGTTCTAACGAAAACTCTAATGGCAAATTGCGATTAAATGACAGAAAATAGGGATTTTCAAAATTAAATTTTCTATTTTCGAATTTTAAAATTATTTAAAAATGCCATAAATCGTAATTGTTTATAAAAAAGAATTATTATGCCCAATAAGTAGAAATAGAAAATTAATTCAGAACTCGTACAAGTCTCAATATTTTTTTTTGCTTTGCAACTTTTTTCAAAAAAATATTTTTGATAGTTCCGGATAGTTCTGATTAGTGTTTCCTGTAGTTCTTTGTAAGTTCTATCTATAGTTGTTATGAAATATTTAGATTCAACCAATATTAAGTGAGTAATATGAATTTGAATATTTCGAATTTCCAACTTTGAAAATGTTTATCTCTGGAAATTCAACTCTTTTTTAAAACTATCAGGAAATATAGTACTAACCCAAATACATCTTAAAACTAGTTCAGAATTATTCAATAACCATGTTGGGGTGCGGTGTCAAGTTGGCACCCCATTTTTCGAAAAATTCCTGACAGCCCAATTTTACAGAACTCTTTTTTCAAGTTGTTAGTACAGTCAGAGAAAATACAAATGCGAAACTCGATCGGCGAGGGATGCTGCCGCATGTCGGTGCTTAGTTCGGTCGAATCCCGTTCCTGTTTAAAATCAATTTATGAGGTAATAAAAGGGTATCCCGAGATAAGATGGTCAAAATGCCACCCGGCACAGATTTTTAAATAAATATGAAAATATCATTAGATGTGCCCTTAAACCAAAGTAGCCGTATATCAAAAAAAAAAACCTACATGACCCGGGAAGCCCCAAAATAAGATTCTTTCAAATATATTTTTTTTTAACCACTAAAACAATATTTTAAAAATCTGAAAAAATCACATATATTATTGACCCAAATACCAAATTAGATGAATTTTTTCAAGGTCATTGAACGTTATTTACAATATTTAAAAAAAATGTTTAAAAATAAAAAAAGAAAATTTGCAAACAAAAATGCCAAAAGTAGTCTTGAAAAAGAGTACTAAAAAAATTGTCCAGAAAAAAAAATTCGAAAAAGAGTACTGGAAAAAATTGTCTAAAAAAATACCGAAAAGAGTACTAAAAAAATTGTACTGAAAAATAATTGTCCTGAAAAAAAAGTGCCAAAAGTAGTCTTGAAAGAGTACTGAAAACAAATGCCAAAAAGAGTACCGGAAAAAATTGTCTAAAAAAAATTCCTAAAAGAGTCTTAAAAATAGAATAGAATAAAATACAATTTTATTAGATCATTATATTGCCTTTACAATATTGGACACGTCAGATATAAAATAAATAAAGTTAAATTCAGACATGTATTCACGAAACAACTTAAAATAACTTGGTTAAAAGAGACTCTTAATTATATAATTTTTTAATTATGTTATGCTATAGAAAGCCTGCTGTAGAAGTAACGATATTGTCTTGAGAAAGAGTACTAAAAAGATTGTCTTGAAAAAAAAATGCCAAAAAGAGTTTTGGAAAAGAATACTGAAGAAAATTGTCTTGAAAAAAAAATGCCATAGTAGTCTTGAAAAAGAGTACTGAAAAAATTGTCCTGAAAAAATGCCAATTGAGCACTGAAAAAATTTGTTTAAAGAAAATGCCAAAAAGAGTACTGGAAAAAATTATCTTGGAAAAAATGCCAGAGTCTTAAGAGTACTAAAAAAAATTGTCCCCAAAAAAGTGCTAAAAAGTCTTGAAAAAGTGAACTAAAAGAAAATGCCAAATTGTCCTGAATATAATTCCAAAAAGAGTACTGGAAAAAATGCCAAAAAAAGTACTGGAAAAAATTGTCTTGAAAAAAATGCCAGTCTCAAAAGTCCAAAAAAAATTGTTCCAAAAAAAAGCTAAAAAGTCTTGAAAAAGTGAACTGAAAAAATGCCAAAAAGAGTACTGAAAAAAATTGTCCTGAATAAAATGCCAAAAAGAGTACTGGAAAAAATTGTCCTGAATAAAATGCCAAAAAGAATACTGGAAAAAATTGTCCTGAATAAAATGCCAAAAACAGTACTGGAAAAAATTGTCTTGGAAAAAATGCCAGAGTCTTAAGAGTACTAAAAAATTTGTCCCGAAAAAATGCTAAAAAGTCTTGAAAAACTGAACTAAAAAAAATACCAAAAAGAGTACTGGAAAAAATTGCCCTGAATAAAATTCCAAAAAAAGTCCTGAATAAAATGCCAAAAAAAGTACTGGAAAAAAGTCTCAAGAGTCCAAAAAAAAATTGTCCCAAAAAATGCTAAAAGGTCTTGAAAAAGTGAACTGAAAAAATGCCAAAAAGAGTACTGAAAAAAATTGTTCTGAATAAAATACCAAAAAGAGTCTTGGAAAAAATTCCAAAGAGTCTCAAGAGTACTAAAAAAAATTGTCCCAAAAAATGCCAAAAAGTCTTGAAAAAGTGAACTAAAAAAAAAAACAAAAAGAGTACTGGAAAAAATTGTCTTGGAAAAAATGCCTATCTTAAGAGTACTAAAAAAAATTGTCCCGAAAAAATGCTAAAAAGTCTTGAAAAAGTGAACTAAAAAAAAAAAACCAAAAAGAGTACTGGAAAAAATTGTCCTGAATAAAATTCCAAAAACAGTACTGGAAAAAATTGTCTTGGAAAAAATGCCAGAGTCTTAAGAGTACTAAAAAAAATTGTCCCGAAAAAATGCTAAAAAGTCTTGAAAAACTGAACTAAAAAAAATACCAAAAAGAGTACTGGAAAAAATTGTCCTGAATAAAATTCCAAAAAAAGTACTTGAAAAAATTGTCCTGAATAAAATACCAAAAAAAGTACTGGAAAAAATTGTCTTGAAAAAAAATGCCAAAGAGTTTCAAGAGTTCAAAAAAAAATTGTCCCAAAAAAATGCTAAAAAGTCTTGAAAAAGTGAACTGAAAAAATGCCAAAAAGTGTACTGGAAAAAATTGTCCTGAATAAAATACCAAAAAGAGTCTTGGAAAAAATGCCAAATAGTCTCAAGAGTACTAAAAAAAACTGAACTAAAACTGTGAACTAAAACTGTAACAATATTGTTATTGATTTTGACTTTGATTTTAATGTGTTGCACTTATTTTATAACTGTAACAATATTGTTTTTGATTTTAACTTTGATTTTAATGTGTTGTATTTATTTATAATAGAAACAATTTTGTCGTTAATTTTATTTTTGATTTTAATATGTTGTATTTAATTATTTTATCTTATTTGGACTATTTATCATGACGCTCACATCCACTGCAAATGCATTTTGCTTTGGCTTTTTGTTTTTTTTTTGTGTATGGTGGCTACGTGAAATAAAGAATTGAATTGAATTGAATTGAAAAAAAGCCAAAAAGAGTACTGGAAAAAATTGTCCTGAATAAAATGCCAAAAAAAGTACTGGAAAAAATTGTACTGAAAAAATGCCAAAGAGTCTCAAGAGTCCAAAAAAAAATGTCCCAAAAAAATGCTAAAAATTCTTGAAAAAGTGAACTGAAAAAATGCCAAAGAGTACTGGAAAAAATTGTCATGAATAAAATACCAAAAAGAGTACTGGAAAAAATTGTCTTGGAAAAAATGCCAAAGAGTCTTAAGAGTACTAAAAAAAATTGTCCCAAAAAAATGCTAAAAAGTCTTGAAAAGTGAACTGAAAAAAGAGCCAAAAAGAGTACTAGAAAAAATTGTCTTGAAAAATGACAGAGTTTTAAGAGTACCAAAAAAATCGGCCCGAAAAAAATGCTTAAAAGTCTTGAAAAAGTGTAATTTAAAATTTTATTTCGTCATATGATTGCTATCAATAAATACCATCTATGTGATTTTTTTCATCTATCAACGTTTGGTGCGACAACTTCAAAAATTCGAATAACTAATACTTTTACGATATTTTTTGTAACTTTATCATCATTTTATGTAAAATTATTATTAGTATTTCAGTATTAATTTTTTTTCAGTTTCGTATAAACAACCAAATTTTTTGTCAAGATATGGCCATGAAATCCTCGAAAAGTTGTTTTTTGTTTTTAACCACTATAAAAACCTGAAAAAAATCATAAATATTTTTATCCCAAATACCAAATTAAGTAAATTTTTTCAAGGTTAGAAAGGGCGAAAAAAAATGGTGAAAACTTAATAATACCCTAAATAAACTTTTATTTGGGTAAAAAATATATGTGAATTTTTCAGATTATTATAATAATTTTTAGTAATTAAAAAAATAAAATCTTATTTTTAGAGGGTTTCAAGGTCATATCTTGGTAAAAATGGGGTAAAATATTTATACGAAATTGAAAAGAAAATTACTACTAAAATATTACCAATAATTTTATATAAAATTACTGTTCAATTGTTGATAAATATATTTAAAAAAATATCAAAATAAACATTTTAGTTATTTGAATTTTTGAAGATGACGCACCAAAAATTGAAAGATGAAAAAATCACAGATATGGCAATAACTGATAGAAATCATATAACGAAATAAAATTTTCCGTCAGTCGATCACTTAAGGGCGAGAAGTGAACTAGGCTTATAAATTTTATTACCTCATAAATGGATTTTAAGCAGTTACGAGTTTCAACTGAACTAAGCACCGACATGCGGCAGCATGAGCGAGTTTCGCATTTGTATTTTCTCTGACTGTACTTCTAGATACATCAAAAGGAATTGAGAACTCTATTCAGAAGTATCAGAACTTTTCATTGGGGTGCCAACTTGACACACTCCTGTTGAGGTCATTTGTAAAAGTGTCTTAATAAATGAATTATCTCTCTGTCTCTCTCGAATTAAATTTAAGTATTGTGCAACTAAACAACCCATCAAAATTTAAATTACTTAAACACGACCGAAGATTTGTGCTTGAGAGTTAAGAGAATGCATGTAGAGTGTGGCGAAAGTTTTCTCAAGCACCCTCTTTCGGGTTGCGCACAAACATAAAACTCCAATGGTGACGCTTCAAGACTAATTTGCCGAGATAATATATTATTTTGTATTAATTTAAACTTCTCCGGCGGAGGATGTTAATTAAAGTAAATTTCGTCCCGGCACAAGTGCGTTGTTCTGGAAAAAAAAATAAACCGGAGGAGGGTGATGTAGTTAAGGGCTGCGGTCGTAGTTTCAGATTCAGTTGCAAATGAGCGTCAAATTTTGAGCGGCAACACCGTCGAGGAGCAATCATCCGCTCTCGCTCCGGCGGCGCGAAGTTTCTTCATTAATAATTTCGCGCCTAGGAACTTTTGAAAATTTCCCTCGCAAGAGTCGGATTGTTGATTCTTTACGGTTTGTTCGACAAACAACCGGTGTGGCGCACAAGTCGTAATTAACTTCTCGCGCCGGAGATGTAGTTTGGGTAATTCGAGGGCTGGGAGTTGAAGTTACGCCGCTGATTTCCGGAGTGCACTTCTGAAGTGCGGATTGCCGGAAGCGGATGCATTTCTTAGTCGTTTTGGGAAGTATTGGCGGTTTATTTAATATTTAACTTGGGGAAGTTATCAAATAGCTCATTAGGGAGCAACCAGAAGAATAATAGCTGAGGTTAAGGTGGTGCTATTGTTTGCTCTATCACTTAAAACTTCTCAAATTTGCTTATCAGTAAATCTAAATAACGTTTCTGTAAAAATTATTAACACTTCATTTCTAAATTTTGGAATAATTTAATGAGAATGAGAACACGGTTTAAAAAAAAATGTGACAATTTTAGTGACTTGAAAAAAATATAAAAACAATTCCCATCGACTTGAAACTTCTTAAATTTACTTAAAAAGAATGATAAATAACGTTTCTGTGAAAACTATTTACACTTTATTCCCAAATTTTGGAATAATTTAATGAGAACAGAGCGTTGGGTTTTGAAAAAAAATGTAATAATTTAAGTGACTTGAAAAAAATTTAAAAACAATTGCCATCGACTTAAAAATTCTTAAACTTGCTTACAAAGAATGCTTAATAACGTTTCTGTAACAACTATGATCACTTCATTCCTAAATTTTGGAATAATTTCATGAGAACAGAGCGTGAGGTTTTGAAAAAATGTAACAATTTTAGTGACTTGAAAAAAATATAAAAACAATTGCCATCGACTTGAAACTTCACAAATTTGCTTACAAGGAATGCGAAATAACGTTTCTGTGAAAACTATTTACGCTTTATTCCTAACTTTTGGAATAATTGAATGAGAACAGAGAGTGGAATTTTGAAATATGTAATAAATTTAGTGACGTGAAAAAAATATAAATACAAGTGCCATCGACTTGAAACTTCTCAAGTCTACTTAGAATAAATGCCAAATTATGTTTCTGTAAAAACTGTCAACATTTCATCCCTAAATTTTGGAATAATCTAATCAGAACAGAGCGCGGAGTTTTGAAAAAAAAGTAACAATTCCAGTGAATTGAAAAAACTATAAAAATTATTGCCATCGTCTTAAAACTTCTTGAATCTGCTTATGAAGAATGCTTAATAACGTTTCTGTAAACACCACTGACACTTCATCCCTAAATTTAATGAGAAGAGAGCGCGAAGTTTTGAAAAATGTAATCATTTTAGTGACTTGGAAATAATATAAAAACAATTGCCATCGACTTAAAACTTCTCAAATTTGCTTATAAGTAATGCTAAATAACGTTTATGTAAAAGTTATTAACACTTCGTTTCTAAATTTTGGAATAATTTAATGAGAATGAGAGCGCGAAGTTTTGAAAAAATGTAATAATTTTAGTGACTTGGAAAAAATATAAAAACAATTGCCATCGATTTAAAACTTCTCAAATTTGCTTACAAGAGATTCTAAATTACGCTTCAGTAAAAACTTTTACCATTTCTTTCCTAAATTTTAGAATAATTTAATTTTAACTGAACGGTAAATTTTGAAAAATATAATAATTTTAATGACTTGAAAAATAAAAACAATTGCCGTCGACTTGAAACTTCACAAATTTGCTTAAAAGAAATGCAAAATAACATTTCCGTAAAAACTATTAACACTTCATCCCTAAATTTTTGAATAATTTAATGAGAAGAAAGTGTGAAGTTTTGAAAAAATGTAATAATTTTAAAGATTTGAAAAAAAATGTAAAATCAATTACCACCGACTTGAAACTTCTCAAAGTTGCTTATGAAGAATTCTGAATTACGTTTTTGTGAAAATTATTAACACTTCGTCCCTAAATTTTGGAATAATTTAATGAGAAGAGAGTGTGAAGTTTTGAAAAAGTGTAATAATTTTAAAGACTTGAAAAAAAAAATGTAAAATCAATTACCATCGACTTAAAACTTCTCAAAGTTGCTTATGAAGAACTCTGAATAACGTTTTTGTAAAAATTATCAACACTTCATCCCTAAATTTTTGGAATAATTTAATGAGAAGAGTGTGAAGTTTTTAAAAAAATTAATAATTTTAAAGACTTAAAAAAATGTAAAATCAATTACCATCGAGTTAAAACTTCTCAAAGTTGCTTATGAATAATTCTAAATAATGTTTTTGTAAAAATTATTAACACTTCATTGCTAAATTTTGGAATCATTTAGTGAGAAGAGAGTGTGAAGTTTTGAAAAAATGTAATAATTTTAAAGACTTGAAAAAAGAGTAAAATCAATTACAATTGACTTGAAACTTGTTAAAGTTTCTTATGAAGAATTCTGAATAACGTTTTTGTGAAAATAATTAACACTTCATTCCTAAATTTTTGAATAATTTAATGAGAAGAGAGTGTGAAGTTTTGAAAAAATTTAATAATTTTAAAAACTTAAAAAAAAATGTAAAATCAATTACCATCGACTTGAAACTTTTCAAACTTGCTTATGAAGAATTCTGAATAACGTTTTTGTGAAAGATATTTACACTTCATCCCTAAATTTTTAAATAATTTAATGAGAAGAGAGTGAAGTTTTGAAAAAATGTTATACTTAAAAAAAAGTAAAGTCAATTACCATCGACTTGAAACTTCTAAAAGTTGCTTATGAAGAATTCTAAATAACGTTTTTGTAAAAATTATCAACACTTCATCCCTAAATTTTGGAATAATTTAATGAGAAGAGTGTGAAGTTTTGAAAAAAAAATTAATGATGTTAAAGACTTGAAAAAAAATGTAAAATCAATTACCACCGACTTGAAACTTCTAAAAGTTGCTTATGAAGAATTCTGAATAACGTTTCTGTGAAAATAACTAACACTTTATTCCTAAATTTTTGAATAATTTAATGAGAAGAGAGTGAAGTTTTGAAAAAATGTAATAATTTTAAAGACTTGAAAAAAATGTAAAATCAATTACCATCGACTTGAAACTTTTCAAAGTTGCTTATGAATAATTCTAAATAATGTTTTTGTGAAAATTATTAACACTTCATCGCTAAATTTTGGAATAATTTAATGAGAAGAGAGTGTGAAGTTTTGAAAAAATGTAATAATTTTAAAGACTTGAAAAAAAATGTAAAATCAATTACCATCGACTTGAAACTTCTCAAAGTTGCTCATGAAGAATTCTGAATAACGTTTTTGTAAAAATTATTAACACTTCATCCCTAAATTTTGGAATAATTTAATGAGACAAGAGTGTGAAGTTTTGAAAAAATGTAATAATTTTAAAGACTTGAAAAAAGAGTAAAATCAATTACAATTGACTTGAAACTTGTTAAAGTTTCTTATGAAGAATTCTGAATAACGTTTTTGTGAAAATAATTAACACTTCATTCCTAAATTTTTTAATAATTTAATGAGAAGAGAGTGACATTTTGAAAAAATGTAATAATTTTAAAGACTTGAAAAAAATGTAAAATCAATTACCATCGACTTGAAACTTCTCAAAAGTTGCTTATGAAGAATTCTGAATAATGTTTTTGTAAAAATTATTAACACTTCATCCCTAAATTTTGGAATAAATTAATGAGAAGAGAGTGAAGTTTTACACAATGTAATAATTTTAAAGACTTGAAAAAAAAATGTAAAATCAATTACCATCGACTTGAAACTTCTCGAAGTTGCTTATGAAGAATTCTGAATAATGTTTTTGTGAAAATAATTAACACTTCATCCTTAAATTTTGTAATAATTTAATGAGAAGAGAGTGTGGAATTTTGAAAAAATGTAATAATTTTAAAAACTTTAAAAAAAATGTAAAATCAATTACCATCGACTTGAAACTTTTCAAAGTTGCTTATGAAGAATTTTGAATAACGTTTTTGTGAAAATTATTAACACTTCATCCCTAAATTTTGGAATAATTTAATGAGAAGAGTGTGAAGTTTTGAAAAAAAAATTAATAATTTTAAAGACTTGAAAAAAAATGTAAAATCAATCACAATTGACTTGAAACTTGTTAAAGTTGCTTATGAAGAATTCTGAATAATGTTTTTGTGAAAATTATTAACACTTCATCCCTAAATTTTGTAATCATTTAATGAGAAGAGAGTGAAATTTTGAAAAAATGTTATAATTTTAAAGACTTGAAAAAAAATGTAAAATCAATTACCATCGACTTGAAGCTTCCCAAAGTTGCTTATGAAGAATTCTGAATTACGTTTTTGTAAAAATTATTAACAGTTCATCCCTAAATTTTCGAATAATTTAATGAGAAAAGAGTGTGAAGTTTTGAAAAAATGTAATAATTTTAAAGACTTGAAAAAAAAATGTAAAATCAATTACAATTGACTTGAAACTTGTTAAAGTTGCTTATGAAGAATTCTAAATAATGTTTTTGTGAAAATTATTAACATTTCATCCCTAAATTTTGGAATAATTTAATGAGAACAGAGCGTGAAATTAAAAAAAAAATGTAAAATTAAGTAAATTGCAATTGTACTTTAAATAAAAACAAAATTATTAAAACATTAACATACAATGAATAATTATTCAAATTAACTGTCACTAAAGTAGTATGCAAATCTCACCACATCACAAAACGTCATTGTTTCGCACACATCACAAAATCACAAAACATTAAACATTTCAAGGATCAAAGTTTAAAACATTTGATCAACTTTTAATCACTACATTACAAAACATCATTATTGAACACACACACACACCAAATCACGCAACGTCAGTCATTCTTATACACCAAAAAATAGTCACACATTCGCGCAAACGACGGTGAAGCGCAGCAGAACCATCATTGTTCCACAATCATTATTTTTTATTCATTTATTATGATCCATCAGTTTGCCTCTAATTTCGCTCTAATAGTGCACACGTGACGGACGTGAAAAGAGTTTTACGCACGTTACCATGACGACGTATGGGGAACAGTTATGTTTCAACACGTATCAGCAAAAATTACACATTACATCACGCATATTATACATTCGGCCGTGAAAGACATTCCGCACAGATTACAGCCGATAGATTACGCCCCGCATATCAGAGTGGTGTGTCGATTAAGTTGGTCTGATCCCGAAAATGGGGTGGTAAGCGGTCCCATCGAAAAAGATAAGCTGCGAACGGGCCGTGTATCAAATGTTTATCAGGGATATGGAATCTCGAACAAATTTCCTCTCGAATCTGGCGCTTCATATTCCCCGGATTATCGTTTTCGGTATCGAGCACTTGCCAGTCTAGACGTGGACGTGATGCATGCACAAATTGCACCATCGCAAATAATTTATTCGCGCCAGATACGGATTTCGATTTGCCGTAAAAATCTTGTGTTGCGAATAATAAATGCTCTTCTGTGTGTGCGCGCGAAGGCTTCTTTCCTTGAATACAAACAATACAAAAAGGCGAGGACGAGGACTCACATGTGTCTGTTTGCTTACCAAATATCATTGTTGTTTTTTTTTCAAATTCTATTCCAAGTGAAGGTGTATATTCTACTGTAATGAAAATTAGCAGAGTTATTGGGAGATAAGTGTGAGTCGACGTTATTCAGAACTATTTCCCAATATCCTTAAATAATAACTCTACTAATTTCAATTACAATGGATTGTACATAGATAAATGCCTTTTTATTTTTATGAAGCGGAATGATCTCTGAGGGTATACAGTTGTTATACTCGGTGCACCGAATAGGTGGTATGATCACGTTGCGTTCACCCCGCGTCCTCGTCATAGTTCGTCGAGACGTTATAAAAAGCCTGATTCACACAGCCTTACCACATTTTAGTTGTGTGCCGGAAATATAAATCTCTCTACTTTAACCCACAAAATCTAACTATTTACCACTTCTTAATTAATTGTAATTGAAAAAGGTTAATTTAAGGATAGAACGTAATCACTACATTCAAATAAGACAAAAAAACGAGAACACATGGCATACAACGGGTATGATAAAAAATTTCGGCTGCGTGACATACGCTTCACATGCGTTTGCGCTGACCAATCGGCAAACTTCACGCAAAAATCACGCAAACCCATTATACCACCGATTTGGTGCGCCGAGTATAGGAAATGCATTATTGTGTAAATATCTGTAAATATAAAATGTTTTGGGCACTAACTCCTAGTACTAAAAAAACAAAATTTACCAAAGTTAGTGTGGAAAGTCGCGAAATTTCATACTCTTTGTAAATTTCAAGCCGATCAACGACTATGCATAACCTTAGCATGGCATAGACAATGTGGTCAAAATTTTGCAAATATATCCATTGCATCCTCCAAATACATTTCTGGATGAAATTAAAGGACCACTAACAAAAATCAAAATCTTACATAAATTATTCAAGCTCTTCACTAACCATACACATAAATACATATTAAGATACCAAACCATACTTTTAATTTATTTTAACAATTCCGCAATATTTACACCATAACCACATGAACTTGCTTCTACTCGTAATGTTTCAACTGTAATAATTAAATCGCTATAAAAGGCTGCGTAAGGGCGATTTGCATAAAGCACACTCAGCGACAAAATAATACGTGTAAGTTAATCAAATCATTAATCATCCCCATGCGACGCGTACCCAAAGCGAAATCGGATCCATTATTAAAAAGGGCATTATAAATGCGAACTTTGTGCAGATTAAAGAGCGATTATCCACGAGTTGATACCTCGACGGGAGGGGATTTACTTAAAAACGTGGCTATTAGTTTCACTTCGCATGAAGAAAAAAAACAGGGGGTGGATTTATGATATGCAAATCAGAAGAAACCGTTCGTTTGTCCCATTAATTTCAGGGCGGTAATCATGTTTATGGTCCGTGATAGTTCATTGGAAGTGTAAAATTTACTGGGTGTTGGGAAGGGGGACGAGAAATAAACCGGTAATACGCAGAAAACCAGAACAAAATATTTATTTTAGAAGAGTAAGAGCTGTCGCTTAATCCATCACTTAGTGATATATAAAAAAAATAGTTAGTTAACCACTAACGGCTATCAATTCAGTGATAGAAAAATTAGTACACGGTGCTAATTTGTCTATGGTGCCCTTTGAAAAGTGCGATGTTATAGATTTTTTAATCGATCCATGTCCAAAGATACGCGAATTTTAAAATTTTAAAAATTCTAAAAGTACCGTTTAGCGCTGGATAAATTCGAGTTTTTATCACAAATATATTAACCAACATTTAGTAAGCAACATAAAATAATTGTTCTATAGTGGCCTTTGAAAATGGGGATGTTATACATTTTTTAATCGATCCATGTCCAAAGATACGCGAATATTGAAATTTCAAAAATTCTAAAGGTGCCGTTTAGCGCTGGATAAATTCGAGTTTCTACCATAAACATATTAACCAACATGTAGTAAGCAACATAAAATAGTTTTTTTTATAGTGGCCTTTGAAAATGGGGATGTTATACATTTTTTAATCGATCCATGTCCAAAGATACGCGAATATTAAAATTTCAAAAATTCTAAAAGTGCCGTTTAGCGCTGGATAAATTCGAGTTTCTACCTTAAACATATTAACCAACATGTAGTTAGCAACATAAAATAGTTCTTTTATAGTAGCCTTTGGAAATGGCGATGTTATACATTTTTTAATCGATCCATGTCCAAAGATACGCGAATATTAAAATTTCAAAAATTCTAATAGTGCCGTTTAGCGCTGGATAAATTCGAGTTTCTACCTTAAACATATTAACCAACATGTAGTTAGCAAAATAAAATAGTTTTTTTATAGTAGCCTTTGGAAATGGCGATGTTATACATTTTTTAATCGATCCATGTCCAAAGATACGCGAATATTAAAATTTCAAAAATTCTAAAAGTGCCGTTTAGCGCTGGATAAATTCGAGTTTCTACCATAAACATATTAACCAACATGTAGTTAGCAACATAAAATAATTTTTCTATAGTGGCCTTTGAAAATGGGGATGTTATACATTTTTTAATCGATCCATGTCCAAAGATACGCGAATATTAAAATTTCAAAAATTCTAAAAGTGCCGTTTAGCGCTGGATAAATTCGAGTTTCTACCTTAAACATATTAACCAACATGTAGTTAGCAACATAAAATAGTTCTTTTATAGTAGCCTTTGGAAATGGCGATGTTATACATTTTTTAATCGATCCATGTCCAAAGATACGCGAATATTAAAATTTCAAAAATTCTAATAGTGCCGTTTAGCGCTGGATAAATTCGAGTTTCTACCTTAAACATATTAACCAACATGTAGTTAGCAAAATAAAATAGTTTTTTTATAGTAGCCTTTGGAAATGGCGATGTTATACATTTTTTAATCGATCCATGTCCAAAGATACGCGAATATTAAAATTTCAAAAATTCTAAAAGTGCCGTTTAGCGCTGGATAAATTCGAGTTTCTACCATAAACATATTAACCAACATGTAGTTAGCAACATAAAATAATTTTTCTATAGTGGCCTTTGAAAATGGGGATGTTATACATTTTTTAATCGATCCATGTCCAAAGATACGCGAATATTAAAATTTCAAAAATTCTAAAAGTGCCGTTTGGCGCTAGATAAATTCGAGTTTCTACCTTAAAAATATTAACCAACATGTAGTAAGCAACATAAAATAGTTGTTTTATAGTAGCCTTTGGAAATGACGATGTTATACATGTTTTAATCGATCCATGTCCGAAGATACGCGAATTTTAAAATTTCAAAAATTCTAAAAGTGCCTTTTGGCGCTGAATAAATTCGAGTTTTTATCATAAATATAAAACTTGTAAAATAACACTCATAACAAAGTTTGTAATAAAACTAAGCCTCCTTATAAACTCGAGGAAATTCCTATCCAAACAATCTAAACTCGTAAATTGTGGATTTTTGCTTGAAGATCGGATTTTTAACTTGGTGTCTTTCTCTCTCTATCTGCGATTGGAATTTAATTTACATTTCTGCGCGAATTATATATAGAGTCTTCACACAAAATAAACAACAGAGTAAGTACTCCATATCTCGAAGTACAACAGGTCTCTTGATTCATAATTACAATTTAGAAGTAATTTGGAATATATGAAAGTTTTCAACCTTATACTAAGACTACAAAACAAAATGTTAATGTTAATAACATGAAATAGTTATTAATTCTATTAAATAAAAAGTCAGTTTAAGATTCTCGACTAATTTTGCCTTATTGTTGTATTTCAAGAGAATTTAACTTAAAACTATATTCAAAATTGGACGGCAAAAGTACTAATTATTAGTTTCAAATTTGTAATTTTTTGTAATCCATTGAGAATGAACGTATTTTTTACATATCTTGAAAACGTTCAAATTTACTCAAAAAGTAATGTACTTTATCATCCAGTAAAATTTTGAAAATATCCCTTCACTAATTTCAGAGAAAATCGCACTGGAGTAGATCTTGTTGCGTTCTAAAAATCCGCATTTTCCAACTGAAGAAAAAAATATAAAAATCAATGGCACATACTTGAAAATGTTCAAATTTACTCAAAAAGTAATGTACTTTATCATCCAGTAAAATACTGAAAATTTCTCTTCACTAAATTCAGAGAAAATCGCACTGGAGCAGAACTTGTTGCGTTCTCAAAATCCGCATTTTCCTACTAAAGGCAAAAAATATAAAAATAAATAGCACATACTTGAAAATGTTCAAATTTACTCAAAAAGTAAGGTACTTTATCATCCAGTAAAATTCTGAAAATACCCCTTCACTAAATTTAGAGAAAATCGCACTGAAGTAGAACTTGTTGCGTTCTCAAAATCCACATTTTCCAACTGAGGAAAAAAATATAAAAATAAATGGCACAAACTTGAAAATGTTCAAATTTACTCAAAAAGTAATGTACTTTATCATCTGTAAAATTCTGAAAATATCCCTTCACTAAATTTAGAGAAAATCGCAATGGAGTAGAACTTGTTGCGTTCTAAAAATCCGCATTTTCCAACCGAAGAAAAAAATATAAAAATAACTGGCACATACTTGAAAATGTTCAAATTTACTCAAAAGGTAATGTACCTTATCATCCAGTAAAATTCTGAAAATATCCCTTCACTAAATTTGAAGAAAATCGCACCGGAGTAGAACTTGAACTCAAAACTTGAACGAAAGAAAATAATATAGCATTCGATTATTAGAAAAATTGTAAAAAATTAACTTCTGCTGGAATTAGTCTCAAAATTACAAAATCCATCCAAAATGAACTAATTTTTGATATCTCACTAAAACAATTGACAAATCGGAGTCGGAAACAAGATGGCAACACTCAAAACATGAAGGAAACAAAAAAATATTGCATTCGATTATTAGAAAAATTGTGGGAAATTAACTTCTGCTGGAATTAGTTTCAAAATTACAAAATCCATCCAAAATGAACCAATTTTTGATATCTCACTAAAACAATTGACAAATTGGAGCAGGAAACAAAATGGCAACACTCAAAACTTGAAGGAAAGAAAAAAATATTGCATTCGATTATTAGAAAAATTGTAAGAAATTAACTTCTGGAGGAATTAGTTTCAAAATTACAAAATCCATCCAAAATGAAGCAATTTTTGATATCTCACTAAAACAATTGACAAATCGAAGTCAGAAACAAAATGGCAACACTCGAAACTTGAAGGAAAGAAAAAAATATTGCATTCGATTATTAGAAAAATTGTGGGAAATTAACTTCTGCTGGAATAAGTTTTAAAATTACAAAATCCATCCAAAATGAACCAATTTTTGATATCTCACTAAAACAATTGACAAATCGAAGTCAGAAACAAAATGACAACACTCGAAACTTGAAGGAAAGAAAAAAATATTGCATTCGACTATTAGAAAAATTGTGGGAAATTAACTTCTGCCGGAATTAGTTTCAAAATTACAAAATCCATCCATAATAAATCTATTTTTGATATCTTATTAAAACAATTGATAAATCAGAGCTGGAAACAAAATGGCAACACTCAAAACTTGAAGGAGAGAAAAAAATATTGCATTCGATTATTAGAAAAATTGTAAGAAATTAACTTCTGCAGGAATTAGTTTCAAAATTACAAAATCCATCCAAAATGAACGTATTTTTGATATCTCACTAAAACAATTGATAAATCAGAGCTGGAAACAAAATAGCAACACTCAAAACTTGAAGGAAAGAAAAAAATATTGCATTCGATTATTAGAAAAATTGTAAGAAATTAACTTCCGCAGGAATTAGTTTCAAAATTACAAAATCCATCCAAAATGAACGTATTTTTGGTATCCCACTAAAACAATTGACAAATCGGAGCTGGAAACAAGATGGCAGCACTCAAAACTTGAAGGTAAGAAAAAAAGATTGCGTTCGGTTATTAGAAAAATTGTGGGAAATTTAACTTCTGCTGAAATTGGTGCTTGTTATTTAATTTTTTGATTGGAAATCCATTTTTTTCCACCTATGCATATTTTTAAGTAGATTATTCTCGTGCATCCATTTCTGGCTATGAGGGGAAAAGATTTTCACGCCTTTCCTTGAAATATATATTTAGTAACATCTTGCAGACAGGAATCGAGTTCAATCGTAATTTATATATACTTTTTTTGACATGCAGACGAATTCTCAGTAGGCGGCGCGGTAATAAATTTCAAACTTTTCGTCTCTATAATTTTCACATGTCACGCTGAAAATCCTCGAAATTGAGTTTATAGAGAAGCAAAAATTGATAGAAATGAATATAAAATTTCCTCACTTGATTGTAAATGAGTTAAAAGGGTAAGTAATAAATAAAAATATAGAAACGTTCGACAACTTAATTGAAAGAACTATTTTTTAAAAGTTATATGTGTATTAATTATTCGTTCGATTGTAAGATAATAATAGTAGATGGGTGGAAAGACCTAAAGTCGATAGCCCTTATCAGGAAAGCAAAACAATCAAAATAAAAATTCTAATGGGAAGGAATAAAAATGTATTATACGCAATTACTGATAATAAAAAATTCTTACATAATAGTAGATTATGCAACGAGTCAATAATGTTAGCTATTATTAGGCTAGAGAGGCCAATAATGGAGACATTTTTTTAATCATAGTGTGCATGTGCTGCCACACTATCTTGTGTAGTTTCTTAAAGCAACATAATTTATTTTAATTTTTTCTACATTAAAGAATTCTTTTCACTGCATTAAAAAATAATAATTAACCTTGCAAAAGTGGAGCGCCGCGGAGGTCACCGGTGACCACCAGCGAGAAACATGTATAGCACATTTACTCGTACTTATTTCACTATAATTATTATATCAGCGCCTCGTAACGTGTTAAATAACGTACGTTGTTTATTATAACGCAGTCCATTAATAAAACAGGACACACACATCGCCCGAAGAATTATTGCGGAAATAAAACGCGCCGCCACGTAATGTAATATTTGTACAACAATCCCTTTAGAGCATCATAACTTACGACCTTAATTGTCATTTCGAACATGTCCGGAATTCGTAAGAGAACTCCGAGAACGGCGGCGTTATGTAACTTACCATAATGATGATAGACACTGGGATCTTCAGGTGCTAATCGCTGGGCTCTCCTGAACCATTGTTCGGCTTCGGCTACACGACTGACCTGAAACAGGAGAAACGCACAATATTACTGAATAATTGATACTCGTAGGATTGGAAAATCGATACGTTTCATCATAGACAACGGCGGTTAATGGTGGAAATGTTGTGGGGAGGTGGCGATAACAAAGGAAGCCCGCGCGATTTTTTTTTAAATACGGCAATCAGTGAATTATCGTCCGGAATTGAACTCTAAGCCCCTGAATAAGTGGTGCTGTCGATATTTGCAGCGGAAAACAAACGCTGGAAAAAAAAAATACATATTCAGCGGATGATTTATCCGCGCAAAAAACGCGGACCATGAATTTACGGATTTGCATCCATCGGGACTGATTGATTGGTTGAGCGAATTTCAATTAATTTCCACGCTAAATATTTATACTCGGATGAAATTTTCATTTTCGCCCCGTCCACGGGGATGGATTGTGTTTTACTTTCTAGTGTTTTCAGTTTTATGTTTATCGAAGGTACAGTCAGAGAAAATACAAATGCGAAACTCGATCGGCGAGGGATGCTGCCGCATGTCGGTTCGAATCCCGTTCCTGCTTAAAATCCATTTTATTTATTTATTTATTTATTTATTAAACGGTTTTAACCTATTTACATTTAGTTACAAAAATAATATGATTACACATACACATAACATACTTAATTAAATTAAATTAAATTAACAATTAAACAACAAAAATAATAAATGAAAAAATAAACCTTAAACAATAGTCACTGTTAGATGTCGATATAAAAGGGAAAGTCGATTAATTTTAAATTTTTTATAAACACTTGAAGTGGAGTTCCAAACAATTTAAAATAAGGCGAGTTGCTAAGAACGTTTGCGAATTTCATCATTCGACTTAATGAATTATTTTTTGAAAAATTATTGCGGTGAATAGTTTCACGAAAAATTGACTGAGACCTTGTTTTCCATGGAATTAGAAAATTCAAGCGTGAAAGTAATTCACCACAATTAATTATACCATTTACAATTTTAAATAATACACACAAATCTGAAAATCGACGCCTGTCTCTAAGAGAAGTTAATCTTAACAATGACAACATGCTAGTCCGACTATAATTGAATCTTGTAGTTCCAGTTTTTCGCGATATATGAGCAAGAAACTTATTCTGTACCCTTTCAATTTGATCAATTTTATTATTATAAAATGGTGACCAAACCGAAGATATAACATATTCTAGTTGGGATCTTACCAATGAAATATATAGATATTTTAGCGTGTTAATAGAAAAGTGATTACCGAATCTAGTGATAAAACCAAGTATTTGTAATGCTTTACAGCATATTGTATCAATATGCCTGGAGAATGATAAAGTACGATCAAATATTATACCCAAATCTTTAACATAAGAAACTGATGATAGTTCATTACCATCAATTTCATAGTTGTTTGTTAAGATACGACCACGACCAAAAGAAATGGATACACATTTGTCATAATTAAAATAGAGCTTGTTGTCAAAACACCACTTATAAATATTATCCAAGTCCCGCTGCAAATATGTGCTGTCTGTTATATTACTGATTGTTCTGAATATTTTAAGATCATCTGCAAATAACAGAAATTTACAATGTTTAATATACGTATTCAGGTCATTAATGAATAGTAAAAACAGTATGGGTCCACAGTGAGATCCTTGAGGCACCCCCGACGTTACCTTAATTTCTGTTGATATATAATCATTAATTTTTACATATTGCAACCTATCTGATAAATAACTTTGAATCCATCTTGTAATTTGTGGTCCAAAGCCCATACGTTCTAGTTTATTGACATTTATGAGGCAATAAAAGGGTATCCCGAGATAAGATGGTCAAAATGCCACCCGACACAGATTTTTAAATAAATATGAAAATATCATTAGATCTGCCCTTAAAGCAAAATAGCCGCATATCAAAAAAAAAAACCCTACATGACCCGGGAAGCCCCAAAATAAGATTCTTTCAAATATAATTTTTTAACCACAAAAAAAATATTTAAAAAATCTGAAAAAATCACATATATTATTGACCCAAATACCAAATTAGGTGAATTTTTCAAGGTCATTGAACGTTATTTACAATAAAAAAAGAAAATTTGCCCACAAAAATGCCAAAAGTAGTCTTGAAAAAGAGTACTGGAAAAAATTGTCTTGAAAAAAATACCAAAAAGAGTACTGGAAAAAATTGTCTTGAAAAAAAAACCAAAACGAGTACTGGAAAAAATTGTCTTGAAAAAAAAAACCAAAAAGAGTACTGAAAAAATTGTCCTGAAAAAAAATGGTGATGTGGCCATCATGTTACTTTCTCCGACTTGGTAGTATAATTTATATTTACGCTTTCATGGTTTATTTTCAATTTAAATGTGCATCGAGCGTTTTGTCGACTTGGATGAAACTGACGTTAGAAACCTCAAAGTTATAAAAGATGGAAAAATTATACTTCAAATTCAAAAACTCAGTTTACGAGATTTCGAAAAAAACTTATTCTTTATAAGTGTTCATTTTATTATTCATAAATTTACTGTAACTACTATTATCGTTTCATAATTATAAACCAAAAATGAAAAACAAATTAATAAAGTTTTTTCTCGAATAACAATGATTTTATGAAAAATATTTTTAGATTTTTTTTAGATTTAGAGTTTATTGGTCTTTTTCATTGATGGTTAACAATATTAGACAAGTCAATACAATTAATATATAAATAGACATATATGATAAAATAAATAAAATACAATAAAGTTTGTATACATAAAAATATTCCAACAAAAGATTTTAATGTATTTGTTGTCTTCAATATTTGTTTAAATGATTTTGTGACATTTTTCATATTTAAAAAAATATTGGGAAAAAACAAAAAACAGTTAAGGTAAACACCCACTTCGGGTGTATGAAATTTTACCAAAAGCTTTTCAGTTATTCAGATTCTCAAATAAGACTTATGTTTAAAGTTTCATATCAATTGCTCCATTAGTTTTTGAGATACAGCGCGCACAGACTGACAGACAGACAGACACACGCACACACACAGACATACAGCACAATTTTTGTTTTCAGAAATTGTTAAAATGGCATCTATGGACACCAAAACGGATATTTCCGTAAAAAAAATTTTTTGGAAATTTTTTCACGATCACAATACTTTCACGTACTTCGTAACGGAGAAAGTAAAAATGCCAAGAAGAGTCTTGAAAAAAAGTACTGAAAAAAATTGTCTTGAAAAAAAATGCCAAAAGTAGTCTCGAAAAAGAGTACTAAAAAAAATTGTCCAGAAAAAAAAATGCCAAAAAGAGTACTGAAAAAAATACCGAAAAGAGTACTAAAAAAATTGTACTGAAAAAAAATTGGCCTGAAAAAAAAAGTGCCAAAAGTAGTCTTGAAAGAGTACTGAAAATAAATGCCAAAAAGAGTACCGGAAAAAATTGTCTAAAAAAATGCCTAAAAGAGTCTTGAAAATAGAATATAATAAAATACAATTTTATTAGATCATTATATTGCCTTTACAATATTGGACACGTCAGGTATAAAATACATAAAATTAAATTCAGACATGTATTCACGAAACAACTTAAAATAACTTGGTTAAAAGAGACTCTTATTCTTGGTGTTACGTAATTATATAATTTTTGAATTATGTTATGCTATAGAAAGCCTGCTGTAAAAGTAAAGATTTTGAAAAAGGGTACTGAAAAAATTGTCCAGAAAAAAATGCCAATTGAGCACTCAAAAAATTTGTTTAAAAAAAATGGCAAAAAGAGTACTGGAAAAAATTGCCAGTCTTAAGAGTACTAAAAAAAATTGTCTCAAAAAATGCTAAAAAGTCTTGAAAAGGTGAACTGAAAAAATGCCAAAAAGAGTACTGGAAAAAATTGTCCTGAATAAAATGCCAAAAAGAGTACTGGAAAAAATTGTCCTGAATAAAATGCCAAAAAAAGTACTGGAAAAAATTGTCTTGGAAAAAATGCCCAAGAGTTTCAAGAGTCAAAAAAAAAATTGTCCCAAAAAAATGCTAAAAAGTCTTGAAAAAGTGAACTGAAAAAATGCCAAAAAGAGTCCTGGAAAAATTGTCCTGAATAAAATGCCAAAAAGAGTACAGGAAAAAATTGTCTTGGAAAAAATGCCAAAAAAAGTACTGGAAAAAATTGTCTTGGAAAAAATGCCAGTCTTAAGAGTCCAAAAAAAAATTGTCCCAAAAAAATGCTAAAAAGTCTTGATAAAGTGAACTGAAAAAATGCCAAAAAGAGTACTGGAAAAAATTGTCCTGAATAAAATGCCAAAAAAAGTACTGGAAAAAATTGTTTTGGAAAAAATGCCCAAGAGTCTCAAGAGTCAAAAAAAATTGTCCCAAAAAATGCTAAAAACTCTTGAAAAAGTGAACTGAAAAAATGCCAAAAAGAGTACTGGAAAAAATTGTCCTGAATAAAATGCCAAAAAAAGGACTGGAAAAAATTGTCTTGGAAAAAATGCCAAAGAGTCTTAAGAGTCCAAAAAAAATTGTCCCAAAAAAATGCTAAAAAGTCTTGATAAAGTGAACTGAAAAAATGCCAAAAAGAGTACTGGAAAAAATTGTCGTGAATAAAATGCCAAAGAGTCTTAAGAGTACTAAAAGAAATTATCCCAAAAAAATGCTGAAAAGTCTTGAAAAAGTAAACTGAAAAAATGCCAAAAAAAGTACTGGAAAAAATTGTCCTGAATAAAATGCCAAAAAAAAATACTGGAAAAAATTGTTCTGAATAAAATGCCAAAGAGTCTTAAGAGTACTGATAAAAATTGTTCCAAAAAAATGCTAAAAAGTCTTGAAAAAGTGAACTGAAAAAATGCCAAAAAAAGTACTGGAAAAAATTGCCTTGGAAAAAATGCCAAAGAGTCTTAAGAGTACTAAAAGAATTCTAAAAAGTTTTGAAAAAGTGAACTGAAAAAATGTCAAAAAGAGTACTGGAAAAAATTGTCCTGAATAAAATGCCAAAGAGTCTTAAGAGTACTAAAAAAAATTGTTCCAAAAAAATGCTAAAAAGTATTGAAAAAGTGAACTGAAAAAATGCCAAAAAAATACTGGAAAAAATTGTCTTGGAAAAAATGCCAGAGTCTTAAGAGTACTAAGAAAAATTGTCCCAAAAAAATGCTCAAAAGTCTTGAAAAAGTGAACTGAAAAAATGCCAAAAAGAGTACTGGAAAAAATTGTCCTGAATAAAATGCCAAAGAGTCTTAAAGAGTACTAAAAAAAATTATCCCAAAAAAATATTAAAAAGTCTTGAAAAAGTGAACTGAAAAAATGCCAAAAAGAGTACTGGAAAAAATTGTCCTGAATAAAATGCCAAAAAAAGTACTGGAAAAAATTGTCGTGGAAAAAATGCCAAAGAGTCTTAAGAGTACTAAAAAAATTGTCCCTAAAAAAATGCTAAAAAGTCTTGAAAAAGTAAACTGAAAAAATGCCAAAAAGAATACTGGAAAAAATTGTCCTGAATAAAATGCCAAAAAGAGTCCTGGAAAAAATTGTCGTGGAAAAAATGCCAAAGAGTCTTAAGAGTACTAAGAAAAATTGTCCCAAAAAATGCTAAAAAGTATTGAAAAAGTGAACTGAAAAATGCCAAAAAGAGTATTGGAAAAAATTGTCTTGGAAAAAATGCCAAAGAGTCTTAAGAGTACTAAAAAAAATTGTCCCAAAAAAATGCTCAAAAGTCTTGAAAAAGTGAACTGAAAAAATGCCAAAAAGAGTACTGGAAAAAATTGTCCTGAATAAAATGCCAAAAAAAAATACTGGAAAAAATTGTTCTGAATAAAATGCCAAAGAGTCTTAAGAGTACTAAAAAAAAATTGTCCAAAAAAAAAATGCTGAAAAGTATTGAAAAAGTGAACTGAAAAAATGCCAAAAAGAGTACTGGAAAAATTGTCCTGAATAAAATTTCAAAAAGAGTACTGGAAAAAATTGTCTTGGAAAAAATGCCAAAGAGTCTTAAGAGTACTAAAAGAAATTGTCCCAAAAAATGCTAAAAAGTCTTGAAAAGTGAACTGAAAAAAAAGCCAAAAAGAGTACTAGAAAAAATTATCCTGAATAAAATGCCAAAAAGAGTACTGGAAAAAATTGTCCTGAATAAAATGCCAAAAAGAGTCCTGAAAAAAATTGTCGTGGAAAAAATGCCAAAGAGTCTTAAGAGTACTAAAAAAATTGTCCCTAAAAAAATGCTAAAAAGTCTTGAAAAAGTGAACTGAAAAAATGCCAAAAAGAATACTGGAAAAAATTGTCCTGAATAAAATGCCAAAAAGAGTCCTGGAAAAAATTGTCTTGGAAAAAATGCCAAAGAGTCTTAAGAATACTAAAAAAAATTGTCCCAAATAAATGCTAAAAAGTCTTGAAAAAGTGAACTGAAAAAATGCCAAAAAGAATACTGGAAAAAATTGTCCTGAATAAAATGCCAAAGAGTCTTAAGAGTATTAAAAAAAATTGTCCCGAAAAAATGCTAAAAAGTTTTGAAAAAGTGAACTGAAAAATGCCAAAAAGAGTACTGGAAAAAATTGTCCTGAATAAAATGCCAAAGAGTTTTAAGAGTACTAAAAAAACTGTCCCGAAAAAAATGCTTAAAAGTCTTGAAAAAGTGTAATTTAAAATTTTATTTCGTCATATGATTGCTATCAATAAATACCATCTATGTGATTTTTTCATCTTCCAACGTTTGGTGCGACCACTTCAAAAATTCGAATAATTAATATTTTTACGATATTTTTTGTATATTTATCAACAGTTAAACAATCACTTTATGTAAAATTATTATTAGTATTTCAGTATTAATTTTTTTTCAGTTTCGTATAAACAACCCAATTTTTTGTCAACTGTTGACTGTACTTCTTTGTCAATTATTTTATTTTTGCAATGCGCAAGCCACGAATTTCCGTTTAATGTAAAAAAAAAACAATAAGCAACATCGGTCACGGTTTTTTGATACTTAGTAATTGTTAAATATACTTGCAGGAAGGTATTGCAAAAATAATTTTTTTTTGTAATGCCCTTTTTGAGTTATAATTTTTTTTAAGTGCCATCAATGAGCTGCTCCATAAAAAAATGTATAAAATTTCACGATAAAAACAGAAAAAATCAATTTTGGTTTTGATTGCTTTACGACTTTATTACTGGTTATTTTGAAAAAACCTAGAGGAGTTTTGTAAGCTCTTCTGGGAAGTGCTATTGTTTTTTTGGTAGTTTACATTTGCTTAAAATACCCGCTGAAAGGGACCGCATAAATAAAATTTAAAAATCGATCCACGCTTACGGTGGATGCGCCGGGAAATATATGGCTAACTTCTCGTCGGTCTCACTTTTATCTTTTATTATGAGTACATTACTTATCTCTTAAGATTATTTATACTTTATTTTAAATTAACTTTTAATTGATTGAAAAACTAGGGTGCATCGCATAATCCGACCTAATTATGTAAACGAGCTCCCTTTTCGCGAGGACAAGACCTGCAATAATTTAAGTGGAAAGCGCGACGTGACCTAAACATTAGCTCGGCTTGACTTGGCTTTAATTAAATACATTGAAACTAATTCCCGACCTTATGAATACGGAATGGCTGGAGCATGTATGCATCTTCGCTGCGAGGCGATGGCAAAGTTAAATAATGCCCGCGGAGTCATTGTCATGATATTGTCATAATTGCCGCTATTAAGTTTATGTAACGACGTCTATCCCTTTTAATGGGCGCCACATTAAATTCTTGCATGAAATCTTTATTTACGATGGCATCCTTGTTTCGCGTCGCTTATATCTCCGGCATTTTCGTGACGGTATTAGCGATGGTGGTTAAATTATTGCTGCATTTGGCAATATTTTTATTACCATCGCTGCAACGATTACTGCTAGAAGCTTAGTTATCCATTTTTAAATTAAGAATTGAATTATTTATCATATTTCTTTATTTCTGTATTATTATTATTTTTTTCAACGGCTTGGGGGAAATGTGAAATTGGGAATTGCCATCAGTGTTGTTCTCGTGTGATTATCTCGAAATTTAGTAAAGGGTTGTTTTCAGATTTTTACAGTATCTGGAAGATTTATGTATTTTGAGTAAATTTAGAAAGTTTCAAGTTTGTGGCAATTGTTTTTATATTTTTTTTCAACCGCTTGTGGAAATGTGAAAGTCGGAATTGCAAAAAGTGTTCTCGTGTGATTATCTCAAAATTTAGTGAAGGGTTGTTTTTAAATTTTTACAGTATCTGGAAGATTTATGTGTTTTGAGTAAATTTGGAAAGTTTCAAGTTTGTGGCAATTGTTTTTTAATTTTTTTTTCAACCGCTTGTGGAAATGTGAAAGTCGGAAATGGAAAAAGTGTTCTCGAGTGATTATCTCGAAATTTAGTGAAGGGTTGTTTTCAGATTTTTACAGTATCTGGAAGATTTATGTGTTTTGAGTAAATTTGGAAAATTTCAAGTTTGTGGCACTTGTTTTTATATTTTTTGTAACCGCTTGTGGAAATGTGAAAGTCAGAAATGCAAAAAGTGTTCTCGTGTGATTATCTCGAAATTTAGTGAAGGGGTGTTTTCAGATTTTCACAGCATCTGGAAGAGTAATGTGTTTTGAGTAAATTTGGAAAGTTTCAAGTTTGTGTCAATTGTTTTTATATTTTTTTTCAACCGCTTGTGGAAATGTGAAACTCAGAAATGCAAAAAGTGTTCTTGTGTGATTATCTCGAAATTAAGTGGAGGGTTGTTTTCAGATTTTTACAGCATCTGGAAGATTTATGTATTTTGAGTAAATTTAGAAAGTTTCAAGTTTGTGGCAATTGTTTTTATATTTTTTTTTCAAACCCTTGTGGAAATGTGAAAGTCGGAAATGCAAAAAGTGCTCTCGAGTGATTATCTCAAAATTTAGTGAAGGGTTGTTTTCAGATTTTTGCAGCATCTGGAAGATTTATGTATTTTACGTAAATTTGGAAAGTTTCAAGTTTGTTCTTGAATCTTGGAGGCGTTCACTTCGTGGTACATTTTCAATTTCGATATAAAGAAAACACTTAACTTTTTTATACCACTTTTATTTTACTTTACGTGACTAGTTTCAATTACACGGTAATCATTATCAAACTGAGTACTTAAAATACGAAATAAATAAATAAAATACGAAATAATTGTATTTCGTATTTTAAGTACGCAGTTTGATAATGATTACCGTGTAATTGAAACTAGTCACGTAAAGTAAAATAAAAGTGGTATAAAAAAGTTAAGTGTTTTCTTTATATCGAAATTTCAAGTTTGTGGCATTTGTTTTTATATTTTTTTTCAAACGCTTGTGGAAATGTGAAAGTCGGAATTGCAATCAGTGTTCTCGTGTGATTATCTCGAAATTTAGTGAAGGGTTGTTTTCAGATTTTTACAGCATCTGGAAGAGTAATCTGTTTTGAGTAAATTTTGAAAGTTTCAAGTTTGTGGCAATTGTTTTTATATTTGTTTTTCAACCGCTTGTGGAAATGTGAAATTTGGAAATGCAAAAAGTGTTCTCGTGTGATTATCTCAAAATTTAGTGAAGGGTTGTTTTTAGATTTTTTCAGCAATTAGAAGAGTGATGTGTTTTGAGTAAATTTGGAAAGTTTCAAGTTTGTGTCAATTGTTTTTATATTTTTTTTTTCAAACGCTTGTGGAAATGTGAAAGTCGGAATTGCAAACAGTGTTCTCGTGTGATTATCTCGAAATTTAGTACAGGGTTGTTTTCAGATTTTTACAGCATCTGGAAGAGTAATGTGTTTTGAGTAAATTTGGAAAGTTTCAAGTTTGTGTCAATTGTTTTTATATTTTTTTTCAACCGCTTGTGGAAATGTGAAAGTCAGAAATGCAAAAAGTGTTCTTGTGTGATTATCTCGAAATTAAGTGGAGGGTTGTTTTTAGATTTTTACAGCATCTGGAAGATTTATGTATTTTGAGTAAATTTAGAATGTTTCAAGTTTGTAGCAATTGTTTTTATATTTTTTTTTTCAAACGCTTGTGGAAATGAGAAAGTCGGAATTGCAAACAGTTTTCTCGTGTGATTATCTCGAAATTTGGTAAAGGGTTGTTTTCAGATTTTAACAGTATCTGCAAGAGTTATGTATTTTGAGTAAATTGAGAAAGTTTCAAGTTTGTGGCAATTGTTTTTTAATTTTTTTTTCAACCGCTTGTGGAAATGTGAAAGTCGGAAATGGAAAAAGTGTTCTCGAGTGATTATCTCGAAATTTAGTGAAGGGTTGTTTTCAGATTTTTACAGCATCTGGAAGATTTATGTATTTTGAGTAAATTTAGAAAGTTTCAAGTTTGTGGCAATTGTTTTTATATTTTTTTTTCAAACCCTTGTGGAAATGTGAAAGTCGGAAATGCAAAAAGTGCTCTCGAGTGATTATCTCAAAATTTAGTGAAGGGTTGTTTTCAGATTTTTGCAGCATCTGGAAGATTTATGTATTTTACGTAAATTTGGAAAGTTTCAAGTTTGTTCTTGAATCTTGGAGGCGTTCACTTCGTGGTACATTTTCAATTTCGATATAAAGAAAACACTTAACTTTTTTATACCACTTTTATTTTACTTTACGTGACTAGTTTCAATTACACGGTAATCATTATCAAACTGAGTACTTAAAATACGAAATAAATAAATAAAATACGAAATAATTGTATTTCGTATTTTAAGTACGCAGTTTGATAATGATTACCGTGTAATTGAAACTAGTCACGTAAAGTAAAATAAAAGTGGTATAAAAAAGTTAAGTGTTTTCTTTATATCGAAATTTCAAGTTTGTGGCATTTGTTTTTATATTTTTTTTCAAACGCTTGTGGAAATGTGAAAGTCGGAATTGCAATCAGTGTTCTCGTGTGATTATCTCGAAATTTAGTGAAGGGTTGTTTTCAGATTTTTACAGCATCTGGAAGAGTAATCTGTTTTGAGTAAATTTTGAAAGTTTCAAGTTTGTGGCAATTGTTTTTATATTTGTTTTTCAACCGCTTGTGGAAATGTGAAATTTGGAAATGCAAAAAGTGTTCTCGTGTGATTATCTCAAAATTTAGTGAAGGGTTGTTTTTAGATTTTTTCAGCAATTAGAAGAGTGATGTGTTTTGAGTAAATTTGGAAAGTTTCAAGTTTGTGTCAATTGTTTTTATATTTTTTTTTTCAAACGCTTGTGGAAATGTGAAAGTCGGAATTGCAAACAGTGTTCTCGTGTGATTATCTCGAAATTTAGTACAGGGTTGTTTTCAGATTTTTACAGCATCTGGAAGAGTAATGTGTTTTGAGTAAATTTGGAAAGTTTCAAGTTTGTGTCAATTGTTTTTATATTTTTTTTCAACCGCTTGTGGAAATGTGAAAGTCAGAAATGCAAAAAGTGTTCTTGTGTGATTATCTCGAAATTAAGTGGAGGGTTGTTTTTAGATTTTTACAGCATCTGGAAGATTTATGTATTTTGAGTAAATTTAGAATGTTTCAAGTTTGTAGCAATTGTTTTTATATTTTTTTTTTCAAACGCTTGTGGAAATGAGAAAGTCGGAATTGCAAACAGTTTTCTCGTGTGATTATCTCGAAATTTGGTAAAGGGTTGTTTTCAGATTTTAACAGTATCTGCAAGAGTTATGTATTTTGAGTAAATTGAGAAAGTTTCAAGTTTGTGGCAATTGTTTTTATATTTTTTTTTCAACCGCTTGTGGAAATGTGAAAGTCGGAAATGCAAAAAGTGTTCTCGTGTGATTATCTCGAAATTTAGTGAAGGGTTGTTTTCAGATTTTTACAGCATCTGGAAGAGTAATCTGTTTTGAGTAAATTTTGAAAGTTTCAAGTTTGTGGCAATTGTTTTTATATTTGTTTTTCAACCGCTTGTGGAAATGTGAAATTTGGAAATGCAAAAAGTGTTCTCGTGTGATTATCTCAAAATTTAGTGAAGGGTTGTTTTTAGATTTTTTCAGCAATTAGAAGAGTGATGTGTTTTGAGTAAATTTGGAAAGTTTCAAGTTTGTGTCAATTGTTTTTATATTTTTTTTTTCAAACGCTTGTGGAAATGAGAAAGTCGGAATTGCAAACAGTTTTCTCGTGTGATTATCTCGAAATTTGGTAAAGGGTTGTTTTCAGATTTTAACAGTATCTGCAAGAGTTATGTATTTTGAGTAAATTGAGAAAGTTTCAAGTTTGTGGCAATTGTTTTTATATTTTTTTTCAACCGCTTGTGGAAATGTGAAAGTCAGAAATGCAAAAAGTGTTCTTGTGTGATTATCTCGAAATTAAGTGGAGGGTTGTTTTTAGATTTTTACAGCATCTGGAAGATTTATGTATTTTGAGTAAATTTAGAATGTTTCAAGTTTGTAGCAATTGTTTTTATATTTTTTTTTTCAAACGCTTGTGGAAATGAGAAAGTCGGAATTGCAAACAGTTTTCTCGTGTGATTATCTCGAAATTTGGTAAAGGGTTGTTTTCAGATTTTAACAGTATCTGCAAGAGTTATGTATTTTGAGTAAATTTAGAAAGTTTCAAGTTTGTGGCAATTGTTTTTTAATTTTTTTTTCAACCGCTTGTGGAAATGTGAAAGTCGGAAATGGAAAAAGTGTTCTCGAGTGATTATCTCGAAATTTAGTGAAGGGTTGTTTTCAGATTTTTACAGCATCTGGAAGATTTATGTATTTTGAGTAAATTTAGAAAGTTTCAAGTTTGTGGCAATTGTTTTTATATTTTTTTTTCAAACCCTTGTGGAAATGTGAAAGTCGGAAATGCAAAAAGTGCTCTCGAGTGATTATCTCAAAATTTAGTGAAGGGTTGTTTTCAGATTTTTGCAGCATCTGGAAGATTTATGTATTTTACGTAAATTTGGAAAGTTTCAAGTTTGTTCTTGAATCTTGGAGGCGTTCACTTCGTGGTACATTTTCAATTTCGATATAAAGAAAACACTTAACTTTTTTATACCACTTTTATTTTACTTTACGTGACTAGTTTCAATTACACGGTAATCATTATCAAACTGAGTACTTAAAATACGAAATAAATAAATAAAATACGAAATAATTGTATTTCGTATTTTAAGTACGCAGTTTGATAATGATTACCGTGTAATTGAAACTAGTCACGTAAAGTAAAATAAAAGTGGTATAAAAAAGTTAAGTGTTTTCTTTATATCGAAATTTCAAGTTTGTGGCATTTGTTTTTATATTTTTTTTCAAACGCTTGTGGAAATGTGAAAGTCGGAATTGCAATCAGTGTTCTCGTGTGATTATCTCGAAATTTAGTGAAGGGTTGTTTTCAGATTTTTACAGCATCTGGAAGAGTAATCTGTTTTGAGTAAATTTTGAAAGTTTCAAGTTTGTGGCAATTGTTTTTATATTTGTTTTTCAACCGCTTGTGGAAATGTGAAATTTGGAAATGCAAAAAGTGTTCTCGTGTGATTATCTCAAAATTTAGTGAAGGGTTGTTTTTAGATTTTTTCAGCAATTAGAAGAGTGATGTGTTTTGAGTAAATTTGGAAAGTTTCAAGTTTGTGTCAATTGTTTTTATATTTTTTTTTTCAAACGCTTGTGGAAATGTGAAAGTCGGAATTGCAAACAGTGTTCTCGTGTGATTATCTCGAAATTTAGTACAGGGTTGTTTTCAGATTTTTACAGCATCTGGAAGAGTAATGTGTTTTGAGTAAATTTGGAAAGTTTCAAGTTTGTGTCAATTGTTTTTATATTTTTTTTCAACCGCTTGTGGAAATGTGAAAGTCAGAAATGCAAAAAGTGTTCTTGTGTGATTATCTCGAAATTAAGTGGAGGGTTGTTTTTAGATTTTTACAGCATCTGGAAGATTTATGTATTTTGAGTAAATTTAGAATGTTTCAAGTTTGTAGCAATTGTTTTTATATTTTTTTTTTCAAACGCTTGTGGAAATGAGAAAGTCGGAATTGCAAACAGTTTTCTCGTGTGATTATCTCGAAATTTGGTAAAGGGTTGTTTTCAGATTTTAACAGTATCTGCAAGAGTTATGTATTTTGAGTAAATTGAGAAAGTTTCAAGTTTGTGGCAATTGTTTTTATATTTTTTTTTCAACCGCTTGTGGAAATGTGAAAGTCGGAAATGCAAAAAGTGTTCTCGTGTGATTATCTCGAAATTTAGTGAAGGGTTGTTTTTAGATTTTTTCAGCAATTAGAAGAGTGATGTGTTTTGAGTAAATTTGGAAAGTTTCAAGTTTGTGGCAATTGTTTTTATATTTAGTTTTCAACCGTTTGTGGAAATGTGAAAGTAGGAAATGCAAAAAGTGTTCTCGTGTGATTATCTCGAAATTTAGTGAAGGGTTGTTTTCAGATTTTTACTGCATCTAGAAGAGTTGTGTATTTTGAGTAAATTGCGAAGGTTTTGTGTTTGTGGCGATTATTTTTTATTTTTTAAATCAAATATAACACAGAGCTGCTGATGTAAACAAGATAAATATCGCATTACTTCCATTAAAGAAGATCATTCAAACAGATGCACCCGCACAAGTTTACACTACTTTAGCAGTTTCAAACAAACTAAATAACACCACCTGCGAGCGAAATTAAAACAAACGCGCGTCCATTTCCGTTCGCGTATAATTCCTGCCTGCATCGTCAACAATTAAAAGGGAGTTTCAGTCTGCAGTAAAGTTCCGCGACGGTCTGCGAAAGAGGGCGCGGGCACGAAATAAAAGGGAAAAAACCTGTTATTAATAATAGAGCGGGATGGCTAATTAGGGCGCGGGCCCGGACGATCCGAAGTATTCAAAGAGAAGCGGAGGAGTCGCGCTTTAACGAGAGAGGCCGGCATGTATATTTAATGGAATGAAACATATTTTTCAGAGAGAGAGAGAGAGAGAGGGAGGGACTGAAAAGGGAATTTTAAATTAAAGGATGCAGGGGGGCGCGCCCCTGGTGCATTTAAATTCCGCACTTATTATTGATAATTTTGATGGAGGGTGAGTTTAAATTTTGTTGATTTTTACGTTCGTTTTGGGTAAATTTGGTAGGATCTAGCAACCTAACTAAAAAACAAAAAAAAACAACCATCCCGAGCAGGATTTTTTTTACCACTGATACAAAATGTGGGCTTTTACGCAATCGTTTGACAACGGAAAGAAGACGTTTTCCGAACAGCTGTTTTTTCCTGTACGTTGCCTGTGGGAACGTGCGGGAAAGTACTTTCCCGCACTCTTGAATTATATGTAGGTATTTTCTGTGCACTGGCCAAGTTTCTCTTTCTTGCACCAATCCTGCAATTTTTCATATTGCTTTTAATACTTTATCTTAGATTTTTCGTTGGCAAATTCTAGAGCTCGTTTATAAGGTGTGAGCCAAAGAATTTTGTTTCTGAGTTGGCCATGTCTGAGAGAGAGAGAGACATAGAAGTCATGTCTGAGATTAATTTTTTTTTTAAATCTAATTCAAGTCTCATGACATGATAATATGCGACACGCCTCATTTATCACACAGCCAACTCTGAAACAAAATTTTGTGGCTCACACGATAGTTTCACTATTTTCATCCATAATTATTTGTTTAAAGAACAACTTATCTACTGATTTTTACAACCATTACTGTTATATGCATATTATGCCGAAACCTTACTTTGACTTAATGAAAGATCAAAGCCCACCAGGTATTTTAGTTTTGCATGTTCCTAATAGAATTTAATCAGGCAACTTTGTCCACCTTTGGCCACGGATACCTCTCTGAGGGATATTCATTTATGCGTCGTTTGATTCACGCAAAAATCGATCGCATTCACTTTCCCATCTGTTTGAGGAAGCGGATCCCCCAGAAAAGCATTAAAACGTTCCTCCAGATTAATACCGGGGATTACTCGGGTCGCAGCTTGAGACATTTCCACGTCACTCGACTCGAGCTTCTGGCAAATATTCAGTGAATATCTCTCGCAGGACGTTATATAATCTCGGTGGAGATTTCTTCCTCTCTTTGTGCGAGCCGCCCTTCCTCTATAACTCAAAAGCAAAAATTCCGGCGATGTGATTTCAACCCGGCATACAGATACGCGCGCACGTGTACAAGGCTAACCCTCAACACACACACATACACACGTATATAAGCCGAATCAGATAGAAAAGGGAGACATGACCAAATATTTTCAGCATGCGAGAGCTCTTTTTGATGAAAATTCTCATGAAAAAAAAAATACAGAAATATAGAATTTCCGCATACCCGATTTCCACAAGCGTTTATCTGATATAATTGGACCATTGATAAAAAAATGACTTGCTTGAAAGGATAGTCGGATTCAAATCGGCCAAACTATGATAAATCCTATTAAACCACAAAAGGATACAAACACGCAATAAAATCATATGAAAAAATTCAAATTCAAATTCCTTTATTTCACGTTGCCACTGTAATCAAACTGCATAACAAAAATACATTACATTACCATGGGTTGCAGTGGATGTGAGTGCCATATATATATATATATATATATATATATATATATATATATATATATATATATATATAAAAGAACAATATTAAGTCATGTATATGCATATAGCTGAACTGATTTTTTTTTAAACCACTCAAAGTAACTGTAGATATCATCAGGATGGTGTTGACTATTACTTTGTAAGAAGAATAGATAACTACGAACAAAAATTCAAGGTCATGAGAAAACTTCGAACTGCATCCCTTTATTTCACAGCGTAATTTGAATATTAATTTATAACGGGTGGCGTTTTATGGAGGGTCGGAAAAATTTAATTTCGAACGAGAGTGCTTGCGAACGATTGCTTTAAATGTTATTGTCAAAAATTCTCTGTATTTTTTACGGCTTCATTTCCGCGCGGAAATTTTTATTAAGGGGATATCTGAAATTTATTTATTTTTATGGGAACGCTTTGTGCTTATCTTGTTTTTATTCGCAGAGTTAATACACAATCATAATTCGGCTTTTATCGCTTTGTATAACTGAAACTGGGCTTTTTGGGAAGTTAACGGTTCGAAATGAAGTATCAGTTATTACACGGGCATTGTTAGGTGCGGCATATACTGTTGGTTTAGTATATCCGTGCTGTTTAAAAGTTTACTGATAAAAATAGGGAGGAGTCCTTACACATTCGGTTTAACTACGATTTTAGGACCTCAAAACGAATATTTCGAAACTTGCGAAATAATTGGTGGATTTTCAAAAACTGCACTTGATTTGATAAAACAATGATTTGCAATTCTAGTTTAATTTTTGTAGAATTTAGTCGACACGTTTTATATTTTTTTAAAATTTTTTGCTCGAGTATTACACAATTCGAAAACTAAAATTATCAAAAATTCACAACTCGCGAAATAATTGGCGGATTTTCAAAAACTGCACTTGATTTGATAAAACAATTATTTGCAATTTTAGTTTAATTTTTGTAGAATTTAGTCGACACGTTTTATATATTTTTTTTAATTTTTGCTCGAGTATTACACAATTCGAAAACTAAAATTTTCAAAAATTCACAACTCGCGAAATAATTGATGGATTATTAAAAACTGCACTTAATTTGATAAAACAATGATTTGCAATTCTAGTTTAATTTTTGTAGAATTTAGTCGATGCGTATTATATTTTTTTTTATTTTTTTGCTCGAGTATTACATAATACAAAAACTAAAATTTTAAAAAATTCACAACTCGCGAAATAATTGGTGGATTTTCAAAAACTGCACTTAATTTGATAAAGCAATGATTTGCAATTCTTGTTTAATTTTTGTAGAATTTAGTCGACACGTTTTATATATTTTTTTAAATTTTTTGCTCGAGTATTACACAACACGAAAACTAAAATTTTCAAAAATTCACAACTCGCGAAATAATTGGTGGATTTTCAAAAACTGCACTTAATTTGATAAAACAATGATTTGCAATTCTAGTTTAATTTTTGTAGAATTTAGTCGAAACGTTTTATATTTTTTTTAAATTTTTTGCTCGAGTATTACACAATTCGAAAACTAAAATTTTAAAAAATTCACAACTCCCGAAATAATTGGTGGATTTTCAAAAACTGCACTTGATTTAATAAAACAATGATTTGCAATTCTATTTTAATTTTTGTAGAATTTAGTCGACACGTTTTATATTTTTTTCTTAATTTTTTGCTCGAGTATTACACAATTCGAAAAATAAAATTTTCAAAAATTCACAACTCGCGAAATAATTGGTGGATTTTCAAAAACTGCACTTAATTTGATAAAATAATGATTTGCAAATCCAGTTTAATTTTTGTAGAATTTAGTCGAAACGTTTTATATTTTTTTTTAATTTTTTGCTCGAATATTACACAATTCGAAAACTAAAATTTTAAAAAATTCACAACTCCCGAAATAATTGGTGGATTATTAAAAACTGCACTTAATTTGATAAAACAATGATTTGCAAATCTAGTTTAATTTTTGTAGAATTTAGTCGAAACGTTTTATATTTTTTTAAAATTTTTTGCTGGAGTATTACACAATTCGAAAACTAAAATTTTAAAAAATTCACAACTCCCGAAATAATTGGTGGATTTTCAAAAACTGCACTTGATTTAATAAAACAATGATTTGCAATTCTAGTTTAATTTTTGTAGAATTTAGTCGACACGTTTTATATTTTTTTCTTAATTTTTTGCTCGAGTATTACACAATTCGAAAAATAAAATTTTCAAAAATTCACAACTCGCGAAATAATTGGTGGATTTTCAAAAACTGCACTTGATTTGATAAAACTATAATTTGCAATTCTAGTTTAATTTTTGTAGAATTTAGTCGACACGTTTTATATTTTTTTTAATTTTTTTGCTCGAGTATTACACAATTCGAAAACTAAACTTTTCAAAAATTCACAACTCGCGAAATAATTAGCGGATTTTTAAAAACTACACTTGATTTGATAAACCAATGATTTGCAATTCTAGTTTAATTTTTGTAGAATTTAGTCGATACGTTTTATATATTTTTTTTAAATTTTTTGCTCGAGTATTATACAATTCGAAAACTAAATTTTTCAAAAATTCAAAACTCGCGAAATAATTGGTAGATTTTCAAAAACTGCACTTAATTTGATAAAACAATGATTTGCAATTCTAGTTTAATTTTTGTAGAATTTAGTCGACACGTATTATATTTTTTTTCAATTTTTTGGCTCGAGTATTACACAATACGAAAACTAAAATTTTCAAAAATTCAAAACTCGCGAAATAATTGGTGGATTTTCAAAAACTGCACTTGATTTGATAAAACAATGATTTGCAATTCTAGTTTAATTTTTGTAGAATTAAGTCGACTCGTTTTATGTTTTTTCTAAATTTTTTTGCTCGAGTATTACACAATTAAAAAACTAAAATTTTCAAAAATTCACCACTCGCGAAATAATCGACGGATTTTGCAAAAACTGCACGTAATTTGATAAAACGGTGATTTTGATCTTGACCTTCCATATAATCATATAATACAATATGATTTCAGCAAGATGGCGCATCCCCGCAATAGGCGTTTTTTTTTCAATTTTTTTCACGCACAAGTAGAAATTCTTTTTGAACAGTTTGAATATTTTCCAGGCTAACTCTGCGCATTCATCTCTCTCGCGGGCTATTTTATCGGTCCTCATCTGCCAATCCACCTATTCGTAAATCAATAAACGCGCCTGGTGCGGAGGTGCGCCATCTTGCTGAAACCATATTGTATTATATGATTATATGGAAGGTCAAGATCATTTTCGTTTGGAAAAAAGCGCTGGAACAAGATCATTTTGTAAAAAACTCCAAATATCAAGTTTTCACCTTCAATTGTCATTTACTCGAAAAATTTCTTATGTAAGATGGCAATATTTTTATACTGCCACTTCGACAATGAAAAGATGTCTCAAAATCAAGAACAAAAATAGGGGGTTGCCATTTAAAAACAAAATGGCGGACGTCATAACTCAAAAACAAATGATGACTGAAACTCGACTATAATGCAAAAATGTGTATTTTTATAAAAGAAAATCGACCTGTTTGAGGATTTTTTCCAAAAATATTTTATTTCGGTTATTCTTAATATATTTCTTACTTTAGGCGCGCACTGTATAAGCAAAAAAATAAAAAAAACTGTCCTAAAATATAAAAAATGCAGACAAAAAACTTGAAAATTCACGCAAATAAAAAATAATTTGCCATTTTCGTCTCCAAAAATAACTTAACTAATAGCTCAAAACCAGAAACCTAAAATAGTAAAAAAAAAACTCGTCCATAAAAGAACAATAGTTAAGGCTAAAAAAAAACTAAAATGACGGACATAGATTCAAAAAGAGCCAAAAAATAAAAAAAGTCGCGCATAAAAATCGTTAATTCAGGTTATAAAATCTAAAATATAGGTGAAAAAATCAAAAATCTTGGTCTAAAACTAAAAGATGTAGATAAAAAACTCGAAAATTCACGCAAAAAAAAATTAACTTAAACTTTCAGCAAATTTTTAGACCAAAAATTCGGGCTCTAAAATCAAAAATTTGGACCTAAAATTCGAAAATTTCAACGCACAAATTGAAAAATAAGGAAAATTTAGGCCAAAAAATTCAGATCAAAAAAGATCGAAAATTCAGAACTTTCAAACATTTGCCAAAAAATCTAAAACCAACAGATGCAGACCAAAAATTAAAAATTCATTCAAAAGAAAAATAATTTACAATTTGCAGCCCTAAAATAACACTTAAGCTCAAAATAAGATATCGACCTGAAACTTGAAAATGGTTTAACTTTAACTTTAAACTTTCAGCAAATTTTTAGACCAAAAATTCGGGCTCTAAAATCAAAAATGTGGACCTAAAATTCGAAAATTTCAACGAACAAATTGAAAAATAAGGAAAATTTAGGCCAAAAAATTCAGATCAAAAAAGATCGAAAATTCAGAACTTTCAAACATTTGCCAAAAAATCTAAAACCAACAGATGCAGACCAAAAATTAAAAATTCATTCAAAAGAAAAATAATTTACAATTTGCAGCCCTAAAATAACACTTAAGCTCAAAATAAGATATCGACCTGAAACTCGAAAAAGGTTTAAAAAAATTCCCATGAAAAAAACAATAGTTCAGAAATCTAAAATGAAGGGCAAAAAATCAAAAACTTAGTCAATAAAACTGGAATATACCGGCAAAAAAATAAAAAATCATAAATCAATAATTCAGTTTAAAAAATCTAAAATATAGGGTAACAAATCTAAAACTAAAAACAAAAAATGCGGGAAAAAAATCAAAAGTTTTAATGAACAAATCGAAAATTAAAATAAAAATTAAAAAAATTAGACCTTCGAATAAACCAAAAAAAAAACAATAATACAGGTCAAAAACTTAAAATATAGGCCAAAAAATGAAAATCCGGGCTTTACAAGAAAAAATGCAAACAAAAAGATTGAGTTTATACTTCAATATTTTTAATTGGTGTAAATGTTTAAACTGCGATTTTTATTTTTAATATAACTGTGTTGGCACCTATAGTTTCAACTTGCTCATTACTTTTATGTGCGATTTCATTTTTAAGAATATTCGTGTTTGTACTTTTGTAATGTATTTTTTTTTAAAACAATTATATAAGATCCTATATAATTATGGTAAATTACTTTAAAGAAACATATTCCTTTACAAGAAAAAATAATCACCTTCTCAATATAAATCAATAAATTAGAGAACTCCGGAGGGCATCTTTTATTCATCAAATGCAATTAAAGACACTTTCATCCCGGTGACCGAATATAACGGAAACGATTCGATGACGAACCGTGAACCGAAGACGAAACCGATACTGGAATTTCCAATTATAACGAACCGCCGTCTCATCCATAATCGGCGCAAGAAGGAAGAAAAGAAAGCCGAGGGATTGAGATGAATTTTTGATGTTTTAATCCTTCAATTTTCGGGTTACGGCCCATTAATAAATTCGCCGCCGTCAGGGGGGTGATAATGTTTAGAAAATCCCGCGTCCTTGCGCTTTAATTTTTGAACAGCGGCAAGGAACGTAAAAGGCCGATAAAAAAAGGTGGGGGAAGGGGGGAATTCTCGCTTGAATATTAATAACGCGCGTGCCCCCTCGCAGCGGATTAATTAATTCATTATTAATAAGGGATGTTCGTGGAGGAAATGGGTCGCGTTGTAAATTTAATTAGGGTTTTGTTCTTATTTTCGTTCGGGGATCAACTTACGTTTTTGGCGAGGAGCTTGCCGTAGGTGATGTGCGCGGGCACGTGATCCGGCTGGGCGCTCAGGGCCGCCTGGTACCACCTTTCGGCCTCTTCGTCCTGCTGAAGCCTCGCCAGGGTTTCTCCCAGCACATTAAACACACTCTGAAACAATTAAATATTCTATATATATATTTTTTTAATACAAAGAGTTTAAAATAAACAGCAAAAATTAACAAATCGACATTTTTCAACAGTTAACCCCTTAACGTGCACACTCGAGTTAATTCGAGAGAGCTAAACGGTAACGCTAAAGAAGTGTGCGTTGAGGGGTTAAAATTAGAAATGCGATGCTTTCGTCTTCTACAACTTAAGAGTCTTGAGAAGACTAGTGGTCCGGACAAGGCAGTCAAAAAGCTCACTATTTGAAAATTTGCGGGAAAAATCTATTAATCGGGTTTAATAATCTTTATGTTACCTTTTTATTTTCTTACAGATACTTAATTGTTATTTTTTCTTCCTCTCTTTTTTTCCCATTTTTATACATGTATGATTAGTTACTCACTTTGATATTGGTAAATATTACACGATAATACTTTCTAAATATTTATTGTCAAAGTTCTCGACAATTGCCGAAGCAATTGTCGCGAACTTAGACAATAAATATTTTAAAGTATAATCGAGTATTATTTACCAATATCAAAGTGAACATGGACTTTCAACAACCATCAGCTATTCAGCCATTCAATGAATAGCTATTATTTAGTCTTAATAAATTACTTGTTTACTTTTATAAATAATTTTTGTCCTGTAATAGTTTATCCTTTGGACAAATAAATTTATTATTATTATTATTATTATTATCATGCTACGGTCTGTGTGAAATAGCTGTCATGTATATGTTTCCCGAGAAGCGAAAAGGATTCAGACGTTTAATTTCGACTCTCTAAGATGGAATCGGTTACAAGGACAAAGCTCATCCTCCGCAGTCCACAAAGAGACAAAGGATCTGGTTTTAGATATGCAAAGATATAAACGAAAGCCGGGAATGTTTTCAATAAATTGGAGGATGACATACATCAAACTTCTACTTTGGATGCGCGGCGCTTTATGTTTCCTCGGGAAAGTTTCTTTTTTTCGCTTTCCTATCCTGCGGATGTATTTTTTTGTATTAAGTGATTGAAAGAGAATTTATGGATGTTTAGACTGTGGATGATTTAAAGTGTAACGTGTCATTTAGCAATTTTTGTGTATGGTGTTTTCGTGTCTTCACACCATTGGATGTGAATCTGGAAGATAACATTTTTATGCGTTTTTTTTTCTCTCTCTTAATAAATTGCATTAATTCAGGAATGCTATGACACAATCGGAGAAACATATTTTTTAATATCATTACTGCGGCTGATTGTAAAATATCACATAGATTACAGTAAAGAAATAACAAATTTAAATGGTTACGTGATAATGCTTTAAAGAATGACATTACGGTTTAAAAATCACATCGTGGCAGCATGTGAGCTCACGTGACGTAATAGTCTCTTTGTGCCTTGAACATCAAACATGTTGACCATCGTTTCTCTTGGAATCGTATTTTTATATATTCAGAAAGTATTAAGTGCATGGCAAGTCTCAAAATTTTTAATATTTCCTCAAAATATATTCTTTTTCATGATCCTGCAAAAATCTGCAAACACCCATTAATCAGTTTCCAAAATAATTCCCAAAAACTGAGCCTGTAATCAACTAAAATTGCATTTTTTTTTTTCGAGCGGTTGAAAAAATATACAAACAATTGCCAGAGTCTCGAAATTTTTAATATTTCCTCAAAATATATTCTCTTTCATGATCCTGCAAAAATCTGCAAACACCCATTAATTATTTTACAAAATAATCCCCAAAAACTAAGCCAGTAATCAACTAAAATTGCATTTTTTGTTCCAGCGCTTGAAAAAAATATACAAACAATTGCTAGAGTCTTAAAATTTTTAATATTTCCTCAAAATATATTCTTTTTCATGATCCTGTAAAAATCTGCAAACGCCCATTAATTAGTTTCCAAGATAATCCCCGAAAACTGAGCCTGCAATCAACTAAAATTGCATTTTTTCGAATGCTTGAAAAAATATACAAACAATTGCTAGAGTCTCGATATTTTTAATATTTCCTCAAAATATATTCTTTTTCATGATCCTGCAAAAATCAGCAACCACCCATTAATTAGTTTCCAAAATAATCCCCAAAAACTGAGCCTGTAATCAACCAAAATTGCATTTTTTGTTCGAGCGCTTGAAAAAAATATACAAACAATTGCTAGTCTTGAAATTTTTAAAATTTCCTCAAAATATATTCTTTTTCCTGATCCTGCAAAAATCCGCAAACACCCATTAATTAGTTTCCAAAATAATCCCCAAAAACTGAGCCTGTAATCAACCAAAATTGCATTCTTTTTTTCGAGCGCTTGAAAAAAATATACAAATAATTGCTAGAGTCTCGAAATTTTGAATATTTCCCCAAAATATATTCTTTTTCAAGATCCCAAAAATCCGCAAACACCCATTAATTAGTTTCCAAGATAATCCCCAAAAACTGAGCCTGTAATCAACTAAAATTGCGTTTTATCTTCGAGCGCTTGAAAAAAATATACAAACAATTGCTAGAGTCTCGAAATTTTTAATATTTCCTCAAAATATATTCTTTTTTATAATCCTGCAAAAATCTGCAAACACCCATTAATTAGTTTCCGAAATAATCCCCAAAAACTGAGCCAGTAATCAACAAAAATAGCATTTTTTTTGAGCGCTTGAAAAAAATATACAAACAAGTGCTAGAGTCTCGAAATTTTGAATATTTTCCCAAAATATATTCTTTTTCCTGATCCTGCAAAAATCCGCAAACACCCATTAATTAGTTTCCAAAATAATCCCCGAAAACTGAAGCTGTAATCAACTAAAATTGCATTTTATTTTCGAACGCTTGAAAAAAATATACAAACAATTGCTAGAGCCGCGAAATTTTTAATATTTCCTCAAAATATATTCTTTTTCGTGATCCTGCAAAAATCTGCAAACACCCATTAATTAGTTTCCAAAATAATTCCCAAAAACTGAGCCTGTAATCAACTAAAATTGCATTTTTTTTTGGAGCGCTTGAAAAAAATATACAAACAATTGCGAGAGTCTCGAAATTTTTAACATTTCTTCAAAATATATTGTTTTTCATGATCCTGCAAAAATCTGCAAACACCCATTAATTAGTTTCCAAAATAATCCCCAAAAACTGAGTGTGTAATCGACTTAAATTGCATTTTTTTTTTCGAGCGCTTGAAAAAAATATACAAACAATTGCTAAAGTCTCGAAATTTATAATATTGCCTCAAAATATATTATTTTTCATGATCCTGTAAAAATCTGCAAACACCCATGAATTAGTTTCCAAAATAATTCCCAAAAACTGAGCCTGTAATCAACTAAAATTGAATTTTTTTCGAGCGCTTGTAAAAAATATACAAACAATGCTAGAGTCTCGAAATTTTCAATATTTCCCGAAAATATATTCTTTTTCATGATCCCAAAAATCTGCAAACGCCCATTAATTAGTTTCCAAAATAATCCCCAAAAACTGAGCCTGTAATCAACTAAAATTGAATTTTTTTTTCGAGCGCTTGAAAAAAATATACAAACAATTGCCAGAGTTGCGAAATTTTTAATATTTCCTTGAAATATATTCTTTTTCATGATCCCAAAAATCTGCAAACGCCCATTAATTAGTTTCCAAAATAATTCCCAAAAACTGAGCCTGTAATCAACTAAAATTGATTTTTTTTCGAGCGCTTGTAAAAAATATACAAACAATGCTAGAGTCTCGAAATTTTCAATATTTCCTCAAAATATATTCTTTTTCATGATACCAAAAATCTGCAAACACCCATTAATTAGTTTCCAAAATAATCCCCAAAACAGAGCATGTAAGCAATTAAAATTGTATTTTTTCAAAAAAAACTTTTTGATTCCAATAATCATCAGCAGTATTTTATGTAAATATAAGGACCATAAATTTCCTTCATAGTATTCGATCCGACCTTATTTTCTCCAGTCAAGAAAGAGGAGCATTTCTATGCACGATTTGTGACCCACGACCAGCCCTTATTTCCTTCAACCAACCCCCGAACATCTTCTCTTCGTTATTAAAATGGGCCCTTGATGACCTCGACGCCGAATTGAATTATTAATATGGAACCAAATGAAACGCTCTTTACAGACGAATTTGTTAATTACTCAAAGTTTAATTTCGACAGTAATAACCGAGTTAAATTAAAAACTTTCTAATTGTTTTCCACTGAGCCAGGCTCGCTAGGGGGAAATTTGTTAGGGTTAAGTTTTATTTCCTCGGGCCTCCAATCCCTACCCTTTAATAGTGTAGACGGTCGGCCCTTAATGAACAATTATATATTTATTCCGTCTCCTCTCATTTTCAGAAATTCGCAATTTGAGCTCGGGGTTATTAATTAGTACGGATTACCGGAGCATAACTTGTTCTTTGTTTCCGTATCGAAAAAAAGCGGATTCGAGTTTAAGAAAGTTTTAATTGCGTGTATTGATTTTACAAGGGTCTCCGTGATTATTATTTTTTTTTAGTGAAATTGGAAGACGGCGGATAAATATTCAGAATGCGGTCTTAATCAATGGGAAGGCGGCGTAAACGGATCAAAATGTGAATTTAATACTTTCCGGCAATTAAAAATTAATTACGGGATATTGGAGACTGGTCGGGTGGAAATTTCCTAAGGGAATTCAGTATTGTGGTAAATTGGAATATCTTCTGTGTTAGTTTTAATTTACACATTTTGTGTTCGGATTTTTTTACTTACATATAGGATATCTAACTGCACTTGAAATTCGTGAAATTTCGACCGTTTTCAAACTGCAATTTTTGAGCAAACGTAAGAAGGTTGGATAAAATTTCAGGTTTTCGTAAAAATTAAAAAATCGCCAATTTTGGTCTAATCCGACTTATATGCGTCCAAGGACCGTAGAATTTAAAACCGCGTTCAAATTGGATTCTTCTTTCGGCCGCTACAGCCGTTCAAAGTTTAAAGAAATCGACTTTTCTCAAAATCTTCCATAAAGTTCATGGTGACATGCTAACTTTTTTGCATTTTTTTCTGGATGGAATTTTTTTAACGTTAATCAATTTATCTCGTTCTTCTGATGAATACTACATAAAGGTCCACGATGATTATTAAGAAAGTTGATTTTTTCGATTTTTTCGATTTTCGAGTTTTCTTTGCTGACGCATCACGGGCTTCAAATTGACATTTGTTCTCGCGAAAATAAGAGATTTTTTGCATTAAAATAATTTTTAGTGCAATTTTTGAGCAAAAGTAAGAAGGGGGGATAGAATTTCAGGTTTTTGTCAAAATTAAAAAATCGCCAAACGTTTATAATAACTAATAATTAACAAAATTATAATTAATTAATACAAAAATTATAAATATTTCTATTTTTTTAGTCTTTACTTTTGCGATGTGTGACACGCCACGAAAATTATGTTCCAATTTTTCAAAATTTTGACACACCGAGCTCAAAAGGTTCGCCATCACAGGCCTACACCGTGACCCCGTCACCCTCCCATTATCTGAATCTGATCACAATTCGTTGAAGTCAAATTTTGCATTTTTATATCAAAAGGCGTTTCTCTTAAAAAATATCGATTTTTCGCAGCATTTTTTGATAAAATCACTTTTAGAAGGACCATTTAGGGTGGCTGCTTTTAAATTGGAGAACCTGTATATAATTGATCAATTTGATGATAAAAGCCATTGCAAGCTGTAGGTATAACAGATAAAACCTAAATTTTAAAAATTTCACCATTTACAAAAAAATTTCTTCATTCGATTTTTCTGTATGAAAATGACCTGTCGTATAATTTTTTTGATGATTTTGAATTGGCATGTATATGATTGATCAATTTGATGGTAAAGGCCATTGCAAGCTATGGCAATAACAGTTATAACCTGAATTTTAAAAATATCATTATTCATTAGAATTTTCTGTTGCAGCATTTTTTCATGGTTTTAAATTGGACGCCCTGTATATGATTGATCAATTTGATGATAAGGGCCATTGCAAGCTGTAGTAGTTAATATATTACAACTTATTCGTTCTCTTGGATGCGGAGACGTGCGTATCCGTTCGTCAAACGGATGGAAAGTTGCAGCGCCTTCTCGACAATATCCTTGCGCTTCTTGGAGGAGACGCCTTGAGCAATCTCTCCGCAGAATTTACGCAAACTGTAGTATAAACATTTATAATCCGAATTTAAAAAAATACCATGTATTAATTAAAAAATCTTCATTGGAATTTTCTGTATGGAAATTACTTATTAAATTACCTTTCGTATTTAAATTTGATGGTTCTTGGTGACGGAAGGAAAATATATACGTCCTTGGAGATTAGTTTTCTTGGGAGGGCCACATCTTAGGAACCTTAATCCCTTTTATTGCCATCAGCGGCGGTCTGGAATAACAAGTCCTCGGAGGACGTAATTAGCATGCGAGTCGCACGGTGCACTGCCCCACTTTCAAGTCTATTTTAGTAACTTAGTAATAAGTAAGTCAAATACTGTATAAGTACACCGTTACTGGCCCTAAAACGGCCGAAAAGGCAAAACGAAAAAAATATTCCTTTTCTAAATAGGAATTATTGTGAGTTATAGAGAATTTTGTGAAAATATAATTTGTGTACTTTTATAAACTTATTTTTACAATCAAAGTTTAGTATATGTTCGGGCGCATCATTAGTTGCCGCGTGAATATCCCGAAATTAGTTACGTTCTTCGCCCAGAGATTGAAATCAATGAATGTTTACAATCATCTGTATAGAGTTAGAACAAATTCGATTCAAAACAAATAATTTAAATTTTTATGGCACATTTTTTTCGATCGTGCACATCTAATTTTTTCGAATATCTCGGGAAATTACACATCGGATCGAAAAAAGAAAAAACACATGTTTAATTTTCCAAAAATTTAATCAACAATAAACTCAAAACAATGGATTTTGTCTTGGAAATCCAGGATTTGTCATAAAAAATTGGGTTTTTCCACACGATTTTGAAACAACTTCTATTTTCACCCCAATAGGGTAGAGGTGGGTGGAGGGTGGGTGGAGTGTGGATCGAGTTCCGTAATTTCGCATAGTTGAATAGCGTTTTGAAAAATTAAATATGTGTTTTTTTGCTTTTTTTCGATCGGATGCGTAGTTTATCGAGATATTCGCAAAAATCAGGTTTCTTGCCATTACAGCGCCATCTATTACGAATCAAGAAAATGTTTCAGATAAAAGTTACGTATTTTTTTATGGGGAATCCGAATCTCAAAAAATGGGGGTTCCCATTAAAAAAATATACAACACTCACACCAGAGGTAGGGAATGGGGGCGGGGAGATGGTCCACTTTGGACTTTGTTCAGGCGAACAAATTGTATTTATAACTTTCTTTTGGTCCAATGCGTCATTTTTGAGAGATTTCAATGTATTCACATAAATCGGCCACCCTGTATAATAAAATAGATTTACTATTAAAATATTCACCAGCCTCTAGTTGTCCTCCCCATCTTTTACATGCTTCTTCCTTTTCTCTCTGAAAACTTCACTCTTCTCAATTTCTATATTTTTTCTAATTACTTCAAAGTTGGATAAATGAATTATTATATCTTTGTTACATTAAACACAAACAGGACTGAATTTTGTTTTCACTTTACACTATTTTAAATAAATGATTCGCGCTTTGTCGAATCGCGGTAATTGGCGTTGCATTCCGTCATCGACGCACGCGCACTCGAGTTGTTTACGTCTTGACGATGATGCAATAGTTCGAATTGTTAACGCCTTGATGATGATGCAATAGTTGGAATTATTACACCGTACTCGAGTTATTTACGTCTTGAGGGTGATGCAATATTAGGAATTGTTACACCGAACTATAGTTGTTCCGTCATGAACGCACGCGCACTCACGTTATTTACGCCTTGATGATGATGCAATAGTTGGAATTACCACACCGCAATCGAGTTATTTACGTTTCGAGGGCGATGCAATATTCGGAATTGTAACACCGAAATATAGTTGTTCCGTCATTGACGCACGTGCACTCGAGTTGTTTACATCCAGAGGATGATGCAATAGTTGGAATTGTTACATCTTACGAATTCCGAGAAGATGTAAACAACTCAAGCGTGCATGAGTTGATGATGGAGAGTAATTCCAGTTGTACGAAGCGCGCACACGTCACGTCGTATCTGTTAATTCAAACCATATTAAACGCAAATACATTTCGATGTTGTTTGAATTTACTTGATAAATTAGTTGTTTAATTATGGAAGGAACAAAAATCGTTTAATTATTTTTTTTCAATGACCTACAATTGAAAAATCCTCGTTTGTCTTCTAAGGATTGTAGGATGGGATAGTGCCCACCCAACCCCCTTCATTTCTACTTAAACCTAACCTAGAAAACATTGTTTGATTAAAAAAAACTATTTGAAATTGAAAAGCTTCAAAAATGTCAATAAAGATGGTTTCTAGGATAAATTTAAATAAAAACGAAGGGTGGTGGGTGGACCCTATCCCTGCCTCCAACCCTTTAAACAAACCTCAAAGTTTAGATAAATAAATGTAATTATGAAAGGAACAAAAATCGTTTAATTATTTTTTTTATCAATTACCCACAATAATTGAAAAATCCTCGATTGGGTTCTAAGGATTGTAGGGTGGGAACGTGCCCACCTTACCCCCTTCGTTTCTATTTAAACCTAACCTAGAAAACACTGCTTGATTAAAAAAAAAATTGAAATTGAAAACTTTCAAAAATGTCAATAAAGATGGTTTCTAGGATAAATTTAATTAAAAATAAAGGGTGGTGGGTGGGCCCTATCCCTGCCTCCAACACTTTAAACAACCCTCAAAGTTTAGATAAATAAATTTAATTATGGAAGGAACAAAAATCGTTTAATTATTTTTTTTATCAATTACCTACAATTGAAAAAATCCTCGTTTATGTTTTGAGGATTGTAGGGTGGGATAGTGCCCACCCAACCCCCTAACCTAGAAAACACTGTTTGATTAAAAACTTGTATCAAACCATTTGAGATTGAAGAGTTTTAAAAATGCCCATAAAGAGGGTTTCCACGTGAAATTTAAATGAAAACGGAGGGTGGTGGATGTTCCATATCCCTACCTTCAACTCTTTAAACAAACCTCAGGTTTTTGATAAATACATTAATTTGTGGAAGGAACAGAAAATCGTTTAATTATTTTCTTATCAATTACCTTACAATTGCAAAACCCTTGTTTCTGTTCTAAAACTTGAAGCTTAGGATAGTAACCACCCACCCATTATTCATTTCCACTTAAACCTAACCTAGAAAACACCGTTTGATTAAAGAAATTTTTGAGTCTAACAATTGGAGATTGAAAAGTTTTAAAATCACCAATGAAGATGTTTTTTAGAAGAGTTAAAATAAAAACGAAGGGTGATGGGTGGGCCTTATTCTTGCCTCTAACTCGAAAAGTTTTAAAATCTCCAATGAAAATATTTTTTAGGTTAAGTTAAAATAAAAACAAAGGGTGGGCCTTATTCTTGCCTCCAACTCTTTAAACATACCTCAGATTTTTAACAAATAAATAAACCTTTTAATTATTTTCTCATCAATTACCTTACAATTGTAAAACCCTAGTTTGCGTTCTGGGGATTGGAGGGTAGGATAGTGCCCACCCACCATCCTTCGTTTCAACTTAAACTTATCCTAGAAAATAGTGTTTGATTATAAAAACTTCTATCAAACCATTTGAGACTGAAATTTTTTCAAAAATTCCCAAAAAGAAGGTTTCTAGGTTAAATTAATATAAAAAACGAAGGGTGGTGGGTGGTACCTATCTCTGCCTCCAACCATTTAAACAAACCTCAAATTTTCGTTAAATAAATGTAATTGTGGAAGGAACAAAAATCGTTTAATTATTTTTTTTATCAATTACCTTACAATTGCAAATCCCTCGTTTGAGTTTTAAGAATTGTAGGGTGGGATAATGCCCACCCGCCCCCTTTCGTTTCTACTTAAACCTAACCTAGAAAATATTGTTTCGTTTAAAAACTTGTATCAAACCATTTGAAATTGAAAAGTTTAAAAAATTCCAATAAAGAGGGTTTCTAGGATAAATTTAACTGAAAACGGAGGGTAGTGGGTGCTCCCTATCCCTGCCTCCAACTCTTTAAACAAACCTCAGATTTTCAACAAATAAATTCATTTGTTGAAGGAACAAAGAAACCGTTTTTTTTAGGATGGCGAGAAATGCGCCGTTTATCGTCGGTCGTCAGATTTAAAAGTTTCTGCACATCGAACAGTAGAATATTAAAAAAAAGCTCTGCAAATAAAATAAAACTGCATAACCCGGCGAGTTCAATGTCACCCTACCTAAGCCTCTTCTTCCTTTATATGGTTTGATCAATGGATCTTTGCGTGTGCGTCATTATCGAAGACTGAGTTTTCTCGCCTTGACGACATTCGTTCACACATGATTGCGTCTAATTTAACTTATCGTAGAGAGAGTAAACGCATGAAAATGTTCAGTTATCTATGACGTGCACGCAGAGATCCATTGAGCAAAGTATACCAACTATTTATAAATGTTTCATTTATTTGAAAACGTTGTTTCCCATGGCGCACCTCGTACAATATTTTACAGATCTTCAATATGATTCATGGAGCCGCGGTGGCCTAGTGAGTAGAGCTCCTGCTCACGGGCCACTTGGTCGTGGGTTCGAATCCCATCCGTGCGGTCACTTTTTCGGAACGAAGAAGTGGCCGTTTGGGTCCAAAAAATCAAAAATGTTAGAGACACATTCCAGAGTTAATAGTATCGGCATACGTTGCACCCAAATAACCGAAGAAAAATTGCCTGTAGCGCCCGACTAAAAACTCGTACTTGTCTTTATTTTCGAGCTTAATGCAAAATAATAATACGTCTGCTGGATTCAAACAGAACGTCCCCAAAGGATAGAAGGGGGGTCGCAGTGGCGTCGAGAATGCGGGAGAGATTCGTACAAATTTATGCAAGTATATGATAATGGAATATACATGTAATCTGGGGAAGCTCTCGCGCAATACGACTAGCTGCAGTTTTAGTCCAGATAACGATGACAAACGCGTGCCGGCAACTTTTAAAAGCACAATTAGTCAAGCTTTCGGATGCAACAAATTTCAATTACACGTCCCTCCGTTAAGTCGCTAAAATTTGCGACCGGACGAACAGCTCGATGCGCGCGATTGCATGGATAATACTTCAATTTGAGTAATTAATTAATTTAGCCTGAGCTAAGTGTGTTAATACACATGTAGTCAAGCAATCAATCAAAACTTAAAACGTTAAAATTTTGTTGTAGTTCGTTTCTAGCAATCAACATCTTTGCTCGTTTGGGAGGTATAATATGTTGCGTTCAGAATTACCGCTCTAACATTACAATCAGTAGTCAATTTGTAATATTATATAGGGCCAATTAGTCTAATAGCGGTTTGGGGTAAATGGTTGTAGTTATGTTCAGTTCCCGTATACATGTATATTAATATCGCTGCATAATAAATAAGGGCCTTGTTATTTAGATATCCTGCTGTTTATCCTGACAGGACACGTATAGCTGATGAGCCACCATCTGCCCACTCATAATGTAGTAGCAGTTGATAAATGCATAATCACACTAAGTGCAGTGGCGTCCCGAATCCCCTATTCGTATTTCCTTCGCGCCATTTCCCATAACTCAACAAATGTAATAACGATTACTGCTTCCAGTATTTGTCCTTATATTATATATTTATTACTTATTATTCGTCTTTAAATACTCTTATTTAAATTGGAAACAACCTTACTTGCTGCAGAAAGCATTAAATAGATTCAATAAAACGAAGACTTAATTTTGTTTGCAGAGTTACGAACAGGTTGAATATTTATATATTCAGGCTATTTTTCGTTTCGTTTTATTGAATCTACTCTTATTTAACTTATTTTATATTATTTATTGTGTAATTCATTATCTATCGTTACGTTAACCAGGAAAGTATTTGTTGCACTAAGATTCTGATATAAAAAAAAAATTCATAGAGCTTCTTCAATAGGATATACCTGCCTTTTACGCTACTAAAATATTCAACATCGACAAGCGTTTTAAGTGAGAATCAATTAAATTTGTGAGATAGGCATCTGTTAATTGAGTGCGTGGGTGGAAAATTTCATTTTCACACGTGCTCACGTAAATTTGTTGTGCGCCGATAAAATCAGAGGCCAAACAAGGCAACAATGCCGGAGGTGATAGGCATCGCCTTTCATTCGAGTAATTCAGGTAATAAAAAGCGCACAATGGGCCGCCGATAAAAACGTCACACCGACGTTTTGAAATAAAGAAAAAAACATTTTATATTTCTAGTGAATTTTCTTGGCATTTGCATGGCATTTTTTGGGAGAATTCAATTATACCTACAAAACGCTATTCTGGACGATGAGCCGGCTTAACTCTAAAATGCCTATTTTTAGCAAGTCATGATAAAGACAAGATGTTTTTATGGCTTAAGTTAAACTCTAATTTGCAAGAGCCTTATTTTTGTCGCATGCATTTGTAACTAAGCATTGCATTGATTATATAACGTATTTCTGTTAAAACCATTTGTGCAAGTTTTTTGTTCGCCGGTGCAGGATCGACAGAATAATTTTATTTAAACATTAACACCTATTTAAATTTATTTATTACTAAATAACACAAAATAAAACTGTTTTATATTTAAAGCTGAATTTTATTTGAATATGCTGGTTTTGTATTACCTGCAAATTCTGTTCTGGTATGATTATTTCCAAATTTGGTGAAAGGATGTTTTCAGATTCTGTTTGAATTTTAGAGCAGAATCTATTTTGAGTAAATTTGGAAAGTTTCGAGCCTGTACCAATTGTGTTTATATTTTTAACCAGAGAAAATTGATTAAATTTTGTATAACTGTGGACTATGTTGTTTTATAATTATTTTTAAAATTAGTGAATAGATGTTTTCAGATTTTAACTGAATTATGGAGCAGAATATATTTTTAGTAAATTTAGAAAGTTTCAAGCTTGTGGCAATTGTTTTAATATTTTTTTTAACGATGGAAAAATTAATCGAATTCTGCATAACTGTGAACTTTGTTATTTTATAATTATTTTCAAAATTAGTGAAAAGATGTTTTTAGATATTTACGGAATTATTTTGTCTCCACCGGAGAATAATTTTTGCAAAATATTGCAAACTGATCATTTCTTAAGCGGTTTTTGACATCTAAAAACCACTACAACGGCAGTTACGTTTTTCATCGGCTAAGAAAACAATTTTGTGGCATTTTTTATTAAAAATCCACCGGAGATTTCTTTATGATTTTTATAAAATATAATAAACTGATCTTTTCTTAAACGATTTTGATGGTTAGAGCCCGTAACAATGACAGGCATTTTTTTCTTCAGCTAGAACACCAATTTTGAGCAAATTTGGATTAAAAGTTTTGGCTTTAAGCCGACGCCATTTTGTCTCCAAGTGAGTTTTGTCTATTATTTTTACAAAATATTACAGACTGGTCATTTCTTAAATGATATTCACAGTTACAGCACGCTGTTATGACCGATATATTTTTCTTCAGCTAGAAAACAATTTTTGTGCAATTTTGAATTAAAAAAAAAATTATTATCAACTGACACTATTTTGTCTCCACAGAAGATTTCTTTATGATTTTCATAAAATATTATAAACTGATCTCTTCTTGAACGATTTTGACAGTTAAAGCCCGCAACAATGACAGCCAATTTTTTCTTCAGCTAGAATACCAATTTTGTGCAATTTTGAATTAAAAGTTTTGACTTTTAGCCGACGCCATTTTGTCTCAAACTGAGTTCTTTTTATGATTTCTACAAAATATTACAGACTGGTCATTTCTTAAACGATGTTCACAGTTACAGCAAGCTGTAATGACAGATATATTTTTCTTCAGCTAGAAAACAAATTTTGTGCAATTTTTAATTAAAAAAGAAATGATTATCAACTGACGCCATTTTGTCTCCACCCAAGGTTTTTTTATGATTTTTGTAAAATATTACTGACTGACTTTTTCTTAAGCGATTTTAATAGGTAGAGACAGCTGAAATGACAATTACGTTTTTCATCGGTTAAAAACACAATTTTGTGCCATTTTTAATTAAAATTTTGGACTTTCAACCGACGCCATTTTGTCTTCAACTTGGATTCTTTTATGATTTTTGTAAAATATTACAGACTGATCTCTTCTTAAGCGATTTTAATAGTAAGAGACAGCTGAAATGACAATTACGTTTTTCATCGGTTAAAAACACAATTTTGAGCCATTTTTAATTAAAATTTTGGACTTTTAACCGACGCCATTTTGTCTTCAACTTGGATTTTTTTATGATTTTTGTAAAATATTACAGACTGACCTTTTCTTAAGCGATTTTAATGGGTAGAGACAGCTGAAATGACAATTACGTTTTTCATCGGTTAAAAACACAATTTTGAGCCATTTTTAATTAAAATTTTGGACTTTCAACCGACGCCATTTTGTCCTCAACTAGGATTTTTTCATGATTTTTGTAAAATATTACAGACTGACTTTTTCTTAAGAGATTTTAATAGTTAGAGACAGCTGAAATGACAATTACGTTTTTCATCGGTTAAAAACCCAATTTTGTGCCATTTTTAATTAAAATTTTGGACTTTCAACCGACGCCATTTTGTCTTCAACTAGGATTTTTTCATGATTTTTGTAAAATATTACAGACTGACTTTTTCTTAAGCGATTTTAATAGTTAGAGACAGCTGCAATGACAGTTCCGTTTTTCATCAGCTAAAAAAACAATTTGTGCAATTTTTAATTTTACAAATTTTGATTTTAAACTGACACCATTTTGTCTCCACTGGAGATTTCTTTACGATTTTTGTAAAATATTATGAAATGATATTTTCTTAAGCGATTTTAACAGTTAGAGCCCGCAACAGTGGCACATAAATTTTTCTTCAGCCAGAGAACCAATTTTGAGAAATTTAATTAAAATTTTTGACTTTTAACCGACGCCATTTTGTCTCCACTGGAGATTTCTTTACGATTTTTGTAAAATATTATAAACTGATATTTTCTAAAACGATTTTGACTGTTAGAGCCCGCAACAGTGACACACAAATTTTTCTTCAGCTAGAGAACCAATTTTGAGAAATTTAATTAAAATTTTTGATTTTAACCGACGCCATATTGTCTCCACCGGAGATTTCTTTACGATTTTTGTAAAATATTATAAACTGATTAAAACGATTTTGACAGTTAGAGCCCGCAACAGTTACACACCATTTTTTCTTCAGCTAGAGAACCAATTTTGTGCAATTTAATTGAAATTTTTGATTTTTAACCGACGCTATTTTGTCTCCACTAGAGATTTCTTTACGATTTTTGTAAAATATTATAAACTGATATTTTCTTAAACGATTTTGACAGTTAGAGCCTGCAACAGTGACCCACACAAATTTTTCTTCAGCTAGAGAACCAATTTTGTGCAATTTAATTAAAATTTTTGATTTTTCCCGACGCCATTTTGTCTCCACCGGAGATTTCTTTATGATTTTTGTAAAATATTATAAACTAATATTTTCTTCAACGATTTTGACAGTTAGAGCCTGCAACAGTGACACACAAATTTTTCTTCAGCTGGAGAACAAATTTTGTGCAATTTAATTAAAATTTTTGACTTTTAACCGACGCCATTTTGTCTCCACCGGAGATTTCTTTACGATTTTTGTAAAATGTTATAAACTGATATTTTCTTAAATGATTTTGACAGTTAGATCCTGCAACAGTGACAAACAAATTTTTCTTTAGCTGGAGAACCAATTTTGTGCAATTTAATTAAAATTTTTGACTTTTAACCGACGCCATTTTGTCTCCACCGGAGATTTCTTTACGATTTTTGTAAAATGTTATAAACTGATATTTTCTTAAATGATTTTGACAGTTAGATCCTGCAACAGTGACAAACAAATTTTTCTTTAGCTGGAGAACCAATTTTGTGCAATTTAATTAAAATTTTTGACTTTTAACCGACGCCATTTTGTCTCCACTGGATATATCTTTACGATTTCTGTAAAATATTATAAACTGATATTTTCTTAAACGATTTTGACAGTTAGAGCCCGCAACAGTGACACACAAATTTTTCTTCAGCTGGAGAACCAATTTTGTGCAATTTAATTAAAATTTTTGACTTTTAACCGACGCCATTTTGTCTCCACTGGAGATTTCTTTACAATTTTTGTAAAATATTATAAACTGATATTTTTTTTAATGATTTTGATAGTCAGAGCCCGCGCAACAATGACACACAAATTTTTCTTCAGTAGGAGAACCAATTTTGTGCAATTTAATTAAAAATTTGACTTTTAACCGACGCCATTTTGTCTCAACCGGAGATTTCTTTACGATTTTTGTAAAATATTACAAACTGATATTTTCTTAAACGATTTTGACAGTTAGAGCCAGCAATAGTGACACACAAAATTTTCTTCAGCTAGAGAACCAATTTTGTGCAATTTAATTAAAATTTTGAATTTTAACCGACGCCATTTTGTCTCCACTGGATATATCTTTACGATTTCTGTAAAATATTATAAACTGATATTTTCTTAAACGATTTTGACAGTTAGAGCCCGCAACAGTGACACACAAATTTTTCTTCAGCTGGAGAACCAATTTTGTGCAATTTAATTAAAATTTTTGACTTTTAACCGACGCCATTTTGTCTCCACTGGAGATTTCTTTACAATTTCTGTAAAATATTATAAACTGATATTTTCTTAAACGATTTTGACAGTTAGAGCCCGCAACAGTGACACACAAATTTTTCTTCAGCTGGAGAACCAATTTTGTGCAATTTAATTAAAATTTTTGACTTTTAACCGACGCCATTTTGTCTCCACTGGAGATTTCTTTACAATTTTTGTAAAATATTATAAACTGATATTTTTTTAAATGATTTTGATAGTCAGAGCCCGCGCAACAATGACACACAAATTTTTCTTCAGTTGGAGAACCAATTTTGTGCAATTTAATTAAAAATTCGACTTTTAACCGACGCCATTTTGTCTCAACCGGAGATTTCTTTACGATTTTTGTAAAATATTACAAACTGATATTTTCTTAAACGATTTTGACAGTTAAAGCCCGCAACAATGACACACAAATTTTTCTTCAGCTAGAGAACCAATTTTGTGCAATTTAATTAAAATTTTTGACTTTTAACCGACGCCATTTTGTCTCCACTGGAGATTTCTTTACAATTTTTGTAAAATATTATAAACTGATATTTTTTTAAATGATTTTGATAGTCAGAGCCCGCGCAACAATGACACACAAATTTTTCTTCAGTTGGAGAACCAATTTTGTGCAATTTAATTAAAAATTCGACTTTTAACCGACGCCATTTTGTCTCAACCGGAGATTTCTTTACGATTTTTGTAAAATATTACAAACTGATATTTTCTTAAACGATTTTGACAGTTAAAGCCCGCAACAATGACACACAAATTTTTCTTCAGCTAGAGAACAAATTTTGTGCAATTTAATTAAAAATTTTGACTTCTAACCGATGCCATTTTGTCTGCACTGGAGATTTCTTTACGATTTTTGTAAAATATTATAAACTGATATTTTCTTAAACGATTTTGACAGTTAGATCCTGCAACAGTGACAAACAAATTTTTCTTCAGCTGGAGAACCAATTTTGTGCAATTTAATTAAAATTTTTGACTTTTAACCGACGCCATTTTGTCTCCACCGGAGATTTATTTACGATTATTGTGAAGTATTATAAACTGATATTTTCTTAAACGATTTTGACAGTTAGAGCCCGCAATAGTGACACACAAATTTTTCTTCAGCTGGAGAACCAATTCTGTGCAATTTAATTAAAATTTTTGACTTTTAACCGACACCATTTTGTCTCCACTGGAGATTTCTTAATGATTTTTGTAAAATATTATAAATTGATATTTTCTTAAACTATTTTGAGAGTTAGAGCCAGCAACCGTGACACACACATTTTTCTTCAGCTTGAGAACCAATTTTGTGCAATTTAATTAAAATGTTTGACTTTTAACCGACGCCATTTTGTCTTCACTTGAGATTTCTTTACGATTTTTGTAAAATATTATAAACTGATATTTTCTTAAACGATGTCGACATTTAGACCCCGCAACAATGACACACAATTTTTTCTTCAGCTAGAGAACCAATTTTGTGCAATTTAATTAAAATTTTTGATTTGAATTGTAGTTTTGTATTTTTTTTAAAGGGGGATTCCCGTTAAGTAAAGAAATAATAATAACACTGATTACATCGATATTCCTCAAAAACATTCACACACCACGCCCTCTTAAATGGATCTAATCCAATGCACACATAAAACTTCGTTGATCTCTTTTTAAATAAGCAAAGAAGAGAACATCTATGTTCGGTGAAAATATAATGCACGAGGTGGTTGTTATTATAAGTTTTCCAATTTTAAATTTGCCCGTGTTAGTCTACTATAGATTTTTCAATCTCCTTAAACAAACTCCCTCAACTATGAACGAACATAACCAATATTTTATGTTCGGAATCCGTATCCCTTTCCAATATTTTCTATCGGAGTCCGAGGGCCTTACGGAGGTCGTTCGATAGTTCGGCGTGTCTATAAAATCCCCTTCATTTTCCAGGAGAAATTTGGCGCAGTATAAAAAATTCATGCACATCTTAAATCTCGCGTACATCAAAATTCGATTTGCATTGAGATTTTATTAAAAAAGTACAAAAACAAAGCACTGCAATCAGAATGGCGGAAGTAGCGTTCATCAAATACCAATGTAAAAGAAAATAAACATATTGACAGTTGAAAATTCTAACGAACGCGCCTAATGATGATTCTATTTAAAATATTTCTTTATTTCTCTTTGAACAAAATATATCAAAACACATACTTCTATTACTACCAGATTCATTTTATAGGAGTTTCAATTTAAATAAATAATTTTAGAAAATACATTACAATTTAAAATAATAAACGTTGCAAAGATTTATAATTTAAAAAAATTAATTCAATGCTTTCTGCAACAGAAAAAAAAATGCGTCCTTGTCCCATGCGTACCGCAGCAGGGCCACAAATTTCAATCTGGATTCGGGGTGACAAATTGCCGGTGAACCCAATCACCCAGAAGGGATCAACCCCGCAGTATTGATTGCGAGGGATCACTACTACCTCTGAACTCGAATAAACTTCAAAGTTATGACTCACCTGAGGTGGATAATGGTCCGGGAGCGAGTGGGCCGCCTCCCGGTAGGTGGCCAGCGCCCTCTGGAGCCGGCCCTGGTCCGAGTAGAGGGCGCCCAACTGCAGCAGGGCCGAAACGCGGGCGGTGTCGTGCTCCTTTCGGTCCCTCAGGCCCGTGCCGTCCACCCTCGAGCCCTGCCTGAGCACCGAAACGGCCTCTTGGCACCTTCCGGCCGCTATCAGCGCTGCGCCCAGGTTCACGTACGCCACTGCAAAGAAAAAATGGCAACGTTAATATTTTCTGTTATTACTGATTATTTCTTCTATTTTACTTATAGTTTCAAATGAAAAAAAAATGCTTGTAAATGTATTATAAAAAGGCAGGAAGACCACAGGTCGATAGCAGAAATTTGCTTTTGTAATTATATATTGTAAAACTATTGATTTTTGCATCATATCTGGAAATAAGGATTTTTGTATACAGTGAGACCAGAATGTCGAAAATAGATGGCAGCACATTTTCTGAAAATCCTTAGAATAATTATATTGGCTGTCTGGAAATCTCCAATGCAGTGCTTGATGTTGACATCTTGTGATTTTTTAAGGTTACTTGTTTTAAAAATAGTTTTGTGCGTTTTTATTTGCCGATTTTAAATATTAGCAATTATTTCATAGTTTAGATGTTTTATTTAAATTTCAGGGTTTTCCATGCCAAAATTTCTTGAACTTCTGTTAGGTTATATGATTTCTTGGTGACGCCACTGAACTTCTGTTAGTTATATTATGTTTTAAGCGCTGCCAACTGTTTTCGACTTTTTGATCTCACGGTATGTATTATTAAACATAATCAATTTTATGGCATCACAGTAGAAGGCTCATTGAAGTTAAGAATTAATTAATAATATTGTCAAAAATGTTATTTTTCTGCGGTCACATTGGGCACGTATAATTTTCGTTTTAGCGGCTGACGAATTTTCTAGCGGAATTATGTTGGATAATTTAAAAAAACTAGTGTAATTTAATTTAAATTTAACCTTTATTTTCAAAAGATATGAGAGCAAGGGCAGAAACGTAAAACAGTAATTAAAAAAAAATCATAATTTACGGAAAAAGTGACACATTTTTAAAAACTAAAGTTTTGTTTTGTGAATATATTAAAAAAATATATATTTTTGAATTATTCAAAATGTATCACGAAGTGAAAGCCTCCACAATTACTTATTTAGATATTTTTGTTCATGTTCAACTTTAAATATTATTTTTTTTATAAATTCATAACTCACAAAAATTGATACATACCAAAAATCAAAGTTTTATGATTACACTAAAATTTTTGTGAAATTCTGTCATATCAATATTTTTTTTAAGTTAAATCTTTAATTTTCAAAAATACACAAACCCAAAAATGAACACATTTTCAAAAATAAAAGCCAGTTTTAAAGGTAGTCGTTCTGTAAATATATTAAACTATTAGAGGAACTCAATTTTGTTTTGTTTGTGTTCGAAAACATAAAATATTTATTTTCAAAATTGACTCATTTTCAAAAATCATAGTTAATTTTAAAGATAAGAGTATTATGATTTTATTATGACTTTTAAGGAATTCAATCATAACAGTATTCATTTTTTTTTGTTCAAATATTCGACAACTAAAAAAAATATTTTCAAAAATTCATAATACGCAAAAATTGACACATTTTCAAAAATCGTGGTTAATTCCAAAGGCAGATGTTTTATGAATATATGTACTTAAATTTTTGAGAAATTTTATGACATCAGTATTTATTTTGTTCGACAACTTGAAAAGTTAATTAAAAAATGCATACACCCAAAAATGAATATAAGTAGTCGTTATGTGGATAGATTAAAATATTTTAAGAGCTCAATTTAGTTTTGTTTGAGAGTTCGACAACTTAAAATGTTAATTTTCAAAAATTCACAACTCGCAAAAATGGACTCATTTTTTTAAATCTAAGTCAATTTTAAAGATAAATGTATTAGGAGTTTTTAAGGAATTCAGTCATACCAGTATTAATATTTTTTCTATGATTTCTCTGTTCAAATATTCAGCAAATTAAAAAAAAAATCATAAATCACGCAAAAATGGACTAAATTTGAAAAATCATGGTCAATTTTAAAGATAAATGTATTATGATTATTTTAGAGTTTTTAAGGAATTCAGTCATACCAGTATTAATATTTTTTCTATGTTTTCTCTGTTCAAATATTCAGCAAATTAAAATAAAAAATTGAAAAATTCATAAATCTCGCAAAAAATGGACTAACTTTTAAAAATCATAGTCAATTTTAAAGATAAATGTATTAGGAGTTTTTAAGGAATTCAGTCATACCAGTATTAATATTTTTTCTATGTTTTCTCTGTTCAAATATTCAGCAAATTAAAAAAAAATAAAAAAATTCATAAATCACGCAAAAATGGACTAATTTTTAAAAATCATAGTCAATTTTAAAGATAAATGTATTATGATTACTTTAGAGTTTTTAAGGAATTCAGTCATACCAGTATTAATATTTTTTCTATATTTTTTCTGTTCAAATATTCAGCAAATTAAAAAAAAAATTGAAAAAATTCATAATTCACGCAAAAATGGACTAATTTTTAAAAATCATTGTCAATTTTAAAGATAAATGTATTAAGGTTGTCTTCCGAGTTTTTAAGGAATTCAGTCATACCTGTATTAATATTTTTTCTATGTTTTCTCTGTTCAAATATTCAGCAAATTAAAAAAAAAATTAAAAAATTCATAAATCACGCAAAAATTGATTAATTTTTAAAACTCATAGTCAATTTTAAAGATAAATGTATTATAATTATTTTAGAGTTTTTAAGGAATTCAGTCATACCAGTTTTAATATTTTTACTATGTTTTCTCTGTTCAAATATTCAGCAAATTAAAAAAAAATTCAAAAAATTCAAAAATCACGCAAAAATTGACTGATTTTTAAAAATTATAGTCAATTTTAAAGATAAATGTATTATGATTATTTTAGAGTTTTTAAGGAATTCAGTCATACCTGTATTAATACTTTTTCTATGTTTTCTCTGTTCAAATATTCAGCAAATTAAAATAAAAAATTAAAAAATTCATAAATCACGCAAAAATAGACTAAATTTTAAAAATCATTGTCAATTTTAAAGATAAATGTATTAAGGTCGTCTTCCGAGTTTTTAAGGAATTCAGTCATACCTGTATTAATATTTTTTTCTATATTTTTTCTGTTTAAATATTCAGAAAATTAGAAAAAAATGGAAAAAATTAATAAATCACGCAAAAATGGACTGATTTTTAAGAATCATAGTCAATTTTAAAGATACATGTATTATGGTTGTCCTGCGGGTTTTTAAGGAATTCAGTCATACCAGTTTTAATATTTTTTCTATGTTTTCTCTGTTCAAATATTCAGCAAATTAAAAAAAAATTGAAAAAATTCATAAGTCACGCAAAAATGGACTTAATTTTAAAAATCATGGTCAGTTTTAAAGATACATGTATTATGATTATTTTAGAGTTTTTAAGGAATTCAGTCATACCAGTATTAAAATTTTTTCTATATTTTTTCTGTTCAAACATTCAGCAAATTAAAAAAAAATTGAAAAAATTCATAAATCATGCAAAAATGGACTAATTTTTAAAAATCATAGTCAATTTTAAAGATACATGTATTATGATTGTATCAAAGTCTTTAAGGAATTTAATCATATCGATATCTTTTTTTTTTCTAGTTCTTCCTTGTTCAAATAGTCGACAACTTAGAAAATTAATTTTCAAAATCTATAACTCACGCAGAAATTGACACATTTTCAAGTTTTTAAAGAATTGAGTTATGTCAGTAATAATTATTTTTTCTATTTTTTCTTTGTTCAAATATTCGGCAACTTAAAAAAATAATTTTTAAAATTCACAACTCGCCCAAGAATTGACACATTTTCAAAAATCTTGGTTAATTCAGAATGCAAATATTTTGTGAATATATTATATACTTAAATTTTCGAGAAATTCTATCATATCAGTATTTATTTTATTTTTGTATTTATTTGACTTGGAAAATTAAAAACTTAAAAAAATAATTTAAAAAATTCAAAACATTTTCTAAAATCTTGGTTAATTCTGAATGCAGATGTTTTGTGAATATATTATATACTTAAATTTTCGAGAAATTCTAACATATCAGTATTTATTTTATTTTTGTATTTATTTGACTTGGAAAATTAAAAACTTAAAAAAATAATTAAAAAAATTCAAAACACATTTTCTAAAATCTTGGTCAATTCTGAATGCAGATGTTTTGTGAATATATTACATACTTAAGTTTTCGAGAAATTCTATCAAATCAGTATTTATTTTATTTTTTTATTTATTTAACTTGGAAAGTTAAAAACTTATAGTTAGTTTTAAAGGTAATCGTTCTGTGGATGTATTAAAATATTTGAGGAACTCAATTTTGTTTACGATTTTTGTTTTGTTTAAGTGTTCGACAACTTAAAATATTAATTTTCAAAAATTGTAACTCGCGTAAAAATTGACTCGTTTAAAAATCAAAGTTGATTTTAAAGTTAAATGTACAATGATTATATTAGAGTGGAACTTAATCATATGAGTATTTTTTTTTCTTATTTTTTCTTTGTTCAAATATTCGACAACTTAAAAAAAATAATTTTCAAACATTCACAACTCACGCAAAAATTGACTCGTTTAAAAATCAAAGTTGATTTTAAAGTTAAACGTATAATGATTATATTAGAGTGGAACTTAATCATATCAGTATTTTTTCTTATTTTTTCTTTGTTCAAATATTCGACAACTTCAAAAAATAATTTTCAAACATTCACAACTCACACAAAAATTGACTCGTTTCAAAATCAAAGTTGATTTTAAAGTTAAATGTATAATGATTATATTAGAGTGGAATTTAATCATATCAGTATTTTTTTTTATTTTTTTTCTTTGTTCAAATATTCGACAACTTAAAATATTTATTTTCAAAAATTCTAACTCACGCAAAAATTGACTCGTTAATTTTAAAAATTAAAAGTTAAATGTATAATGATTATATTAGAGTGGAATTTAATCATATCAGTATTTTTTTTATTTTTTTTCTTTGTTCAAATATTCGACAACTTAAAATATTTATTTTCAAAAATTCTAACTCACGCAAAAATTGACTCGTTAATTTTAAAAATTAAAAGTTAAATGTATAATGATTATATTAGAGTGGAACTTAAACATATCAGTATTTTTTTTCTATTTTTTCTTTGTTCAAATATTCGACAACTTAAAAAAATATTTTCAAACATTCACAACTCGCGCAAAAATTGACACATTTTCTTAATGTGTCTTCTTAATTCTAAATGCAGATATTTTGTGAGTATATTATATACTTAAATTTTCGAAACATTTTATTATACCAGTATTTATTTTTTAGATTTTTTTGTCAAGTGTTCGACAATTTGGAAAGAAAAAAAAAATTAGAAAAAAAAATTATTAAAAAAAAATTATAACTCGCGCAAAAGTTGACTCATTTATAAAAATTATAGTTCATTTGAAAGATAAATGTATTAGCATTAGGGTTTTTAAGGAAGTCAGTCATACCAGAATTTTTTTTTCTGTTTTTGCGTTTTCAAATATTTGACAACTTGAAAAAATCATTTTTAAAAAATTAAGTAGAAATAGCAAATTAACTCAGAACTCGGAGAATATTTTTTTTTGCTTTCCGATTTTTTTCAAAAAAATATTTTTGATAGTTCCGGATAGTAAACGTTTACACGCTTAAAAGTAAAACAGAGTCAACGTCGAGTCCTAATTATAAGCACTTGATAAAACGCAACTGCTTCATTAGTTCCAGGGCATCATAATGTAAATTGGACAAGAATAAACACTTTTTTACATGGAATATTCGCTGGCGCTGTTTTGGTTAAAAGGTATTTCCAAATTGATTTTTCAGAAGAAAAATTATTTTTATCGCAAGAAACATTGTCTTTTTACTTAAGTAAAATTACTTAAGTCGGTGATAGATTCTATTGTAAAATCCAACCTTTCGGACAAAGGTAAAGAAATAAAAATTTCCAATTACTCAGCTCTATTCACTTACCATAAGACGACAACAGCCTCTTATCCATGTTTCAAATGTGACTCAAACATGAAAATACAAGAACACCACTCCGCCGCACTGTTAAAATTTAAAACACCGAACTCACTGATTGATAAAAGTTTTAAAATAACACTCTACCGCACTGTTGTAATCTTTACACATCGAACTCGCCGATGGAACTGGACATCGTCACCAGGTGCAAACAGCCGCGTAATCACATGACCTTTGCGCCGGAGGCAAATCGTGTCCGGTTTAGATTTCGCAAAAAACACATTCTTTCTTCACCTGTTATCAGTACATATCGACGGTGCATTCTGATTAGAATTAAAATTATTTCAAATGGCACATAAGATAGACAAAGAAGTAAACACGCCTCTCTTTAATGCGTCCACCGAGTGAGCGTTCCTTGTTTTAGTGCGCAAAATATTGAATAATAATAATATATATTTATCAATATTAAAAGCATGTTTCTAAATAAATGTGGAAATTATGGAGCAATTTCTGGATTAAGAGAATTTTTTCAAGTCAAAATTTGCCTTCTTACACAGCCATTTTTGTTGCTGCAAAGTTTTGATCATTTTCCCTAAGAAATTATAAAGACACATTTTTCAAGATTAATTTTTCAAAGTTTCAATCATTTGCCTAAATAAATGAGGAAATCACAGAGCAATTATTGGAAGTTTATTTTTTAAAGACAAAATTTGTCTTCCTGCGCAGCCATGTTTGTTGCTGCGAAGTTTTGACCACTTTCTCTAAGAAATTATAAAGACACATTTTTCAAGATTAATTTTTCAAAGTTTCAAGGATTTGCCTGAATAAATGAAGAAATCACGGAGCAATTATTGGAAGAAGTTTATTTTTTAAAGACAAAGTTTGTTGCTGCAAAATTTTGATTATTTTCTCTAAGAAATTATAAAGACATATTTTTCAAGATTAATTTTTCAAAGTTTGAAGCATTTGCCTAAATAAATGAGGAAATCACAGAGCAATTATTGGAAGAAGTTTATTTTTTAAAGACAAAGTTTGTTGCTGCAAAATTTTGATTATTTTCTCTAAGAAATTATAAAGACACATTTTTCGAGATTAATTTTTCAAAGTTTAATTCATTTGCTTAAAAAAATGAGGAAATCACAGAGCAATTATTGGAAGAAGTTTATTTTTTAAAGACAAAATTTGTCTTCCTACGCAGCCATGTTTGTTGCTGCAAAGTTTTGATCATTTTCTCTAAGAAATTATAAAGACACATTTTTCAAGATTAATTTTTCAAAGTTTCAATCATTTGCCTAAATAAATGAGGAAATCACAGAGCAATTATTGGAAGAAGTTTATTTTTTAAAGACAAAATTTGTCTTCCTACGCAGCCATGTTTGTTGCTGCGAAGTTTTGACCACTTTCTCTAAGAAATTATAAAGACACATTTTTCAAGATTAATTTTTCAAAGTTTCAAGGATTTGCCTGAATAAATGAAGAAATCACGGAGCAATTATTGGAAGAAGTTTATTTTTTAAAGACAAAGTTTGTTGCTGCAAAATTTTGATTATTTTCTCTAAGAAATTATAAAGACACATTTTTCAAGATTAATTTTTCAAAGTTTAATTCATTTGCTTAAATAAATGAGGAAATCACAGAGCAATTATTGGAAGAAGTTTATTTTTTAAAGACAAAATTTGTCTTCCTACGCAGCCATGTTTGTTGCTGCAAAGTTTTGATCATTTTCTCTAAGAAATTATAAAGACACATTTTTCAAGATTAATTTTTCAAAGTTTCAAGCATTGACCTAAATAAATGAGGAAATCACATAGCAATTATTGGAAGAAGTTTATTTTTTAAAAACAAAATTTGTCTTCCTGCGCAGCCATGTTTGTTGCTGCAAAGTTTTGATCATTTTCTCTAAGAAATTATAAAGACACATTTTTCAAGATTAATTTTTCAAAGTTTAATTCATTTGCTTAAATAAATGAAGAAATCACAGAGCAATTATTGGAAGAAGTTTATTTTTTAAAGACAAAATTTGTCTTCCTTCGCAGCCATGTTTGTTGCTGCAAAATTTTAATCATTTTGTCTAAGAAATTACAAAGACACATTTTTCAAGATTAATTTTTCAAAGTTTGAAGCATTTGCCTAAATAAATGAGGAAATCACAGAGCAATTATTGGAAGAAGTTTATTTTTTAAAGACAAAGTTTGTTGCTGCAAAATTTTGATTATTTTCTCTAAGAAATTATAAAGACACATTTTTCAAGATTAATTTTTCAAAGTTTAATTCATTTGCTTAAATAAATGAGGAAATCACAGAGCAATTATTGGAAGAAGTTTATTTTTTAAAGACAAAATTTGTCTTCCTACGCAGCCATGTTTGTTGCTGCAAAGTGTTGATCATTTTCTCTTAGAAATTACAAAGACACATTTTTCAAGATTAATTTTTCAAAGTTTCAAGCATTTGCCTAAATAAATGAAGAAATCGTAGAGCAATTATTGGAAGAAGTTTATTTTTTAAAGACAAAATTTGTCTTCCTGCGCACCCATGTTTGTTGCTGCAAAGTTTTGATCATTTTCCCTAAGAAATTATAAAGACACATTTTTCAAGATTAATTTTTCAAAGTTTCAAGCATTTGCTTAAATAAATAAGGAAATCACAGAGCAATTATTGGAAGAAGTTTATTTTTTAAAGACAAAATTTGTCTTCCTTCGCAGCCATGTTTGTTGCTGCGAAGTTTTGACCACTTTCTCTTAGAAATTATAAAGACACCTTTTTCAAGCTTAATTTTTGAAAGTTTCAAGGATTTGCCTAAATAAATGAGGAAATCACGGAGCAATTATTGGAAGAAGTTTATTTTTTAAAGACAAAATTTGTCTCCCTGCGCAGCCATGTTTGTTGCTGAACAATTTTGATCATTTTCCCTAAGAAATTATAAAGACAAATATTTTAAGATTAATTTTTCAAAGTTTCAAGCATTTGCCTAAATAAACGAGGAAATTGTAGAGCAATTATTGGAAGAAGTTTATTTTTTAAAGACAAAATTTATCTTCCAGCGCAGCCATGTTTGTTGCTGAAAAGTTTTGATCATTTTCCTTCAGAAATTATAAAGACACATTGTTCAAGATTAATTTTTCAAAGTTTCAAGCATTTGCTTAAATAAATGAGGAAATCACAGAGCAATTATTGGAAGAAGTTTATTTTTTAAAGACAAAATTTGTCGTCCTGCGCAGCCATGTTTGTTGCTACAAAGTTTTGATCGTTTTTGCCAAGAAATTATAAAAACACATTTTTGAAGATTAATTTTTCAAAGTTTCAAGCATTTGCCTTAATAAATGAAGAAATCGCAGAGCAATTATTGGAAGAAGTTTATTTTTTAAAGACAAAATTTATCTTCCTGCGCAGCCATGCTTATTGCTGCAAAGTTTTGATCGTTTTCTCCAAGAAATTATAAAGACACAATTTTCAAGATTATTTCAAAGTTTCAAGCATTTGCCTTAATAAATGAGGAAATCACACAACAATTATTGGAAGAAGTTTATTTTTTAAAGACAAAATTTGCCTTCCTGCGCAGCCATGTTTGTTGCTGCAAAGTTTCTCTTAGAAATTACAAAGACACATTTTTCAAGATTAATTTTACAAAGTTTCAAGGATTTTCCTAAATAAATGTAAAAATTACAGAGCAATTATTGGAAGAAGTTTATTTTTTAAAGACAAAATTTGTCTCCCTGCGCAGCCATGTTTGTTGCTGAACAATTTTGATCATTTTCCCTAAGAAATTATAAAGACAAATGTTTTAAGATTAATTTTTCAAAGTTTCAAGCATTTGCCTAAATAAACGAGGAAATTGTAGAGCAATTATTGGAAGAAGTTTATTTTTTAAAGACAAAATTTATCTTCCTGCGCAGCCATGCTTATTGCTGCAAAGTTTTGATCGTTTTCTCCAAGAAATTATAAAGACACAATTTTCAAGATTATTTCAAAGTTTCAAGCATTTGCCTTAATAAATGAGGAAATCACACAACAATTATTGGAAGAAGTTTATTTTTTAAAGACAAAATTTGTCTTCCTGCGCAGCCATGCTTATTGCTGCAAAGTTTTGATCGTTTTCTCCAAGAAATTATAAAGACACAATTTTCAAGATTATTTCAAAGTTTCAATCATTTGCCTTAATAAATGAGGAAATCACACAGCAATTATTGGAAGAAGTTTATTTTTTAAAGACAAAATTTATCTTCCTGCGCAGCCATGCTTATTGCTGCAAAGTTTTGATCGTTTTCTCCAAGAAATTATAAAGACACAATTTTCAAGATTATTTCAAAGTTTCAATCATTTGCCTTAATAAATGAGGAAATCACACAGCAATTATTGGAAGAAGTTTATTTTTTAAAGACAAAATTTATCTTCCTGCGCAGCCATGCTTATTGCTGCAAAGTTTTGATTGTTTTCTCCAAGAAATTATAAAGACACAATTTTCAAGATTATTTCAAAGTTTCAATCATTTGCCTTAATAAATGAGGAAATCACACAGCAATTATTGGAAGAAGTTTATTTTTTAAAGACAAAATTTATCTTCCTGCGCAGCCATGCTTATTGCTGCAAAGTTTTGATCGTTTTCTCCAAGAAATTATAAAGACACAATTTTCAAGATTATTTCAAAGTTTCAAGCATTTGCCTTAATAAATGAGGAAATCACACAACAATTATTGGAAGAAGTTTATTTTTTAAAGACAAAATTTATCTTCCTGCGCAGCCATGCTTATTGCTGCAAAGTTTTGATCGTTTTCTCCAAGAAATTATAAAGACACAATTTTCAAGATTATTTCAAAGTTTCAATCATTTGCCTTAATAAATGAGGAAATCACACAGCAATTATTGGAAGAAGTTTATTTTTTAAAGACAAAATTTATCTTCCTGCGCAGCCATGCTTATTGCTGCAAAGTTTTGATCGTTTTCTCCAAGAAATTATAAAGACACAATTTTCAAGATTATTTCAAAGTTTCAATCATTTGCCTTAATAAATGAGGAAATCACACAGCAATTATTGGAAGAAGTTTATTTTTTAAAGACAAAATTTATCTTCCTGCGCAGCCATGCTTATTGCTGCAAAGTTTTGATTGTTTTCTCCAAGAAATTATAAAGACACAATTTTCAAGATTATTTCAAAGTTTCAAGCATTTGCCTTAATAAATGAAGAAATCGCAGAGCAATTATTGGAAGAAGTTTATTTTTTAAAGACAAAATTTATCTTCCTGCGCAGCCATGCTTATTGCTGCAAAGTTTTGATCGTTTTTTCCAAGAAATTATAAAGACACAATTTTCAAGATTATTTCAAAGTTTCAATCATTTGCCTTAATAAATGAGGAAATCACACAGCAATTATTGGAAGAAGTTTATTTTTTAAAGACAAAATTTATCTTCCTGCGCAGCCATGCTTATTGCTGCAAAGTTTTGATCGTTTTCTCCAAGAAATTATAAAGACACAATTTTCAAGATTATTTCAAAGTTTCAAGCATTTGCCTTAATAAATGAGGAAATCACACAACAATTATTGGAAGAAGTTTATTTTTTAAAGACAAAATTTATCTTCCTGCGCAGCCATGCTTATTGCTGCAAAGTTTTGATCGTTTTCTCCAAGAAATTATAAAGACACAATTTTCAAGATTATTTCAAAGTTTCAATCATTTGCCTTAATAAATGAGGAAATCACACAGCAATTATTGGAAGAAGTTTATTTTTTAAAGACAAAATTTATCTTCCTGCGCAGCCATGCTTATTGCTGCAAAGTTTTGATCGTTTTCTCCAAGAAATTATAAAGACACAATTTTCAAGATTATTTCAAAGTTTCAATCATTTGCCTTAATAAATGAGGAAATCACACAGCAATTATTGGAAGAAGTTTATTTTTTAAAGACAAAATTTATCTTCCTGCGCAGCCATGCTTATTGCTGCAAAGTTTTGATTGTTTTCTCCAAGAAATTATAAAGACACAATTTTCAAGATTATTTCAAAGTTTCAAGCATTTGCCTTAATAAATGAAGAAATCGCAGAGCAATTATTGGAAGAAGTTTATTTTTTAAAGACAAAATTTATCTTCCTGCGCAGCCATGCTTATTGCTGCAAAGTTTTGATCGTTTTCTCCAAGAAATTATAAAGACACAATTTTCAAGATTATTTCAAAGTTTCAAGCATTTGCCTTAATAAATGAGGAAATCACACAACAATTATTGGAAGAAGTTTATTTTTTAAAGACAAAATTTATCTTCCTGCGCAGCCATGCTTATTGCTGCAAAGTTTTGATTGTTTTCTCCAAGAAATTATAAAGACACAATTTTCAAGATTATTTCAAAGTTTCAAGCATTTGCCTTAATAAATGAGGAAATCACACAACAATTATTGGAAGAAGTTTATTTTTTAAAGACAAAATTTATCTTCCTGCGCAGCCATGCTTATTGCTGCAAAGTTTTGATCGTTTTCTCCAAGAAATTATAAAGACACAATTTTCAAGATTATTTCAAAGTTTCAATCATTTGCCTTAATAAATGAGGAAATCACACAGCAATTATTGGAAGAAGTTTATTTTTTAAAGACAAAATTTATCTTCCTGCGCAGCCATGCTTATTGCTGCAAAGTTTTGATCGTTTTCTCCAAGAAATTATAAAGACACAATTTTCAAGATTATTTCAAAGTTTCAAGCATTTGCCTTAATAAATGAGGAAATCACACAGCAATTATTGGCAGAAGTTTATTTTTTAAAGACAAAATTTATCTTCCTGCGCAGCCATGCTTATTGCTGCAAAGTTTTGATCGTTTTCTCCAAGAAATTATAAAGACACAATTTTCAAGATTATTTCAAAGTTTCAAACATTTGCTTTAATAAATGAGGAAATCACAAAGCAATTATTGGCAGAAGTTTATTTTTTAAAGACAAAATTTATCTTCCTGCGCAGCCATGCTTATTGCTGCAAAGTTTTGATCGTTTTCTCCAAGAAATTATAAAGACACAATTTTCAAGATTATTTCAAAGTTTCAAACATTTGCTTTAATAAATGAGGAAATCACAAAGCAATTATTGGCAGAAGTTTATTTTTTAAAGACAAAATTTATCTTCCTGCGCAGCCATGCTTATTGCTGCAAAGTTTTGATCGTTTTCTCCAAGAAATTATAAAGACACAATTTTCAAGATTATTTCAAAGTTTCAAGCATTTGCCTTAATAAATGAGGAAATCACACGGCAATTATTGGAAGAAGTTTATTTTTTAAAGACAAAATTTGCCTTCCTGCGCAGCCATGTTTGTTGCTGCAAAGTTTCTCTTAGAAATTACAAAGACACATTTTTCAAGATTAATTTTACAAAGTTTCAAGGATTTTCCTAAATAAATGTAAAAATTACAGAGCAATTATTGGAAGAAGTTTATTTTTTAAAAACAAAATTTGTCTTCCTGCGCGGCCATGTTTGTTGCTGTAAAGTTTTGATCATTTTCTCCAAGAAATTATAAAGACACATTTTTCAAGATTAATTTTTCAAAGTTTCAAGCATTTGCCTAAATAAATGAGGAAATCGCAGAGCAATTATTGGAAGAAGTTTATTTTTTAAAAACAAAATTTGTCTTCCTGCGCGGCCATGTTTGTTGCTGTAAAGTTTTGATCATTTTCTCCAAGAAATTATAAAGACACATTTTTCAAGATTAATTTTTCAAAGTTTCAAGCATTTGTCTATATAAATGTGGAAATCACAGAGTAATTTTTGGAAGAAGATTATTCTTGCTTCCAGCGCAGCCATGTTGTAAAGTTTACAAACACTTAGATGGACACTCATATTTTGCAAAAGCAGAAGGAATAATTTCAGGGACTTCGAAAAAGATATTTTATTGCCTTTGTATGAAGTAAAGGCAATTTACAGATAGAAAAAATAATCCCGTAAAACGCACGGGAGCCTTCGTACAGTGAAGAAGTTTCGAGGTACCGCGACCCTCGTTCAGTCCCCCCGTATTTGTAGCAAGATATTAATAGATTACGTGGAGGGGGCGTCTCCGAAACTTCGCGCCCGGCGCCTCCGCCAGAAATAATAAAGTATAAAATACTAAATGCAGATTAGCCTTATTCCGCGCATACATTTTCCGGGCCGGGTCCCCATTTAATTTAACGCGATTTCCATAAGAAGTGTTAATTACAAGAATTTCCGTCCCCGGTAACAGATTATGTATTCATGAATCTTGTTCGTATCGCGCGCACATAACGGCGACGGCGGCGAAAAGTTGAAGTCGTTTTATTAAATTTGCATTAGGGCGCTCCCGGTATATACACCCTGGTAAAATTTTCCAGTCATCGATTATAACTCATCATTTATTTATTTAATTTTATTTATTACTAGCGAGTACCCAGCAATGCAAAGAAAGTGTTTGTGTTTCCATTCTGTTGATTGAAGTGCTTTTGACAGACAAACTGACGCTAAAATATTGGAATACACTCAATTATTGAAACGACTCGAGCGCCACCTATTGTAAAATGGTTGTACTAATCCAGAAACCTTCACCAGCTTACGCACAACGATTCACTAAAGTTTTTATCGCGATTGGATAAATGGTACAGGAACGCAAACGGGACAAACAAATTAAAAAAAGGGGTGTTCCAAAAAAAAATTAATTGCAGTCGCCTATAAATGTTTCTGATTAATGATGGTCAACATTTTTGACGTTAACTGTCTGAACGTTTAATCGGAGACATGCGCGTTTTAATTCACAGCCGACTACGATTAATTTCGCAGTAAGTGCATTAGACGTAAAATGATTATAAATTGCGTCATTGATTTAGAATTAGTCTCGTAATCTTTGTTACACAGAGTATCGACCTATTTGTTTATCCTCGGAAGTAATCAATCAAACTGATCGAATCTCAATGATTCATAGAGCACTTAGTATATTCTTGTCGATCATCCCCTATTAGTTTTTAAACCGTCCACTCTATAGGTAGTTTTAATACTTTCTTCATAATTAATGGACGGTTTGAAATTTTCCAGTCGCGGGAGAATGAAAAATATTTTTAATGTACGATCCGGACGTGAAATATTACCGCCGGGCAGGAGGATTATTTTCTATTAAGTCTACAGCGCGAACCGAATGATCCGGAAATAATTAACTCCATTCCTGATAATCCTGGCTGCGTCGGTAAAAGGCTTCGCGGTGCCGATCTCATTAAGTCGTTTTTGTTGGGCACCCTGTACACCCTGGATGGTATTAATCATAGTCGTCGTCATTTATTTATTTGGCGAGCATGTGCAATCTCGCGAGGAGTGATTAAATTTTATAAGATAACGTCTTACACCGACTTACATGAGTTATACGTTACGTTTCTGGGTTTCGTAAGGCTTCAATTTATCCCAGTCACGGCGAGATAGTTAAGCGTTTCTGATAGGATTAGGTAATGTTGGTTGTGGTCATTTTTAAATTAAAATAAATACATCATCTATCATCTATCATCTATCATCTATCATCTATCATCTATCATCTATCATCTATCATCTATCATCTATCATCTATCATCTATCATCTATCATCTATCATCTATCATCTATCATCTATCATCTATCATCTATCATCTATCATCTATCATCTATCATCTATCATCTATCATCTATCATCTATCATCTATCATCTATCATCTATCATCTATCATCTATCATCTATCATCTATCATCTATCATCTATCATCTATCATCTATCATCTATCATCTATCATCTATCATCTATCATCTATCATCTATCATCTATCATCTATCATCTATCATCTATCATCTATCATCTATCATCTATCATCTATCATCTATCATCTATCATCTATCATCTATCATCTATCATCTATCATCTATCATCTATCATCTATCATCTATCATCTATCATCTATCATCTATCATCTATCATCTATCATCTATCATCTATCATCTATCATCTATCATCTATCATCTATCATCTATCATCTATCATCTATCATCTATCATCTATCATCTATCATCTATCATCTATCATCTATCATCTATCATCTATCATCTATCATCTATCATCTATCATCTATCATCTATCATCTATCATCTACCATCTACCATCTATCATCTATCATCTATCATCTATCATCTATCATCTATCATCTATCATCTATCATCTATCATCTATCATCTATCATCTATCATCTATCATCTATCATCTATCATCTATCATCTATCATCTATCATCTATCATCTATCATCTATCATCTGTCATCTGTCATCTGAACAAACTTTTATCTCTCTGGAAGCACCGAAGTTACGAAGCTTCGAATTATTAAGACTCCCATTGAGTAGTGCTGTTGAAAATATGAAGGCCGTGCAATCGAGCATTAGAAGATTTAATGATAGGATTTATCCAGGATTTGTTTAGAACTATTCTTTTATTTTATTTTTTTTATTCACACCGAGAACATACAAAAAATTCGGCTCGTACGCTGCTGCCAGATATGTGCGTGCCTCCCGCAGGGGTCGCACGCCGTTTTCAACAGATTATTTGTTTATTTATTAGCTTTACATATCCTGTTAATATAATATGTACCAAACCATATATAAATAAAGTAAATCACCCAACAAATTTAAAACACAGGATTTGCAGGCGGAGTTCACAATGTGTTCTTCCACTCAAACCGATTATTCTCTTCCACATGATGGTATTCCGTATTATACCGATAGCCTTACCTATTTGCTACGGCGCAATTGGCCAATTTGAGATTGAACCATTATACATATGATTGACAACCCTTCACAATCGTTAAATCAAAATTCCCAAAAATATTAACATGATATTTTTTTCATAAAAGAAAATATGACACCGCATTCTAATCCCACTACATGTCCCAGTTACATCCGCAATTTATTTTACGGCCGTGACGCAGTGCGCGAGACTTTTCAAGAAGGACGAGGCGAGAGATTCATAAAAATTTACGATTGTGCGAGAGGAAAGTTTTCCGGCGGGGCGAGATATTTTTTTTTTCGCCTGATGAAAACTTCCGGAAGTTTTTAGGGTTGAAGCACTCGGAAAAAGTTCTCCACATTGGAAACGGCTTTATAATGCGTTCGCGGCAATCGTGCGTGGCACGGCCGGAACAACAAAGGTCTCAAAAATGAACGAAGCCCCGGTTATTTCACCTTTTTTTTTTTTGTTTAAGTAAACACCGGGCGGAGAATTGCGAACGCAAGGGGGTGGGGTGTGAGGGGGTGCACGGAGCGCTCGGACTTTTATTTATTTAGGAGTGGACGTGAGTTATGACCGTTTCGTTATGGAATGAGAGGGCGGTGTCGAGTTGTTTAGATTTTATTTTAAGAAAGTGCGGAATTCGTTGTTGAAACTTTCTTAAAATTACAATTCGGACTGTAAGCATACTTTAAAGTGAGTTCGCTCCAATGACAAATTATGTGTGACAGCTTTTCTTCTACTCAGACTGATATGCCGTGCCAAATAGCCGAAGAGATAAAAATTTGTTCAGATGACAGATGACAGTTGACAGATGACAGAATGACAGATGACAAATGACAGATGACAGATGACAGATGACAGATGACAGATGACAAATGACAGATGACAGGTGACAGATGACAGATGACAGATGACAGATGACAGATGACAGATGACAGATGACAGATGACAGATGACAGATGACAGATGACAGATGACAGATGACAGATGACAGATGACAGATGACAGATGACAGATGACAGATGACAGATGACAGATGACAGATGACAGATGACAGATGACAGATGACAGATGACAGATGACAGATGAAAGATGACAGATGACAGATGACAGATGACAGATGACAAATAACAGATGACAGATGGCAGATAACAGATGGCAGATGACAAGTGACAGATGACAGGTGACATATGACAAGTGACAGATGACAGGTGACAGATGACAGGTGACAGATGACAGAGGATAAATGACAGATGACAGATGGCAGATAACAGATAACAGATGACAGGTAACAGATGACAGATGACATAATATTTATTACTGTTGAATAGACATAGTCCTTACACAAGTCAGAAAAGTACATGAAAACATAAAATATAATTAAAATTAGTACATTAGGAAAATTAACCATAAACAAATTATTTGGTATTATAATCATATTAAATTTAAAAAAATACATGTAAGCGACACCATTAAACATGTTAAAATATAAATTCATTGGACGAAAATAATTTTAAAATTAACCGAAATTAAGACGGAAAAAGCGTATTAAGACCAATCACGGAAAGCCAGATGACAGGTAACGGATGATAGATGACAGATGACAAATGACAGATGACTGATAGCAGGTGACAGGTGACAGGTGACAGATGACAAATGAAAAATGACAAATGACAGGTGACTGATGACAGATGGTAGATGGCAGATGCCAGATGATAGATGGCAGATGGTAGATGGCAGATGCCAGATGGCAGATGCCAGATGATAGATGGCAGATGGTAGATGGCAGATGCCAGATGATAGATGACAGATGGTAGATGGCAGATGCCAGATGACAGATGGTAGATGGCAGATGCTAGATGATAGATAACAGATGGTAGATGTCAGATGCCAGATGATAGATAACAGATGGTAGATGGCAGATGCCAGATGATAGATAACAGATGGTAGATGGCAGATGCCAGATGACAGATGGTAGATGGTAGATGGCAGATGCCAGATAATAGATAACAGATGGTAGATGACAGATGCCAGATGATAGATAACAGATGGTAGATGGCAAATTCCAGATGATAGATAACAGATGGTAGATGGCAGATGCCAGATGATAGATAACAGATGGTAGATGGCAGATGCCAGATGATAGATAACAGATGGTAGATGGCAGATGCCTGATGACAGATGGTAGATGGCAGATGCCAGATGATAGATAACAGATGGTAGATGGCAGATTCCAGATGATAGATGACAGATGGTAGATGGCAGATGAAAGATGATAGATAACAGATGGTAGATGGCAGTTGCCAGATGATAGATAACAGATGGTAGATGGCAGATGCCAGATGATAGATAACAGATGCCAGATGACAGATGGTAGATGGCAGATGCCAGATGATAGATAACAGATGGTAGATGGCAGATGCCAGATGATAGATAACAGATGACAGATGACAGATGATACTCCCACTTCCGGTTTTTTAACTTTATTGTCATTAATTCTTTTATTTTTGTCCTTACCTCGATCCTCGATTATTACCATTATGATTCCTATTTTCTTTATTTTTACACTTATTATCATTATTACATATACCGTTGCCAGTTTTATTATCTTTATTGGGATTATTTTCATTCCTATTTCCGTTATTTTTACCTTTATTATCATTATAGCCCTATCTACGTCTCTTATTACTATTATTACTTTTATTTTTATTATGTTTACCCTTATCATTATTACCTTTACTGTTACCCTTACTTCCTCCATCATTGCTCCAATTTTCACTCACAATTTCGTTATTTTTACTCTAATTATCATTATTACCTTCATTGCTGCCCTAATTACCTACATTATTACCATTAATTCTCTTATTTCTACCCTTATTAACAATATTACCTTTATTATTGCCCTTGATAGTCATATCATTACAATTATAGCTATAAATGTTACTCTTATTTTCATTATTTTTACCTTTATTTTCAACCCTTATTATCTCTACAATTACTATTATATATGCCGTGCCAAATAGCCGGAGAGATAAAAGTTTGTTCAGATAACAGATCACAGTTGACAGATGACATGATAGATGACAAAGAGCAGATGACAAATGACAAATGACAGATGACAAATGATAGATGACAAATGACAGATGACATATGACAAATGACAAATAACAGATGACAGATGACAGATGACAGATGACAGATGACAGATGACAGATGACAGATGACAGATGACAGATGACAGATGACAAATGACAAATGAGAAATGACAGATAAAAGATGACAGGTGACAGATGACAAATGCGAAATGACAGATGACAGTAGACAGTAGACAGATGGCAGATATAATAATAATTTATTTTTACTCATAATTTCGTTATTTATACTATTATTATTATTATTACCTTTATTGTTGCCCTAATTACCTACATTATTACCATTAATTCTCTTATTTCTACCCTTAGTAACAATATTACTTTAATTATTGCTCTTGATAGTCATACCATTATAATTATAGCTCTAATTTTTACTCTTGTTTTCATTATTTTTACCTTTATATTCACCCCTATTACCTCTACTATTACTATTATATTTGCACTCTAATTTCGGGTAACTTTACTCTGAATCATTATTACCTTTATTATTGCCCTTATTACGACTATTATTACCATTATTACATTTATTTCCATTATGTTTGGCCTTATTACCACTATTACCTTTATTATAGCCCCTATTACCTCTACTGGTACATAGCAAAAAAAATAAAAGTAATAATAATATTACTTTTATTTTCACGTTATTCTCACCCTTTATCATTTTAACATTTACTGTTGCCCTTCTTTAATCTACTATTACCATTATTACCCTTATTTTGGCTCTAATTTCAGTAAATTTTACCCTGAATCATTATTAATCATTATTACCCTAATTGTTGCCCTTGTTACGTTTGTTATTACCATTATTACATTTATTTCCATTATGTTTGGCGGTATTATCACTATTACCTTTATTACTGCCGTTATAACCTCTACCGTTACCATTATTACTTTTATTTTCACTCTTATGTCCGTTATTCTCACCCTTTATCATTATAACATTTGTTGCCCTTGTTTAATCTACTATTACCATTATTACCATTATTTTAAATCTAATTGCGGTTAATTTTACCCTGAATCATTATTAATCATTATTACCTTTATTATAGCCCTTGTTACGTCTATTATTACCATTATTATATTTCCAATATGTTTGGCGTTATTATCACTATAACCTTTATTATTTGCTCTTATTACCGCTACTGTTACCTTTATTACAATTATTTTCACTCTTATTTCGGTTATTCTCACCCTTAATCATTTTAGCATTTTTTATTGCTGTTGTTTATTATTCACATTATTACCTTTATTTTTGCCCTTATTACCTCTGCTATAACCATTATAACTCCTATTTCCACTCGTATTTCCGTTATTTTCACCCTTCATCATTTTGTCATTTATTGTTGCTGTTGTTTATTATTCCCATTATTACCTTTATTTCCATTATGTTTACCCTTATTTTCATTATTACCTTTATTTTTGTCCTTATTACCTCTGCTATCACCATTATAACTATTATTTTCACTCTCATTTCCGTGATTCTCACCCTTAATCATTTCAGCATTTATTGTTGCCGTTGTTTATTATTTTTATTATTACCTTTATTTTTGCCCTTATTACCTCTATTATCACCATTATAACTCTTATTTCCGTTATTCTAGCCCTTAATTATTTTGGCATTTATTGTTGCCGTTCTTTATTATATTTTTAACTTTATTTCTATTATGTTTACCCTTATTTTCATTATTACCTTTATTTTTGTCCTTATTACCTCTGCTATCACCATTATAACTCTTATTATCACTCTTATTTCTGTTATTATTACTAACAGTAATACCTTTGTTACGTTTGTCATTATTATTGCGTAACTTGTACCCTTACTATCATTATTACCTTATATGTTACCCTTATTACCACTATTACTCATATTACCCCTCATATGTCTGTTATGTCTGTCATTACTATTATGATTTCGTCATTGTTACCCTTACTATAAATATTACCTTATTTGTAATACCTTATTACCTTTATTATTACCACTGTTACTCGTATTTTTGTTATGTTTATCCTTATTTTCATTCGCCATTATTATTTCTACTTTTACCATTGTTATCCTTACTAATACTATTATCCTTGTTACGTGTGTCATTATCAATATTACTTTTATTTTTGCACTTATTTCCGTCATTTTACCGCTACTTTCATTATTACCTTATTTGTTACCCTTACTACCTTTGTTATTACCACTATCACTCTTATTTTTACTTGTATTTCTGTTATGCTTATCCTTATTATCATTCTTATCTTTATTGATGCCCTTATTCTTTTACCATTATTATTATTTTGCTCTTATTATCATTTTTACCTTTATTTTGGCCCTTATTACCTGTATTATTACTCTTATTTTCGTCATTTTTACCCTTATTTTGAATAACATCCATAGTTGTCCGATAGATATAAGGCGTTTATGGCCTTTTATCGTTTGATCGCCTTTATAAGTTTAGGGCCATTATATCGTAAAACTAAACATCTATAGTTGTCCAATAGATATAAGACGTTTATGGCCTTTTACTGTTTGACCGCCTTAATAAGTTTGGTGCCATCATATCGTAAAAACGAACCCATAAATATTCTCGGGCTGGTCGGGACCGCATTGAAGAATTTTCTCTATACAAATGGGTGCGTTAAAACGGCTCCTTAATAAAAAATACCGAAACCGGGCCTGGGATAGCGGTAGGAGGATCCGTTGAGGTCCATTTTTTTGGGAACTGGCGATGAGAGTTTGCGGTCGATCGTTTATAAAAATTAGTGAAAGTTAAATACCGTAAAAGGCCATAAACGCCTTATATCTTTCGGTCAACTATACCAATTTGTTTCATAACAGGTAGCTGTTATTCACATTAAAGATAATACGGGTAACCAGAAATAAAAACGTAAAGCCTCACTCGTTGCAGACGCATTGAATAAATTAAATAGAGACGAACAGTAACTTGACTGTATGAATATCCAAGCTGTTCGTCGAATTAATTTTAAAAACAAATCACTTATTGAAACAACCATTTGCTGGCTAATGCCACGTCTGATATTTTAAAGTAATAAGGTAATAATATGATAATGAAATTGATATGAAAATAAAGGTAATGAAGGTAACAAGAAGAGTAATAAGGGGAGCGTTAATTTTTTTATATCACTAAATTTTAACAGATTTGAATTTCCGCCACTAAATTCCCCATATCTTCCAAAATTGATGATAGATAACAGATGAGAGATGCAGTGGCGGTTTTTGGAGCACTGTGGAAAGCGTAAGCAAGGTCTGATCGAGGTCAAATGAATATAATCAAATGTAAGGTCGTAGGTAAAGTATAGTATATAACTCGTCTTACGCAACTCGTACGCAATTTCTTTCATTTGCGCGTAATTTATAATAATAATAAATTGGCTTTATTGAATTCAAAAATTAATGAAATATAATAATCATTATTCAAGGGAAGATGAAGTTCAGCTAGTCCATAAACTATTAAGGGCTCTACTATTATACGGTTTAAAATTAGATGAAATTAACGTTGATATCCGTTAACATGTATTTTTATATAATATTACATTTCATAAAGTATTGTATATTAGACGAGATTTTGCAATTTCCTCCAGTGACAATTTTAGCTATAAAGCTTCCCTCTGGAAGCTCGCTCGCCGACGCAAATTCATATGGAAATAAAAACGGAAATTTTCCTACACTCGGATTCCGGGGAATAGAGAAGTAAAGTATTGCACCCTGGGAAACTATCAATCTTGAGACAATCTATAAATTATATTCTTTGCCGGTGTAGATTGCATATCATGAATCATGAGGACGGTGAGGATGTTTTTCTGGGAGCCAATGGCGATATGCCTGCTTTTTCCTCTTCCTTCGGCGTCAGTAAGAAAACGGCCAACCTTTTAGGGCCCGCAAAAAAAATAGACCTTTTATTAAACGAAACGCTCTTTGTGCCAATAAACATGGATTATAATTGAGTGCATATTCGCATTAAACAGTATCACAGTATCGAAATATTAACAATTTAATGAATCTGGGCAAACCGACACTTGCTACAGTTTAAGAGTGAATATTTAATGCAATGGGTCTCACAGACCCAGAGTCACCAGTTAAGGGTTAAGAAATTTTCTTTCATCACAGAATACAATTTCGCGTTTATATTCATATAATTCTTGTAAAAAAAAACTTTATAATAATTCCTGTACGTCCATCATAATATGTTCCCTTAATTACGATTTAATAAATTATTCACTTGTCAGTTATGAAGTGCCGGACTTAGCATTTTTAGACGGTTTTCGTGCCGGTAAAGGGCCATCAATTATTCAAGCATTGTAATCAGATTACTCACACTGACCATTAACTCCAGGAACGTCTAATTGGGTTTGACAATTTACGTTGGACTATTGAATATTAATACGCGGAGCTTAACTCGACCCGTTTGCGGGTATATGCACACAGTCTGGGTATCGATTTTGGGGTCGGCGGTGATTTTCGGAGCCGAACCTCTTCCTGCTTTACGTCTTCCCCCTCCAAGCCGGAATGCGATACAATCAAAACATCGTTAGGGTTTAACGATGACTTTCAATATTTGATACATATTTATGACGGGATCGGATTCATCAGTGCGATGGTTTTATTGGGAATACAAAGAAACGAGAAGATTTCAAGTAATGGAAGGGAATATTCTCGGGGGGATGGTGAGCGGTGAATGCAGTGGGTCTTGATGTATTTTACATTATCCGTACTTATATCTACAGCAGGGGCGGCTCGTCATATAGAGCCAAGGAGCCATGGCACTACCCACTACTAGTTTTGAGATGAGCAATAATTTTTAATTAAATATAAAAACGTCATGGCGCTTTTCGAATGTCATTTGCTTGGAAAGCTCAAAATCGGGAAATCAACAATGCATTTATGCATTTATGATTTTCTGTAAAAACAATTGCATTAACATAGGTGAAAACAGAGGGGCAACAATCCTAATTTGAAGTGTGGAAAGGAAAAATGCATTCAACGATTTGAAAATTTGTAAAAAAATATTAATTAAAGAAATTTGCTTGGAAAGCTCAAAATCTGTAAATCAACAATGGATTTATGATATTCTGTAAAAATAATTGCAATATCATAGGTGAAAACAGAGTGGCAACAATCCCAACTTGAAGTGTGGTAAGGAAAAATGCATTCAACGATTTGAAAATTTGTAAAAAATTATTAATTAAAGAAATTTGCTTGGAAAGCTCAAAATCTGTAAATCAACAATGCATTTATGATATTCTGTAAAAATAATTGCAATAACATAGGTGAAAACAAAGTGGCAACAATCCCAATTTGAAGTGTGGAAACGAAAAATGCATTCAACGGTTTGAAAATTTGTAAAAAATTATTAATTAAAGAAATTTGCTTGGAAAGCTCAAAATCTGTAAATCAACAATGCAATTATGATATTCTGTAAAAACAATTGCAATAACATAGGTGAAAACAAAGTGGCAACAATCCCAATTTGAAGTGTGGAAACGAAAAATGCATTCAACGGTTTGAAGATTTGTAAAAAATTATTAATTAAAGAAATTTGCTTGGAAAGCTCAAAATCTGTAAATCAACAATGCATTTATAATATTCTGTAAAAACAATTGCAATATCATAGGTGAAAACAGAGTGGCAACAATCCTAATTTGAAGTGTGGAAACGAAAAATGCATTCAACGATTTGAAAATTTGTAAAAAATTATTAATTAAAGAAATTTGCTTGGAAAGCTCAAAATCTGTAAATCAACAATGCATTTATGATATTCTATAAAAACAATTGCAATATCATACGTGAAAACAGAGTGGCAACAATCCTAATTTGAAGTGTGGAAACGAAAAATGCATTCAACGGTTTGAAGATTTGTAAAAAATTATTAATTAAAGAAATTTGCTTGGAAAGCTCAAAATCTGTAAATCAACAATGCATTTATGATATTCTGTAAAAACAATTGCAATATCACAGGTGAAAACAGAGTGGCAACAATCCTAATTTGAAGTGTGGAAACGAAAAATGCATTCAACGATTCGAAAATTAGTAAAAAATTATTAATTAAAGAAATTTGCTTGGAAAGCTCAAAATCTGTAAATCAACAATGCATTTATGATATTCTGTAAAAACAATTGCAATAACATAGGTGAAAACAAAGTGGCAACAATCCCAATTTGAAGTGTGGAAACGAAAAATGCATTCAACGGTTTGAAGATTTGTAAAAAATTATTAATTAAAGAAATTTGCTTGGAAAGCTCAAAATCTGTAAATCAACAATGCATTTATGATATTCTGTAAAAACAATTGCAATATCACAGGTGAAAACAGAGTGGCAACAATCCTAATTTGAAGTGTGGAAACGAAAAATGCATTCAACGATTTGAAAATTTGTAAAAACTTATTAATTAAAGAAATTTGCTTGGAAAGCTCAAAATCTGTAAATCAACAATGCATATATGATAGTCTGTAAAAACAATTGCAATAACATAGGTGAAAACAGAGTGGCAACAATCCTAATTTGAAGTGTGGAAACGAAAAATGCATTCAACGATTTGAAAATTTGTAAAAAATTATTTAACAAAGAAATTTGCTTGGAAAGCTCAAAATCTGTAAATCAACAATGCATTTATGATATTCTGTAAAAACAATTGCAATAACATAGGTGAAAACAGAGTGGCAACAATTCTAATTTGAAGTGTGGAAACGAAAAATGCATTCAACGATTTGAAAATTTGTAAAAAATTATTAATTAAAGACATTTGCTTGGAAAGCTCAAAATCTCTAAATCAACAATGCATTTATGATATTCTGTAAAAACAATTGCAATAACATAGGTGAAAACAGAGTGGAAACAATTCTAATTTGAAGTGTGGAAATGAAAAATGCATTCAACGATTTGAAAATTTGTAAAAAATTATTAATTAAAGAAATTTGCTTGGAGAGCTTAAAATCTGTAAATCAACAATGCATTTATGATATTCTGTAAAAACAATTGCAATAACATAGGTGAAAACAGAGTGGCAACAATTCTAATTTGAAATGTGGAAACGAAAAATGCATTCAACGATTTGAAGATTTGTAAAAAATTATTAATTAAAGAAATTTGCTTGGAAAGCTCAAAATCTGTAAATCAACAATGCATTTATGATATTCTGTAAAAACAATTGCAATAACATAGGTGAAAACAGAGTGGAAACAATCCTAATTTGAAGTGTGGAAAGGAAAAATTCATTCAGCGATTTGAAAATTTGTAAAAAATTATTAATTAAAGAAATTTGCTTGGAAAGCTCAAAATCTGTAAATCAACAATGCATTTATGATATTCTGTAAGAACAATTGCAATAACATAGGTGAAAACAGAGTGGCAACAATCCTAATTTGAAGTGTGGAAAGGAAAAATTCATTCAGCGATTTGAAAATTTGTAAAAAATTATTAATTAAAGAAATTTGCTTGGAAAGCTCAAAATCTGTAAATCAACAATGCATTTATGATATTCTGTAAAAACAATTGCAATAACATATGTGAAAACAAAGTGGCAACAATCCCAATTTGAAGTGTGGAAAGGAAAAATTCATTCAACGATTTGAAAATTAGTAAAAAATTATTAATTAAAGAAATTTGCTTGGAAAGCTCAAAATCTGTAAATCAACAATGCATTTATGATATTCTGTAAAAACAATTGCAATATCATACATGAAAACAGAGTGGCAACAATCCTAATTTGAAGTGTGGAAACGAAAAATGCATTCAACGATTTGAAAATTTGTAAAAAATTATTAATTAAAGAAATTCGCTTGGAAAGCTCAAAATCTGTAAATCAACAATGCATTTATGATATTCTGTAAAAACAATTGCAATAACATAGGTGAAAACAGAGGGGCAACAATCCCAACTTGAAGTCTTGAATTTCGTAAATGCAGATATGGTGGATGCGCCGGATTTGTTGCTGAAATTGATGCCTAACTTCTAATCGGTAGATAATGTATATAAAACACGCTTTATTTGATGAACCCACAAGGGTTACACTAACACTTGCATAAACAATATTTTTTTAAATGTGAAGAGAAGTTTACAAGGCAAAATATTTTTCTCGATAAAGAAATTATAAATAATAACATTGACGATCTTTTATATCTCACCAGTCTTTTGAATGACCCCGGAGCACTACGATCGGTTAACTTGCGATCAACCCCCTACCCCCCCTGGCACACACCGCGCCCCCACCGACAAAAATCCACCCCCTCAACGACGAAGGCATATTTTCATGCAAAACGCGTTCCGGTCCCGGAGTTTTATTGCACCGGCGAAATGAAGATGCCATCCTGCGGGACCCGAAGGGCGGAAGGGGACGAACCATGAATATAAGGACGCGACTTTGTTCCACTTGCGAATATGAGGGGATTGCGAAAGGATTTTGATTGCGACGTAATTCGACGTTCCCGGATGGCTTTCGTCAATATTTCAACAAAGGCCGAATTTCCCTTCGACCCTTTTTTTCGCTCTCGTCCGCCCCTCGTAAAATCATAACCCTCACTTTTGCCGAAATGTAGCAATTTTCTCCCATTCTTGTGCCGCCGTCAAAACGCGGAATATTTAAGTTGAAATCAAGTTTAATTCAAGAATTCATTTGGTATTGTTTAAGAGTTGTAATAATAAGAATGTGTTTTTGCAAGAAAAATTTTCACTATTGTATAAATAATACACGGCTGCACCGAAAACCAACATCTTGTTCAAGGCTCCATTAATGCATATTTGTCATAATGTGGATATACGTGATTATGTTAATTGCATTCTTAGCGTTTGATTAATCATAAATCATTAATATTGAACAATTTTTTATGGTGGATGCGCCGGGACATACGTGGCTATCTTCACATCGGTATAATAGGACACATTACAATAAAATAGTAACAAATGAAACAAATAATGCAAGTATAAATAAATAAAACAACTTAACCTTTCATATATTTATCATGTTTTACGGAGTGTTTAAAAAAAATCATAAAAAAGTTATTAACAATTTTACCAAAAATTTCATCGTTTAAGTAGAATTTTACCTAGAAGTTACTGTTAAAAAAATTGAATTTTAAACTGCCTGAAACAGTGCTATTTTGGCCTTTAAAAGTTTGCCATATTATATATATGGTTTATATGGACCCGCGAAAAAAAATTCATAAAAAAGTTATAAACAATTTTGCCAACAATTTCATCGTTTAAATCGTTTAAGTAGACTCTTATCTACACGTTTTTATTAAAAAATTAAATTTAAAACGCGTCAAACAGTGCCATTTTGCCTTTGAAAGTTTGCCATTTTATATATATGGTTTGGATGGACCCGCGGAAAAAATTCATAAAAAAGTTATAAACAATTTTACCAACAATTTCATCGTTTAAATCGTTTAAGTGGACTCTTATCTACACGTTGTTGTTAAAAAATTAAATTAGAAACGCGTCAAACTGTGCCATTTTGGCCTTTGAAAGTTTGCCATATTATATACTCGGCGTCAAAAAAAAGCGATTTTTCAAACCGTCATAACTTGCTTCAATTTGGTCGAAAATCGATGAATCTTTTAGTTTGGGAAAGTTTCAAGTTTTATCTTTAAGAATGTGTAGTTTATTTTGACACCAAGTCCAACCCACCCCCCCGTAACAGCGCGATGGAAAAAAAGTGTTTTTTTATGTAAAAGAGTGTCCAACTTTGACAGGCTGTACCGTGCGCAAAAAAAATCGCCTGGAAATTTCACCACAATGGCAGAAAAATTTAATCAATTTCCTTCAAATGCCTTAAAAATTCGAGTCGTTTCGATGTTTTGAAGCAAAGTTATGAATTTTTGAAAAAAATGACAATTGAAATTTCAATTAAAATGAACAAATTTTATCACCTTTTTTTTGCATAAGGGGTGACAGAGGGTAGAATTAAACTTATGCTTTTCAAATCGCAAAGAATCATCGGCTTCTGAGCAAAATTGACCGAATTATGACCGAAATGGAATTTTTACAAGTTTTAAAAATTTAACATTTTTTGTTAATCCAAAACACTTTCTTTAGGCGTTTTCAGGGGGTTGCGAAAGTCGAAAACTTCTTGGATCGCAAAATTTCATCGAGTTTTGTGCGAAATTCGCGTAGTTATGGCTAAAAAGGTGTAAAATGTAATTTTTTTTCAAAACTGCATAACTTTGCGCTAAATCATCGCAACGACTTGAATTTTGGAGGAAATTGGAGGAAAATGATTGAACTTTATTGCCATGCTGACCGATTGAGTCCAGGATTTTTTTGCACACGGTACAAGAAACCAAATTTGCACATTTATACTTTAAAAATATTTTTTTCCTTTACGGGGTGGCAGGGGGTGGAATCGTTTTAGCAACAAAACAATTCACATGATGTTAAAGAGAAAATTTTAAACTATTCAGACTGCAAAAGTTCATCGATTTTGGTGCAAAAATACTCAAGTTATGGCCAAAAAAGTGAAAAATTGTAATTTTTTTTTCAAAAATTCATAACTTTGCTCCGAATCATCGAAACGACTCGAATTTTTAAGTTATTTAAAGGAAATTGATTATATTTTTCTGCCATTATGGTGAAATTTCCCGCCGATTTTTTTTTGCGCATGGTACAGCTTGTCAAATTTGGACAATTTTTTACATAAAAAACATTTTTTTCCATCGCGTTGTTACGGGGGGTGGGTTGGACTTGGGGTCAAAATCAACTACACATTCTTAAAGATAAAACTTGAATCTTTTCCAAACTAAAAGATTTATCGATTTTCGACCAAATTGAACCAAGTTACGACGGTTTGAAAAATCGAGTTTTTTTGAGTGGTGCTTTTTTTTGACGCCGCGGGTGCACCCGCGAAAAAAAAAATCATAAAAAAGTTATAAATAATTTTACCAAAAATTTCATCGTTTAAATCGTTTAAGTAGACTCCAATCTACACGTTGTTGTTAAAAAATTAAATTTAAAACGCGTCAAACAGTGCTATTTTGGCCTTTGAAAGTTTGCCATATTATACACATGGTTTGGGTGGACCCGCGAAAAAAAATTCATAAAAAAGTTATAAACAATTTTACCAAAAAATTCGTAGTTTAAATCGTTTAAGTAGACTCTTATCTACACGTTTTTGTTAAAAAATTGAATTTGAAACGCGTCAAACAGTGCCATTTTGGCCTTTGAAAGTTTGCCATTTTATATATATGGTTAGGGTGGACCCGCGGAAAAAAATTCATAAAAAAGTTATAAACAATTTTACCAACAATTTTATAGTTTCAATCGTTTAAGTAGACTCTTATCTACACGCTGCTCTTAAAAAAATAAATTTAAAACGCGTCAAACAGTGCCATTTTGGCCTTTAAAAATTTGCCATATTATATGTGTGGTTTGGGTGGACCCGCGAAAAAAATTCATAAAAAAGTTATAAACAATTTTACCAAAAATTTCATCATTTAAATCGTTTAAGTAGACTCTTATCTACATGCTGTTGTTACAAAATTGAATTTAAAACGCGTCAAACAGTGCCATTTTGGCCTTTGAAAGTTTGCCATTTTATATATATATGGTTTGAGTGGACCCGCGAAGAAAATTCATAAAAAAGTTATGAACAATTTTACCAACAATTTCATCATTTAAATCATTTAAGCAGACTCTTATCTACACGCTGTTGTTAAAAAATTGAATTTGAGACGCGTCAAACAGTGCCATTTTGGCCTTTGAAAGTTTGCCATATTAAATATATGGTTTGGGTGGACCCGCGAAAAATAATTCATAAAAAAGTTATAAATAATTTTACCAAAAATTTCATCGTTTAAATCATCTATGTAGACCCTTATCTACACGTTGCTGTTAAAAAATTAAATTTAAAACGCGTCAAACAGTGCCATTTTGGCCTTTAAAAATTTGCCATATTATATGTGTGGTTTGGGTGGACCCGCAAAAAAAAATTGATACAAAAGTTATAAACAATTTTACCAACAATTTCATCGTTTAAGTAGAGCCTTATCTACACGTTGTTGTTAAAAAGTCAAATTTGAAACGCGTCAAACAATGCCAAAAATAATTGAAATCGTGGATTGACTGTACATCTATAGGCTTATGTCAATTACATTATCAGCGTTTGATTTATCAAAAATTATTAAAATAAAAAATATTTTATTCAGTGGTGAATGCGCCGGGAAATCAGTGGCTGAAATTATTTAGTTATTCCTGCTGGGCAATAAACACTTTTATTATTGTCATAAAAGATAATATACGAGGGTTGGCCGTAAAATAAGGTCTCCAAAGAGGTCGTACGCTACTTGCGCGTCGCGTAGGGAGAGTACAATGACACAGGTATACGAAAAATCGCAGCGAAGATTATGTAGAAAACTAGAAGAAAGTCCAGGGTTTCCAACAATGTATTAACAAATGCAAATAAATATGTTTTTCTTTGAGAAAAAAAAAATGCAGGACCTTATTTTACGGACAATCCTCATAAATTATTTATACAATAGTGAAAAATGTTCTTGAAAAAATACATTAAATTAAACACCGCCAGCCATATAAGTTTCTGTTTTTACCAATTTGGATCACATAGGAAATACCCTTGAATCATAATTTCCCAACATTAAACGAGTTAAAACATAAAGTTAAAAAAAAAGGATAAATTACACGTGAAACAAGGGACATTTTCTTCGTCTACATGTCGTGCGCTCGTTTTCACATAATTAACCACACACTTAATTATCACAATGGACACGAAGAGTCGCCTCTTTTTACCCCCGAAACACGACTTCCTTCCCCTCGCCAGATCCTCCCGATTAACCTCTCCGGGACCTATTAAAAATATTTAAATTAGGCGCCCCCTTTTTATCAGGACCGAGGACCGAAAATAAATTATGCGGCGAACGGGAATTTTCATTTTTCGCCCATAACTCTCCCCCTTTATTGCAATTAAGTGCCGGGTTGTCGCCTATCAAATTACGGACTAATTTTGTCAGGTTGTCAATTTGTTAAATTTACAGTTGTTTTCAATGTTGATAATAATGCATTTACATAAAAATGACGTAAATTTTATATAATTATCGGTCCGATGAGAAATTCCATTATAAAATTTTCAGTGGGTAGTAAAAATCACTGCATTTCTATTTCCTATTTTAAAGTTTAATATTATGTTTCGCTTGGCCATTCTAAATATTTGGATAACCCAATTGTGACGATCTACTTTATATATAATTAACAACCGCTATTTTTACGGCCGCGGGGAAAAGTAATCTAGTGGTCTGCGCTGTGCAATCAAAAGAGCTTTAATGAATCTAACAAACTAAACTAATTTAAAATCCAAACAATACTTAATTAAAACTGCGCAGCGAGGTAAATTTTTCCCTCGTAAAGTTCGAAACACAAACGGTAATGAGAACTAGTTACACACGGTCCGGATTATGTTCGTCGTGCGGCACACGCTCAAATATTTGTTATGTTCACTTGCGACTGGATCGAGTTTGCCCTGCTTTTATTACGTGCATTTAGGGCGGAATATTACGGCGAGTTTACCACCCCCACTAAACTCTAAACTAAGTCTGGGGCGGATGCCAACAAATTGATTCTAGTAAAATTTGCCGCTCGCGAATTAGTAACGAATTAGTGTGTCCGAGTTGTAATACTGGCACACAGTTTGGAATTTAATCACTTCTAATTGTACACCTTCATTATTCTAACGAGTGTGCAACAAAAATCGACGACGTAGTTGGCGCTGGGAATTTCAAGTATTTTTAGCAAAATTTGCATCTCACGATTAAAAAAATTCTGAAAAAATTATCACCGGCGGAATTAGCTTCAGAATTTACAAAAGGATTCAGAAAAAGTGTATTTTTAACACACTTGAAAATAATCGACGTATTCCTGTTGGAACCAAAATGGCAACACTCGAAACTTGAGTTGGAGGATAAGCGAAATTTGCATCTCACGATTAAAAAAATTCTGAAAAAATTATCACCGGCGGAATTAGCTTCAGAATTTACAAAAGCATTCAGAAAGAGTGTATTTTTAACACACTTGAAAATAATCCACATATTCCTGGTGGAAACAAAATGGCAGCACTCAAAATTTGAGTTGGAGTATAAGCGAAATTTGCATCTCACGATTAAAAAAATTCTGAAAAAATTATCACTAGCGGAATTAGCTTCAGAATTTACAAAAGCATTCAGAAAGAGTGTATTTTTAACACACTTGAAAATAATCGACGTATTCCTGGTGGAAACAAAATTGCAACACTCAAAACTTGAGTTGGAGTAAAAGCGAAATTTGCATCTCGCGATTAAAAAAATTCTGAAAAAAATATCACCGGCAGAATTAGCTTCAGAATTTACAAAAGCATTCAGAAAGAGTATATTTTTAACACACTTGAAAATAAACGACGTATTCCTGTTGGAAACAAAATGGCAACACTCTAAACTTGAGTTGGAGTATAAGCGAAATTTGCATCTCACGATTAAAACAATTCTGAAAAAATTATCACTAGCGGAATTAGCTTCAGAATTTACAAAAGCAATCAGAAAGGGTGCATTTTTAATACACTTAAAAATAATCGACTTATTCCTGTTAGAAACAAAATGGTAACACTCGAAACTTGAGTTGGAGTATAAGTAAAATTTGCATCTCGCGATTAAAAAAATTCTGAAAAAATTATCATTGGCGGAATTAGGTTCAGAATTTAGAAAGCTATTCAGAAAGAGTGTATTTTTAACACACTTGAAAATAATCGACGTATTTCTGATGGAAACAAAATGGCAACACTCAAAACTTGAATTGGAGTATAAGTAAAATTTGCATCTCACGATTAAAAAAATTCTGAAAAAATTATCACTGGCGGAATTAGCTTCAGAATTTACAAAAGCATTCAGAAAGAGTGTATTTTTAACATACTTGAAAATAATCCACATATTCCTGGTGGAAACAAAATGGCAGCACTCAAAATTTGAGTTGGAGTATAAGCGAAATTTGCATCTCACGATTAAAAAAATTCTGAAAAAATTATCACTAGCGGAATTAGCTTCAGAATTTACAAAAGCATTCAGAAAGAGTGTATTTTTAACACACTTGAAAATAATCCACGTATTCCTGGTAGAAACAAAATGGCAACACTCGAAACTTGAGTTGGAGTATAAGCGAAATTTGCATCTCACGATTAAAAAAATTCTGAAAAAATTATCACTAGCGGAATTAGCTTCAGAATTTACAAAAGCATTCAGAAAGAGTGTATTTTTAACATACTTGAAAATAATCTACGTATTCCTGGTGGAAACAAAATGGCAACACTCAAAACATGAGTTGGAGTATAAGCGAAATTTGCATCTCACGATTAAAAAAATTCTGAAAAAATTATCACTGGCGGAATTATCTTCAGAATTTACAAAAGCATTCAGAAAGAGTGTATTTTTAACACATTTGAAAATAATCTACATATTCCTGGTGGAAACAAAAAGGCAACACTCAAAACTTGAGTTGGAGTATAAGTGAAATTTGCATCTTACGATTTAAAAAATTCTGAAAAAATTATCACTGGCGGAATTAGCTTCAGAATTTACAAAAGCATCCAGAAAGAGTGTATTTTTAACACACTTGAAAATAATCTACGTATTCCTGATGGAAACAAAATGGAAATACTCAAAACTTGAATTGGAGTATAAGTAAAATTTGCATCTCACGATTAAAAAAATTCTGAAAAAATTATCACTGGAGGAATTAGCTTTAGAATTTACAAAAGCATTCAGAAAGAGTGTATTTTTAACACACTTGAAAATAATTTACGTATTCCTGTTGGAAACAAAATGGCAACACTCTAAACTTGAGTTGGAGTATAAGCGAAATTTGCATCTCACGATTAAAAAAATTCTGAAAAAATTATCACTGGCGGAATTAGCTTCAGAATTTACAAAAGCATTCAGAAAGAGTGTATTTTTAACATACTTGAAAACAATCTACGTATTCTTGGTGGAAACAAAATGGTACCACTCAAAACTTGAGTTGGAATATAAGCGAAATTTGCATCTCACGATTAAAAAAATTCTGAAAAAATTATCACTGGCGGAATTAGCTTTAGAATTTACAAAAACATTCAGAAAGAGTGTATTTTTAACACACTTGAAAATAATTTACGTATTCCTGGTGGAAACAAAAATGCAACACTCAAAACTTGAGTTGTAGTATAAGCGAAATTTGCATCTCACGATTAAAAAAATTCTGAAAAAATTATCACTGGCGGAATTAGCTTTAGAATTTACAAAAACATTCAGAAAGAGTGTATTTTTAACACACTTGAAAATAATTTACGTATTCCTGGTGGAAACAAAAATGCAACACTCAAAACTTGAGTTGTAGTATAAGCGAAATTTGCATCTCACGATTAAAAAATTTCTGAAAAATTTATCACTGGCGGAATTAGCTTCAGAATTTACAAAAGCAATCAGAAAGAGTGTATTTTTAACACACTTGAAAATAATCTACGTATTCCTGGTGGAAACAAAATAGCAACGCTCGAAACTTAAGTTGGAGAATAGGCGAAATTTGCATCTCACGATTAAAAAAAATCTGAAAAAATTATCACTGTCGGAATTAGCTTCAAAATTTACAAAAGCATTCAGAAAAAGTGTATTTTTAACACACTTGAAAATTATCCACATATTCCCGGTGGAAACAAAATGGCAACACCTAAACTTGAGTCGGAGTATAAGCGAAATTCGCATCTCACGATTAAGAAAATTCTGAAAAAAATATCACTGGCGGAATTAGCTTCAGAATTTTCAAAAGCATTCAGAAAAAGTGTATTTTTAACAAACTTGAAAATAATCTACGTATTCATGTTGGAAACAAAATGATAACACTCTAAACTTGAGTTGGAGTATAAGCGAAATTTGCATCTCACGATTAAAAAAATTCTGAAAAAATGATCGCTGGCGGAATTAGCTTCAAAAATCACTGGATGCATTTGGAAAATTTGAAGCTAATTCTAGTATACAATTTTTTTAGAATTTTTTTAAATCACAAGATGCAAATTTCGTTTTTTCTAAAAATCAAGTTTCGAGTGTTTTGTTTCTGGTGGGGGTACGTCGATCAATTTCCAGTATGTCAAAAATACAATATTTCTGGATGCATTTGGGTAATTTGAAGCTAATTCTGGTAGTCACTATTTTTTTACAATTTTTTTAAATCACAAGATGCAAATTTCCTTTTTCTAAAAATCAAGTTCCGGGTGTTGACAATTTGTTTCCAGTAGGGGTAGGTTGATAATTTTCCAGTATGTTAAAAATACAATATTTCTGGATGCATTTGGGAAATTTAAAGCTAATTCTGGCAGTCACTATTTTTTTAGAATTTTTTTAAATCACAGGATGCAAATTTCGTTTTTCTAAAAATCAATTTTCGAGTGTTGACATTTTGTTTCCAGTTCGGGTGTGTCGATAATTTTCCAGTATGTTAAAAATACAATATTTCTGGATGCATTTGGGAAATTTGAGGCTAATTCTGGTAGTCATTATTTTTTTAGAATTTTTTTAAATCTCAAGATGCAAATTTCGTTTTTCTAAAAATCAAGTTTCGAGTGTTGACATTTTGTTTCCAGTACCTCGAATTTAATTCATTACATAAATTTGATAAAAACGAAAATAGATGTATTTATGTATCTGCAACAAGTGAGATTGCCTCAAATATATTTAAATTGATTACATTAGATGTATTTAATACAGAAATAGCTGCACATATTTATCAAGCCTTCTCTACACGATCGTGAATAGTCGAATGCAGGATCTATTATTGGCGGTTTTGTCATCCATGTCTCGGCCAACATAAAAGACATCCTTTTCGGGCGACTCGCTGAAATGTACACAATGTTTTGTTTGTCTGAAGCGTCAGGCTTTATCTTCCAGTAATTTCAAATATTCATTGTTCACGACGTACAATCTGCTCTCTATCTTTCTCTCTCAGAGCAGCGCAGCAAAATATTTCAGAAGCAAATGCAGCACTAGCGCTGACGTCATTTCAAAATGGAAATTCCAGATACACGTTTCATAATTCAGTCTTTAAGTAGTTTATTATTAAGCGCAAAATCGACTACAATAAGACATATAGGTGGATGTAGTGCATAAACGTGTTAATTACTCCGCGCAAACAAATATTGATTCGCGCCCTTAAACTAATTTAGAGCGCGATTAATCCTAAAATTAATAACCCATTCGCTTTCTTCCAGCACTTCCTTAATTTCCGTATCAGAAAGCCATCAATCAATCAATCAATGGGGGCCTTGTCGTTCCAAGTTTTAATTAAATTCATGCGGAATAGTGAGAGAATGCGTTTATGGTTTTTCATTAAGTCTAATTGATTACCCCCCGGCGTTTATTAATTTTTCATGGTTCGTTAATGTAATGAGTCCTTCGCTGTCCGCCCCCCCCCTTGCTGAAGGACCAAGTTTTATAATTTACGTCCATTAGCATCTAACGTATCAACACATGCCGGGCGTTAGTTTCTGTATTTATGATTTCGTAATTGACCCAGAGGATTGGAAGTTTTGGGGGTACTCTGCTGTATTAATAATTTGCTGCTTAATAAACATGGACGTTTATTGGGTGTTTAGACTGGGTATACATGATTAAAGTGAGATGTCGTGTTTAAATACTGCACGAGTGTGAAGTGGGTCGCATGTTATTCTTGGGATGCACTAAATAATCGGTTCCAAATATTCAAAAAGATTTAGCATAATTTTTTCTATTAAAAAGGCTTACGTATTAATTATAAGGTGTGAGTCACAGAATTTTGTTTCGGAGTTGGCCATGCCTGAGAGAGAGAGAGAGAAACATAACCGTCATGTCTAAGATTAATTAATTTTTTAAAATCTCATTCAAGTTTTATGACGTAATAATATTCGAAAACATTCCTCATTTATCTCACAGCCAACTCTGAAACAAAACTTTGTGGCTTAATAGCTAAAAAAAAAAATTATCGAAAAACGTCCGAGATCATCATTTCCAAATTTGATAACTATCAAAGAGGATCTGAATTCCTTCGTGGTGATAGGAAATGAATTTCTTCTGGGCGATAGAAGGTTAAGTCAGCATCGCCCAAATTTCTCTGACTTAAAAAAAATTTGGAGAATTTCGTTTTTTATGCGTTTTCAGTCGATTTAAACAATATTTTCGACAAAAGTCATTTTACGCAACTCCGTTCCTGGAAGTCTCACAAAATGTTTTATGGACAAATAGTGTTCATAATGAGGTCTTTGACTTGAAAACTTTTTTTTTAATTTGAAGAAAAAATGTTTTAATCGTTTTTTACGCGTTTTCAGTCGGTTTAAACAATATTTACGACGAAAGTCATTTTGCGTATCTCCGTTCCTAGAAGTTCCATAACAAAATTATGGACAAATAATGCGCAGAATGAGCTATTCGACTTGAAAAAAAAAACAACAATTTTCTTCAAAATTTTTTAAATCGTTTCCAGTCGATTTAAGCAATATTTACGACATAATTAATTTTGATTATCTCCGTCCTGGAAGTCCCACAAAAACATTATAAAGAAATAGTGTTCAGAATGAGCTCTTAAACTTAAAAAAAAATTTGGAGAAAACATTTGTAATCGTTTTTTACACGTTTCCAGTCGATTTAAAGAATATTTTCGACAAAGGTCATTTTGCGTATATCCGTTCCTAGAAGTCCCAAAAAAAAAATTATAGGCAAATTGTTCAGAAGGAGCTCGTTTTGAAGAAAAAAAAATTAATCGTTTTTAGCCGTTTTTCAGCCGATTTAAGCACTATTAACGACAAAAGTCATTTTGCGTATCTCCGTTCCTAGAAGTCCCACAAAAAAAATTATGGATAAATAGTGTTCAGACTCAGAAAAATAAATAAAAAAAATTTGAAGAACATTTTTTTTAATCGTTTCCAGTCGATTTAAACAATATTTACGACATAATTAATTTTGATTATCTCCGTCCTGGTAGTCCCACGAAAAAATTTATAGAGAAATAGTGTTTAGAATGAGCTCTTAGACTTAAAAAAAAAATTTGGAGAAAATATTTTTTCATCGTTTTTTTATGCGTTTCCAGTCGATTTAAGCACTATTTTCAACAAAAGTCATTTTGCGTATCTCCGTTCCTAGAAATCCTATAAAAAAAATTATGGACAAATAGTGTTTGAATGAGCTATTCGACTTGAAAATAAAAAATTTGAAGAAATTATTTTTTAATCGTTTCCAATCGATTTAAGCAATATTTATGACAAAAGTAATTTTGATTATCTCCGTCCTGGTAATCCCACAAAAAAAATTATAGAGAAATAGTGTTTAAAATGAGCTCTTAGACTTAAAAAAAATTTTTTGGAGAAAATATTTTTTCATCGTTTTTTTATGAGTTTCCAGTCAATTTGAGCACTATTTTCGATAAAAGTCATTTTGCATAACTCCGTTCCTGGAAGTCCCATAAAATTTTTAATGGACAAATAGTGTTCAGAATGAGCTCTTTGAGACTTGAAAACTTTTTTTAAATTTGAAGAAAAAATGTTTTAATCGTTTTTTACACGTTTCCAGTCGATTTAAACAATATTTACGACAAAAGTAATTTTGCGTATGTCCGTTCCTGGAAGTCCCATAAAAAAAATTATGGACAAATATTGTTCAGAATGAGCTATTTGACTTGTAAAAAAAAATATTTTTTTTTGAAGAAATTTTTTCTATCGTTTCCAGTCGATTTAAGCAATATTTACGACATAATTAATTTTGATTATCTCCGAAAAAAAATTTATAGAGAAATAGTGTTCATAATGAGCTCTTGGACAAATAGTGTTTGAATGAGCTAATCGACTTGAAAAAAAAATTTGAATAAATTATTTTTTAATCGTTTCCAATCGATTTAAGCAATATTTATGACAAAAGTAATTTTGATTATCTCCGTCCTGGTAGTCCCACAAAAAAATTTATAGAGAAATAGTGTTTAGAATGAGCTCTTAGACTTAAAAAAATTTTTTTGGAGAAAATATTTTTTCATCGTTTTTTATGAGTTTCCAGTCAATTTAAGCACTATTTTCGATAAAAGTCATTTTGCATAACTCCGTTCCTGGAAGTCCCATAAAAATTTTTATGGACAAATAGTGTTCAGAATGAGCTCTTTGAGACTTGAAAACTTTTTTTTTAATTTGAAGAAAAAATGTTTTAATCGTTTTTTACACGTTTCCAGTCGATTTAAACAATATTTACGACAAAAGTAATTTTGCGTATCTCCGTTCCTGGAAGTCCCATAAAAAAAATTATGGACAAATAGTGTTCAGAATGAACTATTTGACTTGTAAAAAAAAAACAAACAAAAATTTGTGAAGAAATTTTTTTTATCGTTTCCAGTCGATTTAAGCAATATTTACGACATAATTAATTTTGATTATCTCCATCCTGGAAATCCCACAAAAAAAAATTATAGAGAAATAGTGTTCAGAATGAGCTCTTGGACTTGAAAACTTTTTTTTTAAATTTGAAGAAAAAATGTTTTAATCGTTTTTTACACGTTTCCAGTCGATTTAAACAATATTTACGACAAAAGTCATTTTGCGTATCTCCGTTCCTGGAAGTCCCAAAAAAAAATTTATGGACAAATAGTGTTCAGAATGAGCCATTTGACTTGTAAAAAAAAAAAATTTTGAAGAATTTTTTTTTATCGTTTCCAGTCGATTTAAGCAATATTTACGACATAATTAATTTTGATTATCTCCGTCCTGGAAATCCCACAAAAAAAAATATAAAGAAATAGTGTTCAGAATGACCTCTTGGACTTAAAAAAATTTGAATAAAAACATTTTCTAATCATTTTTTATGCGTTTCCAGTCGATTAAGCACTATTTAGTCAAAATTCATTTTACGTATCTTCATTCCTGGAAGTCCCACAAAAAATTTTTATAGGCAAATAATGTCCATAATAAGCCTTTAGACTTGAAAATTTTTTTTTTCAAAAAACATTTTTTAATCGTTTTTTAGGCGTTTCCAGTTGATTAAGCACAATTTACGATAAAAGTCATTATGCGTATCTCCATTCCTGGCTGTCCCAAGATTTTTTATAGACAAATAGTGTTTAGAATGAGCTTGTGGATTGAAAAAAAAAATTTTTTTTGAAGAAAAATTTTTTTAATCGTTTTTTGGGCGTTTCCAGTTGGTTTAAGCACTATTTACGACAAAAGCCATTTTGCGTATATCCGTTCCTGGAAGTCCCATCATTTTTTTATTGACAAATGATGTTCAGAATACCTGGACTTCAAAAGAAATTGAAATTTTTTTGAAGAAAAAAAACATTTTCTAATCGTTTTTTAAGCGTTTCCAGTCGATTAAGCACTATTTACGTCAAAATTCATTTTACGTATCTTCATTCCTGGAAGTCCCACAAAATTTTTTTATAGGCAAATAATGTCCATAATAAGCCTTTAGACTTGAAAAAATTGATTTTTTTTTCAGAAAACATTTTTTAATCGTTTTTTAGGCGTTTCCAGTTAATTAAGCACAATTTACGATAAAAGTCATTTTGCGTATCTCCATTCCTGGAAGTCCCAAAAAAAAAATTTATAGACAAAAAGTGTTGAAAAAAAATAGAAAAGAAATTTTAAAGAAAACTTTAAATAAAACAGTTTCTTTGTTAATATCACACTTTATTGTTTAGTGACTCGAGTTTCGATCATAAGCTGATCATTTTCAAACTTAAAGTAAATTAAATTACAATAAACACACGTATTTATGCGGAATGGAATAAGGAGGAGATTATTAACGACCAGGTCGACCTAGTATTCTCCTCCTTATTCCATTCCGCATAAATACGTGTGTTTATTGTAATTTAATTTACTTTAAGTTTGAAAATGATCAGCTTATGATCGAAACTCGAGTCACTAAACAATAAAGTGTGATATTAACAAAGAAACTGTTTTATTTAAAGTTCCAAAATGTATCACGAAGTTAACGCCTCAACCATCAATCAATTTAAAGAAAACATTTTTTTGAATCGTTTTTTAGACGTTTCCAGGCGATTAACAATTTACGACAAAAGTAATTTTACGTATCTCCATTCCTGGAAGTCCCCAAAAAATTGTTTATAGACAAAAAGTGTGCAAAAAAAATAGAAAAGAAATTTTAAAGAAAACATTTTTTTTAATATTTTTTTTTGCGTTTCCAGGCGACTAACAATTTACGACAAAAGTAATTTTGCGTATCTCCATTCCTGGAAGTCCCCACAAAAATTTTTATATACAAAAAGTGTTCAAAAAAAATAGAAAAGAAATTTTAAAGAAAACATTTTTTCAATCGTTTTTTAGGCGTTTCCAGTTGATTAAGAACAATTTACGATAAAAGTCATTTTGCGTATCACCATTCCTGGAAGTCCCAAAAAAAAATTTGTAAACAAATAGTGTTCAGAATGAGCTCTTAGACTTAAAAAAAACATTTTTTAATCGTTTTTTAGGCGTTTCCAGGCGATTAACAATTTACGACAAAAGTAATTTTGCGTATCTCCATTCCTGGAAGTCCCAAAAAAATATTTTATAGACAAATAGTGTTGAAACTTGAAAACAAAATAGAAAAAAAAATTAATAATTAATACATAATTTTTTTAATCGTTTCTTAGGCGTCGATTTAAACCGTAATGTACACCAAAAATCCGTTAATCACCATTGTCGTTCCTCGTTCCATAACGCGGTATAAATGCAGTTCGAGAGTTTTATGTACACTGCGAAAAAACTTCCGCGGTGGGACGCGTTTTATAAAATGGTGATATTTATATGTACGTTTTCATGGTTTATTTTCAATTGAAATCATATTTTAAATGTACATCGAGCGTTGCGTAAACTCGGATGAAACTGACGTTTAAAACGTCAAAATCATGAAAGATGGAAAAATTATACTTCAAATTCAAAAACTCAGTTTACTCAAAAACTAAAGGGATTTCGAAAAAAACTTATTCTTTATAAGTTGTTCATTTTAGCAGTCTATACAATTATTATTAACAGTCTCCTAACTTAACTAATTAAAACTAATTATAGGGCCTGATTAGCCTCGTCAACTGTCTCTGTTTATTTAACAAATGCTGCGGTTTACTTGTAGAACTACAAGTGAAAACTTCTGTGGATGCGGTGTTGCGGAATTCTTTGTTTTTCGTTGTGTGATGTGATTTTGCGGTCGCGGTTAATTAGGGTCGAAATGTGAGTGGCCGTTGTCGGCGAAGAAAAGGGGCAGGAAACCGGCGGCGAGTGCCACCGGGGTCCACCGGAACCCCATTGTGCGGTAATGCGAGCTCGGCCGGGGGTGAAAAAAGGCCCCATTCTCCACTGAATTCAGGAACTCTTCTCGCCCCCCCCCCCCCCTTCCTCTCCCGCCATGGTCGATAGCGTCCGGGAATACGCCGATTTGCATGCGGCAAGGTTAACTCTCGAGAAAGGGGCGCCCGGAAAAAATGGGGCCAGTAAATGGGAATATCGCTAGATAGCATCGTTTCATCCACTCCTAACGAAGGGTCGCTTTAAACGTGCCGTTATTTTGATGAATGCGCAGAAAGTCGGCACATCAACAAACACTTTCAGACTGCGTAAGATTCCATCATGTCATTGCTTAACTTATTTGATTTATTTATTCATTTTACATTATTTATAATCAACAGAAGGAAAAATAAACCAGGAGTTGCGGTGGAACTCCTGGTTTTTGGACCCAGTCAGTTAGTTAGGGTAAACGATATTAACTTCAAACTTACAGATGATTATCTTAAACTTCACCAACTGTCACATTGCCTCAAAGACAGTCCACGAGATGGTGGTAAAGGATAATAATCAAATAAATTGATCGGTAATGATGAAAATTAATCGAATAAATCACGCGAGATGCAGTGGCAAAAGCTGTGGTTAATGTTGGCTTGTTTGGAGGGCTGATGCTCGAACGGATACACTGGCTTATCTTTGGCGGAAGAGAGCTAATGCAGAGGAACGATCCGAGGTGACAAAACCGGGAAGAGCGACGATATGGAATATTAAGCGAGTGACGCGCTCGGAAATTCACTACCCGGAGACAGAAAACAGGAAAAGCAGGAAAAGAGCGGCTTATAAATAATGTTCAAGTTTTGCATCCGACTTCCCTCAGCGCCAGCCTTCCCCCGAAAGACAATAAAACATTTCCCTCGGCAAAATGGCATCGGACCGCTTCGTAGACAATCAACAGACATTAATACTCAAGATAATGAAATAAATATTCGTTGGGAAGATCGATTATTTGGATGCAATCATGAAAAAATCCGACAGACTAAAAATAGTTTTTTTTAAGTGAAATTATGTTTTTTTTTACTAATTCAACAATTATATATTAAATAATTCTAGCAATGAACACTTGCTGAATTTTACATTAGTGATGAAACACAATATAAGTAATGTTATGAAGCTTTTTACATTACGAGCGAAGAAGATACATTCATTCATATTTATTTATCTCTAGCTTTAAGATATTATTTAAGATATTTATTGTCTAATAAGGATGCCTCCTGCATCAACAAAACCTTATTGTTAAAAGTATCTTTATGTCATACTTGTTTATTATTGAAATTATAATGGCATGAAAACAACGTGTATTAAATGACAATGCTCTAGGGCGTAATTTTCACAACGCCTGCTTATAACGCCCGCTATCTTTGTTCTGACTCGGAAAAACCGACCAGCAACAGATCGACCGTCAACAATTCGCCTCACGCAAATCAAGCGTGCGAACGTTGTAGACATCTGCGCGGCGCGGCTTTCGACGCTACAATCCGTCAGACAATAGTCGATAAATTTAAACTACAAGTATGACATAAAACGTTGAAGGCACGAGCGTTATGAGCAAAACGCCCACGGTCGACGGTGTACAGCCCGAAGGATGTACGTCGACTCATTTACTATAACGTAACTCGTTACTAAGGAGTTATTGGTATGATGTTAACATTATAGGATAAAGTAAAAATAGTTTATAGTTTTATAGAAAATGAAATAATTTCGAAAATTTATAGACCGGAATCAAAGTCACTTGTGAATTTCTATACAGTCGTCCAAGTTTCCAAAGGGCCGGTAATTCAAGTACTTCACGAGCATTATGTGCAAAGTTCCTAAGATATAGGGCACCAAATTGCTCTAATCGTATTACAAGTTCAATTAATTATTAAATAGATGGTTACTGTGCAATTTCAGACTGCACTTCCGGATTACAACTTTCCACCATATAAATCTAAAGTTATTAGGTTTATTTAATTTGATAGATATACAGGGTGTAAGAGTTGTTGGCCTAAGGAAATATAATAAAAGAAACATCTGATTCAAAAGTCAATAAAGTAACATTATTGCAAAAAAAAAAGTTTTCTCCTTTTGTTTATAATATAAGATATATATCTTTCTTAGATCATTTAACACAGTATATTTTTTCAATTTCTCGAAGAAAGTATTGTGATCGTGATTTTTTTTTCAAAATTTTTTTTTACGGAAATATCCGTTTTGGGGTCCCTAGATGCCATTTCAATAATTTTTGAAAAAGAAAATGTGTGTTTCTGTGTGTCTGTGCGCCTGTGTGTTTGTGTGTGTGTGTGTGTGTGTGTCTGTGCGCCTGTATGTCTGTGTGTGTGTGTGTTCCGTGTGTATAACTGTGTGTCTGTGCGCGCTGTATCTCAAAGACTAATTGAGCAATTGATACGAAAATTTGAACATACGTCTTATTTGATATTCCGAAGAACTGAAAAGCTTTTGGTAAAATTTCCTACACTAGAAGTGGGTGTTTACCTCAACCGTAATTTTTGTTTTCTTCGATAATTTTTTAAATATGAAAAATACTACAATAATAAACTGATTGAGGTTGGCGGCACTTACTTCTATTTAACTACAATAATATTTAAACAAATTTTGAAGGCAACAAATAATGTAACATTATTTATTTGAAAATATTTTTCGAAAAATATTTTTTTTGAAAAAAAAATTATCAATTTTTTTTTGATATTTTTTGTTTATAACTGGAAAACAATAATAGTTACATAAAATGTATATTAATAATAATTGCAGATACTTCCGAAATGAACAATGAAACAAGTTTTTTTTTTTTAATCTCTTTAGTTTTTGAGTAAACAGACGATAAACATGATTAAAATTTATCATTTGTCATTTTCATCTTTCATAATTTTGACGTTTCAAAAGTTAGTTTCATCCGAGTCTACAATACATTTGATGTACATTTAAAATATCATTTAAACTGAAAATACATCATGAAAGTAAGAATATTAATAAATATTAAACCTTCAAATCGGAGAAAGTAACATGATGGTAAAAATGGTATATTTTCACTGGAAAGAAAGGTATTTTTACTACTGTCAACATAAGTATTTCACCTCGAATTTTTTTGCTGTCAAAAACTATCATTCTTCATTGTCAAATATTGCATTTTTTCATTGTCAAAATGTATCGCCAAAAATGGAATTTTGCTTATGTCAAAAATTCTGTTTTAAACTGTGAAAAATGTTTTTTCTTCTCTGTCAAAAATTATGAATCTTAACTGTCAAAAATTGATTTTATTCCCTGTTAAAAAATGTACGTATCCACTATCAAACATAGTACTTCTGCACCGTCAAAATTGCAGCTCTTCATTGTCAAATCTTCAATTTCTCAAAAACAGTAGTCTGCCACTGCCAAAAATCATGTTTTTCAACTGTCGAATATTTTTTCACTGGAAGGAACGGTATTTTTCCACCGTCAAAAATGATCTGTTTTCTTTGTCAAAAATTCAATTTTATATCGCCAAAATGGTATACAATACTGTTGCAACTTGTATTTTTACACTGTCAAACCTAATTTTTCTTCTCTGTCAAAAACCATGTTTTCCGCGGCTAAAAATAGTTTCACCACCCTCAAATTGTATTATTTCGTTGTCAAAAATAGTATTTCACCGCCCTTAAAATTCTATCGCCAAAAGCAGTATTCTGCTATTGTCAAAAATCACGTTTTTTTACTGTCAAAAATGATATTTTTTCCACTGCGAAGGACGATATATTTCCAACACAAAAATTGTATTCTTCGTTGTCAAAAATTGTATTTTTACATCGCCAAACATTATATTCTGCCACTGACAAAAATTAAATTTTGCCACTGTCAAAACTTGTGTTATTTAACTGTCAAAAATTGTATTTTTTCACTGGGAAGAACGATATTTTTCCATCACAAAAATTGTATTCTTCGTTGTCAAAAATTATATTTTTACATCGCCAAAAATTGTATTCTGCCACTGCCAAAAATTGAATTTTGCCACTGTCAAAACTTGTGTTTTTTAACTCTCAAAATTGATATTTTTTCACAGGGAAGAACGATATTTTTCCACCAAAAAAATTGTATTCTTCGTTGTCAAAAATTATATTTTTACATCGCCAAAAATTGTATTCTACCACTGCCAAAAATTGAATTTTGCCACTGTCAAAACTTGTGTTTTTTAACTCTCAAAATTGATATTTTTTTCACAGGGAAGAACGATATTTTTCCACCAAAAAAATTGTATTCTTCGTTGTCAAAAATTATATTTTTACATCGCCAAAAATTGTATTCTGTCACTGCCAAAAATTGAATTTTGCCACTGTCGAAACTTGTATTTTTTAACTGTCAAAAATGTTTTTTCTTTCACTGGGAAAAACGATATTTTTCCACCACAAAAATTGTATTCTTCGTTGTCAAAAATTAAATTTTTACATCGCCAAAAATTGTATTCTGCCACTGTCAAAAATTGTATTGTAACTCTATCAAAAATTGTGTTTTATCTGTCAAAAATGGATTTTTTTCCTCTAGGAAGAACGATATTTTTCCACCACAAAAATTGTATTCTTCGTTGTCAAAACTTATATTTTAACACGCGAAAAATTGTTCTTAAAAATAATTTATTTTTAACTGTCAAAAATATTTTTTTTACTGGGAAGAATGGTATTTTTCTACCACAAAAATTATATTTTATCGCTGTTAAAAATTATATTTTGGCACTGTCAAAAATTGTGTTTTTTAATTGTTAAAATTGTTTTTTTCTTTCGCTGTGAAGAACGATATTTTTTCGACCACAAAAATTGTATTCTTCGTTGTCAAAATATAATTTTTACATTGCCAAAAATTGTATTTTGCCACTGTCAAAACTTTATATTTATAATAATTGCAGAAAATGCCAAAATTACCAACTTATATAGAATAAGTTTTTTTCGAAATATTTTTGGTTTTCGAATAAATTGACGGTAAAGATTATTCGAACGTAAAATTTGTCAATTACAACTCATAATTTTGACGTTTTAAACATCAGTGTCATCCGATCCTACAAAATTCTTTTACATTTAAAAAATCATTTAAATTGAAAATAAACCATGAATAACTATGGTATCAACAAATCGGAGAAAGTAACATGATGGCTACATCACCATTTTTGCACTAAAATTTCAGCTATGTAAGTAAAATTATTGTAATTATAAGATGTTATCAGCCACTGTTCAAATTTAACTTTTTTCAGAGAGATATAAATTGTTTTATAAATATACTAGGCTGTGGCCGAAAGACATTATATGTCGATAGCCCATGAGACAGAATAATTCTAAATTGTAAATATAGATGATGTATAAATGTAATACTCTGTCAATAAAGATAATGTATATATATACTAGGCTGTTTCGGGGTGGCACAGCCACTCCAAAATGGTCAAAAATGGCTTAAATAGCTTCGAACGCGTTTCCATAATTTTAATATTTAATTTGATGAATTGCTTGAAAAATTAAATTCAATAATGGTAACAGTACTATAAAAAAATAGCCGCTCAAGAAAATCAAGAAATGCAATTCAAAAATTCAGTACAGCGGTTCCCAAACTGGGGATAATTACTACCTGAGGGGTAAAATGGAATTTTCTGAGGGGTAAATAATCATCAGTCACAAAACCAAATTTATTAACGACGCCGCTAAAGCCATTCCACACTTTGACAGGCGTTTGAACGAGGTGGTTTGATCATGGTTATATTATTTTAAGTGATTCAGAATTTCTCCAATAAGATTTATAAGTGCTGCCAGAAAATGTAGATCTAAATATTCGAAGGAGTTGAAGCTGGGGCTCCAATTACCAGACCAAGCGTATCCTGATCGTTGGATAATTATAAAATCGATTGTTGCAGAATGTATTCGAAGGAGTATATGGTTGCAACAATATGGGGCTCCAATTACCAGACCATGCGTATCCTGATCGTTGAATAATTATAAAATCGATTGTTGCAGAATGTATTCGAAGGAGTATATTGTTGCAACAAGATGGGGCTCCAATTACCAGACCAAGTGTATCCTAATCGTTGGATAATTATAAAATCTATTTTTGCAGAATGCCCTGTTTAGCTACGCCAACTCTAATTATTATCCGTATTTCTTTAACCCGAATTCCTATCAACAATCCTTCTTTCTTCTTAAGGAAAGCAGATTAAATATATAGGTTTTTGAAAATAAAAGATGATTTTCTTATTGTGTATAAATATTTAATAGAATTATATATTCTCCATTTTGGCACCTTTCAAAGTGGCATGATTTCACGCTCTGGCAAAAAACTGATCCAAATCATTTTTGACGGCCTTATTTTGGCGTCTAAAAATGTTTGTAGAAACCGGAACAAGTAATCTTCCAAAGATGCCAGATCGGTAAGTAAAATATGGTGGGTGTGGTAGTACATCCCAACTAAACTCTAAAACCTTTCGGCGAATTTGAGGTCTGGTATTATCTTGGTGGATACATTATTGTAGTCAACACATTTCTGATCCCCAGTGATAATCTTCAAAAATGGATAATTTTCTTGACGTTTGAGAAGAAAATCACAGCTATCAATGCGACGGAACCAATTCCGTCAGAATACGTGGAATCCTTATGTCGATTTTTGAAATTAAACCGAAGAGTTTCACGTGATCACGAACGGTCGAATCAATCAATTTAATCTCTCAGCGATATCACGAGTTCTTATTCAGCAGTTTGCATCAATCAATACCTTTATTTTATCTTCACCAGCTTCCAGAACGTGGTGCAAAATTGCCGGAACAGAATTTTGCAAACAAGTTTCGGCACTGGCGTTCTGTCAGTGCATCTTCGCCATTTACATCGAAAATTTTTACTTACAGCATTTTTATTTTTTCGATAGCAAAAAAGCAGAATATGCCGAAAATGTTGTTATCGACTTTCCATATTTGATGGGGCACAAAATGCTCGGAATCAAATTGTTTCACAAATAAACCATGCTTCATCAGCTATCTAATTTAAGTGTAAAGTTGGCTGTGAAGAAAATTAATTCCTCCGTTGAGAAAAAACGAAATTACTTTTCGATTTATTTTTAATGGCAATTCTTAAAAACGCAATGACAAAATCAATAACCAATAGAGTAGATAATAAGCACTGACCCGGTATCAAAACCCTACCGATTCCACAATGCTGGTGTGTACAATTGTTAACAGCGCTAGGCAAAAACAAATCAACTACAATTCGCCTAATTGCGGCATCGATCCGTGGAGTTTCGAAACGCAAATTATATACCGGCGCGCATGGAAATAGTTATTACGTAGACAATTTGGCCGAATGTAATTTCCTTTCCATTGAAAACCGAACAGAGCCACTCCGAAACGCAACAACGGCCATCTATATTTGTGCACAAGTTAATTACATTTATTCATTGATACTCTTATCCGGACGTGTAGTGATGCCACGTCAAAACCATCACAATTATAACAATATGTGTAAAATAATTGGAAATTACACAACGAGGGGAATCAATTGTTTGTGTAGGTTAACATGATTAGTAATACTGGTAGTATTATTTATGTGATAAATTTATTTATAAAAGGCTTTTGAATCTGGGCAATTTTAAAACTAATAATTATGTAAAAGGGGTACGATATAAGTACTATTAGTTCTACTCTGCTATCAGAATAGACATTATTATACGCGGATCAATTTCCATTCTCTCTAACAGATCCGAATCGGCTCCTTATTTAACAAACCGAGCCGGATCTCGTACTCAAAACAGAAAGCCCCAGCATGCGGAAGCATTAGCTCCAGCAGCCATATAATTATGCAAATCCGCAGTATATCAAATGAAAATCTCGTCGTTCCGCCAATTCCCCACTATATAATCGAGATTTAGACAAGGCCCCTAACAAGATAAGACACAAAATCTGGTCCAAGGGAATACCACCCCACAAATAATAGATTCGAATATGCACCGAGCTCATTCGGCCCTTCATTATACACGAATTATAATATAAATTAGATCGCTACAATTATCCATTTACCCAGCAATCTTAATACCGGCCATTTTGAGTGTTTATGACTTGTCCTATCTACTTATAGGAATATGTATAGCCATGTGTTAGTCAGGGGCGGCTCGTCATATACAGCCAAGGAGCCATGGCACTACCTGTAGTTTCAAGCTACTCAAACAAAAAATTTAAAAAAATATATAAAACGTGTTGACAAAATTCTGCAAAAATTAAAATACATTTGCAAATCACCGTTTTATCAAATTAAGTGCAGTTTTTGAAAATCCATTAATTATTTCGCGAGTTGTGAATTTTTGAAAAATTTAGATTTACAATTGTCCAATACTCGAAAAAAATTTAAAAAAATATATAAAACGTGTCGACTAAATTCTACAAAAATTAAATTGGATTTGCAAATCATACTTTTATCAAATTAAGTGCAGTTTTTGAAAATCCACCAATTATTTCGCGAGTTGTGAATTTTTGAAAATTTTAATATTCGAATTGTGTAATACTCGAGCAAAAAAATAAAAAAAAAATATTAAACGCGTCGACTAAATTCTATAAAAATTAAATTGGATTTGTAAATCATAGTTTTATCAAATTAAGTGGGGTTTTTGAAAATCCATCAATTATTTCGCGAGTTGTGAATTTTTGAAAATTTTAATATTCGAATTCACTAATACTCGAGCAAAAAATTTTAAAAAAATATTCAACGCGTTGACTAAATTCTATAAAAATTAAATTCGATTTGCAAATCATAGTTTTATCAAATTAAGTGCAGTTTTTGAAAATCCATCAATTATTTCGCGAGTTGTGAATTTTTGAAAATTTTAATATTCGAATTGTGTAAAACTCGAGCAAAAATTAAGAAAAAATGTAAAACGTGTCGACTAAATTCTATAAAAAATAAATTAGATTTGCAAATCATAGTTTTATCAAACTAAATGGAGTATTTGAAAATCCACCAATTATTTCGCGAGTTGTGAATTTTTGAAAATTTTAATATTCGAATTGTGTAATACTCGAGCCAAAAATTTAAAAAAAATATTAAACGCGTCGACTAAATTCTATAAAAATTAAATTGGATTTGCAAATCATAGTTTTATCAAATTAAGTGCAGTTTTTGAAAATCCATCAATTATTTCGCGAGTTGTGAATTTTTGAAAATTTTAATATTCGAATTGTGTAATACTCGAGCAAAAAATTAAAAAAAAATAATAAACGTGTCGACTAAATTCTGTAAAAATTAAATTGGATTTGCAAATCATAGTTTTATCAAATTAAGTGCAGTTTTTAAAAATCCATCAATTATTTCACGAGTTGTGATTTTTTAAAATTTTAGTTTTCGAATTGTGTAATACACGAGCAAAAAAAAATTAAACACGTCGACTAAATTCTATAAAAATTAAATTCGATTTGCAAATCATAGTTTTATCAAATTAAGTGCAGTTTTTGAAAATCCATCAATTATTTCGCGAGATGTGAATTTTTTTAAATTTTAATATTCGAATTGTGTAATACTCGAGCAAAAAATAAAGAAAAATATTAAACGCGTCGACTAAATTCTATAAAAATTAAATTGGATTTGCAAATCATAGTTTCATCAAATTAAGTGCAGTTTTTTAAAATCCATCAATTATTTCGCGAGTTGTGAATTTTTTTAAATTTTAATATTCGAATTGTGTAATACTCGAGCAAAAAATAAAAAAAGAAATTAAACGCGTCGACTAAATTCTATAAAAATTAAATTGGATTTGCAAATCATAGTTTTATCAAATTAAGTGCAGTTTTTGAAAATCCATCAATTATTTCGCAAGTTGTGAATTTTTGAAAATTTTAATATTCGAATTGTGTAATACTCGAGCAAAAAATAAAAAAAATATATATATAAAACGCGTCGACTAAATTCTATAAAAATTAAATTGGATTTGCAAATCATAGTTTTATCAAACTAAGTGGAGTATTTGAAAATCCACCAATTATTTCGCGAGTTGTGAATTTTTAAAAATTTTAATATTCGAATTGAGTAATACTCGAGCAAAAAATTAAAAAAAAAATTCAACGCGTTGACTAAATTCTACAAAAATTAAATTGGATTTGCAAATCATAGTTTTATCAAATTAAGTGCAGTTTTTGAAAATCCATCAATTATTTCGCGAGTTGTGAATTTTTGAAAATTTTAATATTCGAATTGTGTAATACTCGAGCAAAAATTTTAAAAAAAATATTAAACGCGTCGACTAAATTCTATAAAAAATAGATTGGATTTGTAAATCATAGTTTTATCAAACTAAATGGAGTATTTGAAAATCCACCGATTATTTCGTGAGTTGTGAATTTTTGAAAATTTTAATATTCGAATTGAGTAATACTCGAGCAAAAAATATTGGGTATATTGTATAAGTGGTCAACAATATTGGCCAACAAGAAATATTTTTCGAAATTCCACTAAATTCTGGCAAAAAATCGATAAATCTGAAATTATCATAAAAATCCCTTTTATTCCATCAAATCAGAGAAAGTAACATGATGGCTTCATTTCCTAACAAATTTTGAAAAACGAAAAAAACGATTCCAAACAACACGACGGAAAAAATTCGTGAAAATTTTTTAAAAAAGGCGTGTAAGAAAAAAACGTTTCCTACAAAAAGTTTGTATGTTTTCCGGTAGAATACGATCCCGCAATAAAACATAGAGGGTTCTATTTGAGAAATCAAAGTTTACCTTCGTTTGACCTCGAAAGTTAACGCCAAGGTCATTTTCAAGGTCACTGGCATATGTCCCCCTCCGAACCCTACAACTTTCATCTGAAACATTTTTTTCCGTGTTGCTCAGGTTTCGAGATATTCGGGGTGGCTTTTTAAAATTGGACACCCTGTATATAATCCTGTAAAAAATTGAAACACCTGTCACAACAGATGTAAATTTGACAGTCGGGTAAATTGAAACATTGTATTTTGGATTGCAAATTTTGTTATCAAGCGTTGTCGTTTTTGTTGTAATGAAAATTAATTGTGTTTTGTATTTACTTGAGAATATTCTATCAAAATTTGAACCACCTGTCACAACAGACGTTAAATTGAAACATTGTATTTTTGTATTGCAAATTTTGTTTTCGAACGTTGTTGTTTTTGTTGTGGTAAAAATTAATACAATTTTATTAATCGATTGCCTTTATAGATTATTTTAGAATTTTCTGTCAAAATTTGAAACACCTGTCACAACGTATGCAAATTTGACAGCCGCTTAAATCGAAACATTATGTCTTTATACTAAAAATTCTGCTTCGAAGAGCTGTAATGTTTGTTCGATTGCCTTCATGGATTATTTGAGAATTTTCTGTCAAAATTTTAAACACCTGTCACAACGTATGTAAATTTGACAGCCGCTTAAATCGGAACATTATGTCTTTATACCAAAAATTCTGCTTTGAAGAGCGGTAATTTTTATTCGATTGCCTTCATGGATTATTTGAGAATTTTTTGTCGAAATTTGAAACACCTGTCACAACGTATGCGAATTTGACAGCCGCTTAAATCGAAACATTATGTCTTTATACTAAAAATTCTGCTTTGAAGAGCTGTAACGTTTATTCGTTTGCCTTCATGGATTATTTAAGAATTTTCTGTCAAAATTTGAAACACCTGTCGCAACGTATGTAAATTTGACAGCCGCTTAAATCTAAACATTATGTCTTTATACTGAAAATTCTTCTTTGAAGAGCTGTAATGTTTGTTCGATTGCCTTCATGGATTATTTGAGAATTTTCTGTCAAAATTTGAAACACTTATCACAACGTATGTAAATTTGACAGCCGCTTAAATCGAAACATTATGTCTTTATACTAAAAATTCTGCTTTGAAGAGCTGTAATGTTTGTTCAGTTGCCTACATAGATAATTTGAGAATTATCTGTCGAAATTTGAAACACCTGTCACAACGTATACAATTTTGACAGTCGCTTAAATCGAAATATTATGTCTTTATACTGAAAATTCTGCTTTGAAGAGCTGTAATGTTTGTTAAGTTAAAGAAAGAATACGTCTAATTAAAGAAATGCTTTTATATATTACATAGTATTATCCTGTCCAAATTTGAACCACCTGTCACAGCTCACTTAAGTTTGACAGTGGGTTAAATAGAAGCATTGCATTTTTGTATTGCAAAAAAATGTTTTCGAACGTTGTCTTTTTTGTTAGAGTTGAAATTTATAAAATTGTATTGATAGATTGCCTTCATAGATTATTTAAGAATTTTCTGTCAAAATTTGAAACACCTGTCACAACGTCTGCAAATTTGACAGCCGCTTAAGTCGAAACATTATGTGTCCCACCGAGATGGTACTTGTAATTAACATATTTTAATGAGATTTTCAGCGTTTACATAATTGAGGGTGCCCTTTTCAGTGGACATATTTTCAAGATTATTTGACTTCCGGTTACACCGGAAGTCGACACCAACTTCCTTATTTTAAATGGAATGCTATGTTTTTTTATTGCAAATTTGGATTACACATAAAATTCTGGGGAAAAGAATATTAAGTAACATAACCTCAAAATTTAAGCGTTTTCGAAATATTTGACATTTTAAAAAATTTTGTGCTTTTTCATAATTCATTTTAAAAATAAATATCACGAAACAATACAAAATTGAAGGGATGTAATGTTGGCCATAAAAAGCCAATATCTGAAGGTATCCAGTGGTGATTTATTTTTGAAAAAATAAAATTAAGAGTGTTACAAAGTTCATACCACATTTAGTCAACTCGTAACTGTCTTTACAGTTACGAGTTGACTAAATGTTTAAAGTTGACTAAATGTGGTATGAAATTTTGAACACTTTTAATTTTATTTTTCCAAAAATAAATCACCACTGGGTATCTTTGCATTTAAAATATTTAATTTATTTCTGTGGGTGTAAGCTGCAGGGCACAGTTTCAAAACTTTTTTTTTAAGGAAAGATGGTTGACGGGAAGTGCGGATGATTTGGAATTGGCGTAAGCCACTAACGATAATTAAGTTTTTGAGATTCTATTTTAATAATGAATGAGACATACACTAGACATCCATGGACCCTCACGGCCACTTCTTCGTTCCAAAAAAGTGACCGCACGGATGGGATTCGAACCCACGACCACCAGGCCCGCGAGAAGGAGCTCCACTCACTAGGTCACCGCGGCGCCAGTTTCAAAACTTGTTTTCTTTATTTAAAAAATATAAAAAGCAGCTGCACTCCAATTTATAATAATAAAATATGATCGTAAGTGTCTGCAAATGGAAACATGCCCATTTGCATAAAACAGCGCCGGTTCATGCTTGAAAATAAACAATAAAAATATTTTTATGTAACGTTCCTCGCGTATACATGTATGCATGTGTGGTGTTATAATTCATTTTTAAATGCAAAATAGCATGTACCGAGGAAGGCGAATGGTGAATGTAATGGCCGTAAACAACGATATTTAATGGAATCGCCAGCTCGATGTAAATAATAATAACTAGTACCAAAAGATATAATGGAATCGAATCAACGAGTCAACAGCTTGCATTTATAATAATAAATAAAAAAATAAACCATTACTGCTGAAATATCTCCGTGCTGATTAATCGAATTGCATTTCGTTAATTAACATTCTTTGTACGGTCCGTGTAATTAGAGTACAAGACCGGAATACGAAACGCGGAGGAAATGCAAGGGGGGGGGGTTTAAAAAGCTCGGGGAATTTATCGCGGGGATATCAAAACTCACTGGGTAATTCTCGCTCCTAATATGAACATTCACGTTCCCGCTTTCATGTGCAATTTCGGATAATATTGCTTATCGCGAGTCTGCTTTGCACTTAATTTCGAGGCGCGTTTCTTTTTATCGACGCGAATTTATCAAGTCCTCGTATATTTTAAATAACCTGTTCACGCTCGAAATCCTTCATATAACTATGTTAAGGAACAAAGCCCGGCGCATCCACAATACTTGTCGTGATGTGTAATTTTTGTTTATTTCAGGTTGGCTCATCATAAATATTACCTGCCTGAGAAATGAGTAATGGTCGAGCCCGGCGCATCCACCATAATTCACGCGGTGCGTAATTTTTGTTTATTCAGAACTAATTTCGGGTTGACCCAGTAATGGGTACACGAGGTGTCGAGGGAAACTTCCCGGCTCAGTTTTATGCGATAAGTTTAGGTAACCCGAAAACTTTAATACAGAAATGAGTTATGAGATGTGGCCGAAGTTTTAGCCCCGACGAAAATTTTTATTAAGCGCGAGTTTATCATTTCTCTCTGCTACGTGAAGCGACCATTATCCGACACGATTATACAGAGAGTTCTTTTTTGTTGTTGTTTCAATTCCGGTTATTTCGAGTTTTGTAACGAATGGATTTAATTCGAATTTATAAAATCAATAATGAAATAAATTAAATTTCACCATACTAAGACGTTTTTTTCCACTGATGATGAAGACGTTTAATCTTCGGAACTAGTTTGGAGAAATAAAATTATTTACAATACTGGAGAGTATAATTTCGTCATCATTTTATTAAACTACACGCAGTAAAGATGGATTCAAATCTCAATATAATAAAATAAATGTAGATCAATTTTTAATTTAATTAATTGTTTCATTGATGTCTTAGATAAAAAAAATCCATAAATACCTAAATATTACAATTAATTCTAATTTAAAATTTATTCAGACACACTAAATATTCCAGCAATACCTTCACACCCCACAAATTTACCTAAGCAGCAACACGTTAAAATTTCAGTCAGGGTATCGTTCAAAATTTTTCCCCGTACGAAGGGATTTTTGCGAGTTGATGCCGGCATATACACGAAAATCGATATAACTGGCAAAAAATACAACATATGCGCTGACAATAAAAAATCTTTCCTCAGCCGTCGTAAAACGCAGCAGGGACGGAGAGAAGAAAAGGAAAAAAAAAACGTTCATCGGGGTAAATGTTCCCCCGAGTTAATCGAGCAAGTAAATTTAATATTACCAATATAAATGCGTCCCTGGATTGAATATATTTATCGGTATGAATTTACACCCCTCGGAATTGATGATTATTGTTTTACATTTCGTTTTTCTTCCTCTCGCATTTTCAATGCGATACGGTATCAGCTACTTTATAAAATACTACTTTCAAAAATGCGCACAAAGAGAGTTATGTGTAATGCTGTTAGAAATCGATTCTGGTGGTATCTGTAATAACAATAATAAATTAATAAATAATGTATATAAATAATGTTTCGCTTTATGTAACATTTTACTGACTTGTGTTAAACTAGTTTATGTTATTGCACCAATAAAGAAATTATTATTATTATTATTATTATTATTATAAAATCAATCCTTTAATGAGGTTTATCCTCTGTTTATCCTAAAAAAATTACAACTCTTCAAAGCAGAAATTTTAGTGGAGAAACATATTGTTTCGATTTAAGCAGCTGTCACATTAACCAGGTGCGGCTCGTCATATAGAGCCAAGGAGCCATGGCACTACCTGCAGACTCAAGCTCAGCAAGAATTTTTAATTAATTCTTAAAACACTTTTTCACCAGTTACTTTGGTCTAGGAAGATAAATCGTTCTTTCTTTTTTTCCAAAAAGGAGGGGGTGGGATATTATACAAGTGACTCTACCATCAACATGTTCCACGAGCCGCCACTGACATTAACATCCGATGCGATGAGAGAGATTTTTGCAGAATTAATTAAAAAGTTTCAAGTACGTAATCATAATTTTTCTACTTTTGTTTCGCCATTGAAAAATCGCATCTTAAGAATGACGATTTTCTCTGTCTTCGAAGCATTATTTTAAAATAACAGTTACAGTTTTTTTTGCAGAATTGTAAAGTCCTCGGCACCTGTGCAAAATACGAAAAAACGAAAAACGGGAGGTTATTTGTGAAATGTTTATGTACAAAAGTAAGCCAACCCCATCGCTCTAACGTTTTTCGTTGGCGAGCAATTAAATAAATTCAACACCAAACTACAGAAATGATAACAAATCAAAATGTCAAATTGCATGATAACTGCAAAAGAAAACTGATTTCAGATTTGAAATCTGTACTGTCAAAATAACTCAGAATCTCATGCAACAGGAAATATTTTTGTTGCCCAGTGTCATCTTTATAATCTTTTCAGAAAGTTGCAGATGTTCTGAACAAATTTAGAAAGTTGTGTAGCAATTGGTTTTATTTATTTATTTCACTTGATTTACTTGGTAATTTGAAAATTGGTATAAGTGCTGGTTTTGCGGCATTATTTCAAAATTTATGTAAAGGAATTTATAAATATTATCACTGAATGTTACAAGTACAAAGATTTTGAGTAAATTTTGAAGTTTAGAATTTTACATCTTTTCTTACAGTTTGTCAAAATTGTAGTTTAACCATGAGCACACTCGAGGGATTCTTTTAAAATCCAGAGAATTCTAAATTCGTACGGGATCTTAAAGTCGTATGTATTTTGAATATTTTTGGAAACTTTCGCATTTGCGGCTGTTGTTTTCATATTTTATATTCACCACGAGAATGTGTGCAATTTTAAATTATTTGTTCTTGTACGATTATTATGGAATTTTTAAATTCTGACCTGATCTTACTACATTTTGCTTTAAATATGTTTGATAGGTTTCAGATTTGTTTGCAATTTTTTTATTTTTTTCAGCTTATGAAATTCGTAATTTTAAAATTGGCTATTCTCGTGCGATGATTACAAATTCTATGAAAAAGGTGTTTTAAGATTATTACTGAATCTTAAATATTAATAATCCTAAGTTACAGATTTGTAGCAAATGTTTTTATTTTTTTGCTTCAGTTTATGAAATTCATAATTTTAAAATTAGTGCTGTTATCGTGCGATTATTTCAAAATCTATGAAAAGGGTATTTTAAGATTTTTACTAAATCTTAAGTACAACGTATTTTAAGAAAATTTTAAAAGTTAAAGATTTGTAGCAAATGTTTTTATTTTTTTTTTCTCGATTTATGAAATTCGTAATTTTAAAATTAGCACAAATGCTATTCTCGTGCAATGATTTCAAATTCTATGAAAGCGGCGTCTTAAGATTTTTACTGAATCTTAAATTAGAACGTATTTTAAGTTAATTTTGAGAGTTGCAGATTTGTAGCGAATGTTTTTATATTTTTTTTTTTCGGTTTATAAAATTCGTAATTTTAAAATTAGCGTAAGTGCTGTTCTCGTGTGATTATTTCAAAACCTACAAAAGAGGTATTTTAAGATTCGCACTGAATCTTAAAGTAGGACGTATTTTAAGTAAATTTTGAAAGTTACGGATTTGTAGCAGAAGTTTTTTTTTTCGGCTTATGAAATTCGTAATTTTCAAATTAGCACAAGTGCGATTCTTTCAAATTCTATGAAAGCAGCGTTTTAAGATTTTTACTGAATCTTAAATTAGAACGTATTTCAAGTGAATTTTGAGAGTTACAGATTTGTAGCGAATGTTTTTATATTTTTTTTTTCGATTTAAGAAATTCGTAATTTTAAAATGAGCGTAAGTGCTGTTATCGTGCGATTTTTTTTAAATCCATAAAAGGGGTACTTTAAGATTCTTGTTGAATCTTGTTGAATCTTAAAGTAGAACGTATTTTAAGTAAATTTTGAAAGTTACAGATTTGTAGCAAATGTTTTTATATTTTTTTTCTCGATTTATGAAATTCGTAATTTTAAAATTAGCGTAAGTGCTGTTCTCGTGTGATTATTTCAAAATCTACAAAAGGGATATTTTAAAATTCTTACTAAATCTTAAAGTAGAACGTATTTTAAGTAAATTTTGAAAGTTACAGATTTGTAGCAAATGTTTTTATATTTTTTTTCTCGATTTATGAAATTCGTAATTTTAAAATTAGCGTAAGTGCTGTTCTCGTGTGATTATTTCAAAATCTACAAGAGGGGTATTTTAAAATTCTTGCTAAATCTTAAAGTAGAACGTATTTTAAGTAAATTTTGAGAGTTGCAGATTTGTAGCGAATGTTTTTGTATTTTTTTTTCGGTTTATAAAATTCGTAATTCTAAAATTAGCGTAAGTGCTGTTATCGTGCGATTTTTTCAAAATCCATTAGAGGGGTATTTTAAGATTCTTGCTTAATCTCAAAGTAGAACGTATTTTAAGTTAATTTTGAAAGTTACAGATTTGTAGCAAAAGTTTTTATATTTTTTTTCGGTTTATGAAATTCGTAATTTTAAAATTAGCGTAAGTGCTGTTCTCGTGTGATTATTTCAAAATCTACAAAAGGGATATTTTAAAATTCTTACTAAATCTTAAAGTAGAACGTATTTTAAGTAAATTTTAACAGTTGCAGATTTGTAGCGAATGTTTTTATTTTTTTTTTCGATTTAAGAAATTCGTAATTTTAAAATTAGCGTAAGCGCTGTTATCGTGCGATTTTTTCAAAATCCATAAGAGGGGTATTTTAAGATTCTTGCTGAATCTTAAAGTAGAACGTATTTTAAGTACATTTTAAAAGTTACAGATCTGTAGCAAATGTTTTTATATTTTTTTTCTCGATTTATGAAATTCGTAATTTTAAAATTAGCATAAGTGTTGTTCTCGTGCGGTTATTTCAAAATCTACAAAAGGGGTATTTTAAGATTCTTGCTGAATCTTAAAGTAGAACGTATTTTAAGTGAATTTTGAAAGTTACAGATTTGTAGCAAAAGTTTTTATATTTTTTTTCTCGATTTATGTAATTTGTAATTTTAGAATTAGCATAAGTGCTGTTCTCGTGTAATTATTTCAAAATCTACAAAAGGGGTATTTTAAGATTCTTGCTGAATCTTAAAGTAGAACGTATTTTAAGTAAATTTTGAGAGTTACAGATTTGTAGCGAATGTTTTTATTTTTTTTTTCTCGATTTAAGAAATTCGTAATTTTAAAATTAGCGTAACTGCTGTTATCGAGCGATTTTTTCAAAATCCATAAAAAGGGGTACTTTAAGATTCTTACTGAATCTTAAAGTAGAACATATTTTAAGTAAATTTTGAAAGTTACAGATTTGTAGCATATGTTTTTATATTTCTTTTTCTCGATTTATGAAATTCGTAATTTTAAAATTAGCGTAAGTGCTGTTATCGTGCGATTTTTTCAAAATACATTAAAGGGGTATTTTAAGATTCTTACTGAATCTTAAAGTAGAACGTATTTTAAGTAAATTTTGAAAGTTACAGATTTGTGGCAAATGTTTTTAAATTTTTTTCTCGATTTATGAAATTCGTAATTTTAAAATTAGCACAAGTGCTTTTCTCTTGCGATTATTTCAAATTCTATGAAAGCGGCGTTTTAAGATTTTTACTGAATCTTAAATTAGAACGTATTTTAAGTTAATTTTGAGAGTTGCAGATTTGTAGAGAATGTTTTTATATATTTTTTTCTCGATTTATGACGTTCGTAATTTTAAAATAAGCACAAGTGCTGTTATCGTGCGATTATTTCAAAGTCTATAAATGGGGTATTTTAAGATTTTTGCTGAATCTTAAATTAGAACGTATTTTAATTTTTTTTTTAAGTTACATATTTGCAGTAAATGTTTTTATGTAATATTTTTTCGATTCATGAAATTCGCAATTTTAAAATTATGGTCAATTCTGTTCTCTTGTGATTATTTCAAAATATTTATGTGCGATATTCGATGTTCTTGCCGAATCTTAAAGTAGAATTTATTTAAAGTTTTGGGGAGTTTCAGTTTTGTTTTAAATATTTTTCCATATATTTGTTTTAGAAAACTGTAATTTAACAATGAACGTAAATGCTGTTTTTTTTCAAAATCTAGAGATCGAGTATTTAAAATTATTACTGAATCTTAAAGTAGAATGTATTGTAAATACATTTGGAAAGTTTCAGATTTGTACAAATATTTTTATTGTTTTTCTTCGTTTTATAAAATTCGTAATTTTTAAATTATGGTAAATTTTGTTTTCTATTGACTTAAAATTTATAAATGTAATATTTGATGTTGTTACTGTATCTTAAAGTAGGAAGTGGTAAAAGTAAATTTGGAGAGTTTCAGTCTTATTTTAAATGCTTTATTATGTTTTTCTCAGTTCAGAAAACCGTAATTTAACAATGAGCGGAAATGCTCTTTTTCAAAATCTAAATATCAGATATTTCAGATTCTTTCTGAATCTTAAAGTGGAATATATTCTTAATACATTTAAAAAGTTTCAGATTTTTTGCAAATGTTTTTATATTTTATTTTCGATTTATGAAGTTCGTAATTTTTAAATTATGCTACATTCTGTTATCTTGTGATTATTTCAGAATTTGGAGGTGTGCTTTTGACATTCTTACTGAATATTAAAGTAGAATGTAGTAAAAGTTATTTTGGGAAGTTTTTCTTGTGTATTAATTGTTTTACAGTGTTTTTCTTGGTTCAGAAAAGCGTAATTTAACAAAGAACGCGAATGCTCTTTTTTTTTTAATCTAGATATTAGGTATTTCAGATTCTTACTGAATGTTAAATTAGAATATATTCTAAATACATTTGGAACGTTTCAGATTTGTTACAATTGTTATTTTTTTTCGGTTTGTGAAATTTGCAATTTTAAAATTATGCTATATTCTGTTCTCTTGCGGTTATTTCAAAATTGATCAGTGTGATATTTGATGTTTTTACTGAATCTTAAAGTAGAATATATTCTAAAAACATTTGGAACGCTTCAGGAATGTTTTACAATTTCTAGTGAATCTTAAAGTAGAATGTAGTACGAGTAGATCTAGAAAGTTCTAGATTTCTGGCCATTTTTTTAAATATTTTTTTCTAATAATGAAAATTGGAATTAAAACGAGCGTAATTGTTCTCTTAAAATCCAGTAAAATTCAAATATAAATAAATATTTATCTATAATCACTGAATAAAACACTTACTATGTTTTTTACCACAATTTTTTTGATGTATGTACAAATATTACATATACATACATATCACGAATTACCATGTAGTAACGGTCGTAACCATCACCACGATTAAATATTTATTTATCTGTCTATCTGTCTTTGCAATAATTTTAAGGCGAACTATGAGACTTTAAATATTTTTCTGTTTGAGAAACCGAACAAAATTTTTACAATTTCAAAACGCATTTTTTAGGAGAACCATCATTAATGGAAAGTTTTTTTTTTTAATATCTAAATGGATTGAGTCAGTGATATATCCTTCAGTTTGTCTGTATTCCTTTCGCCTGAAATTTCGGTTTGTTTTTTTGAAACTTTTTTTTAATAAGAATTGTATTTTGCAAGGAAGAAATTTTTAATTAACAACATCCGAATGTTTACACCAACTTTATGTAATTCCCTCTCTCTGAAGGTAAAATATAATTAAATTAATTTCAGGAGGGCGTGTACATGAGTACATGTAGGTGAAAGAGAGAGATAGAGAGAAAGGACCTTTTATTGATTTTAACCTGTTAGCAATGAACTTTAATATATGGCGAGGTGTGTGTGTGTGTTTGTTTAGGAATGAATGAATTTCTTGTTTAATTAAGAGACGACTAGGAGGGATTGATTTACGGCCCGTTTATACCCGGGGACGAAACGGATTGTTTCGCCTCCTTTTTGCAAAACGCGAGCTCTCCCTACAAATTTTTATTAAGTAATTTGTCTTCTTGATAACAACCGGCGTTATTTCCGAGTTGATATTAAGTACACAATTTGCGTTCGCAAGTTTGGAATAATGGAATTAACAAAGAGATAAATCTTTTGGGATTTTTATTTCTTTATAAATTTAAATTTATTGTCTCTCTCTCTCCCTCATTAATATATTATTATAAAACCTAGAATTTTTTAATGGCTGCAAATAACATAGTCTTAATAAACATTAAAAAAATTGTGTATATACACTTTTAAGGCTTAATTACTTTACAATTGCATCTTAAAAAAATGATTGTATATATTTTTTTTACAATTTTGTATTTTACACTTACAAATAAATTCATTAATGTCACTACAAACTTTATGTTGAAAGTGAATGCACAACAAAGGTACCTTGCTTGTATTACACAAAGAAGGAACTCCTAATAGTTATATAATTTTTTTTAATGATTGCCAAAAAAAATTTTTTTATTGAACTAAAAATTTGTAAAATTGGGTACAGGTTATTGTGGGTACCAATAATTAATCGATCTCAAATTTTATCAGGATTATTTTTTTTTTGTCTAATGAAAGATATTTCACTACGAAAAATCTGAAAAATTGTTAGTGAACCCAGACTCTTGTTGCGGAGTGTATTTAAATTAACAAAAAAAATAGTTGCTACATAAATAAAGTCCACATACTGTAAATTCCATAAATTAGACCCATCCTCCGTAACATAAACAAATTACACATTAATAATTAATATCAATATCATGTAATGATTAATTATGTCTCTACGGCTTCGTGGGGATATCGTGTTAAAAATTAATTAATCACCGGCAATTTTCTAAATAATGGCACTTCCCTATTCAAAATTTAATACATTTGCGGTCGCCATTGGTGAAAATTATAAGGCATTCATAATTTATTATTATCATGTGGGGCGTACGTGTATGTGTGTGTGTGTGTGTGTGTGTGCGGAGGGAAACATGCAAATGCTTTTAAAATACCACCTGTGTTTTCTATGGTGAATTATATCGCCCATTATGGGGGCGAAATGTGTATAAATTTATTTTCCGAAATCAGATATTCAATTTGAAATTTGATATATTTTTTTTATAAATTATTATGTATATTTTTGTATTATGTATTTTGTCCTTTTTGGTTAATCTGTTGGACAATAAAGAACTATTATTATTATTATTATTATAAATCACAATTTGCGAACAGAAATTATATTCAATTACCTTTATACCAATAAAACTATAAACTACTAACTGTAAATTATTAATCATTATTATATTATCGGCAATTAAAAAGTGCGTTTGGAAATCAGTTTGTCGGGTTATTAAAGTTAATAACGGAATACGCGATAATAATTTAAATATGAGCATTAACATTTCAATTTGCCACTTTAGTAATTATCAATGTATGAATAAATATGTAATTGTAAATATTTAGCAATTAATATTAAATTAGAGGCGTGTCGGCAACATTTTGGATGTCGATCGTTGTTTTCCATTGTTGTTGCTTTAATATCGATACTGGAATAGTTATATACCCAATCCACGTTGTGATATTTCGACGCATAAAATGTGTTTACAAAATTTGCGTTGAAAGCGTTTATTCAGGAAATAATTGATCCGTAATACTAGATTTTATCAGTACTATACAGAAATCGGTTTATTTGAGGTATTAATATTAAGAAGGTATTCTCAATTTTCAATTTGGAGTTTCCGTTCAGCCGCTACGGCCGTTCAAAGTCTGAAAAAATGGACTTCTTTTGAAAATTTTCTTAAATGTTGAAGATGGCTGAAATTTATTAACGCCAATCAATTTCTCTCGTTTTTTGATGAAAAAGAGAGTATACCTCAATGATCTACGATGATTATTAAAAAAGTTGATTTTTTCGATTTTTTCCATTTCCGAGTTTTCTTTGCTGACGCGTCACGGGCTTCAAATTGATATTTTTTCTTGCAAAAGTACATTTTCCAAGGCGTCTTGAAAGGAGCTTTCCAATGATGTGTAGAAACCCCGAATCTAACCAGTAGTTTCTTCAGGAAATTATTTCAAAACCAATTTTCCAAAAACCAGGTTTTCGTCAAAAAATTTTAATCGTCAATTTTATTTGAATCCGACTAATTTGCATACGAGGAGCACAGATTTGAAAACCGCGTTCAATTTGGAGTTTTCGTTTGGCCACTACGGCCGTTTAAAAACTGAAAAATCGACTTTTCTGAAAATTTTCCATCTTGTTCATGGTGATAAGCTAATTTTTTTGCTATTGAAGATAGCCGAAATTTTTAACACCAATTAATTTCCGTCGTGTTTTTGATGAAAAAGGAGGTATACTTCAATAGTCTACGATAATTATTAAAAAAGTTGATTTTTTCGATTTTTTCCATTTTCGAGTTCTCTTTGCTGGAGCATCACGGGCTTCAAATTGACATTTATTCTTGCAAAAGCAAATTTTCCGAAGCGTCTTGAAGGGATCTTTCCAATGATGTGTAGAAACTCCTAATCGAACCTGTGGTTTCTTCAGGAAATTATGTCAAAGCCAATTTTTGAGAAAAAGTAAGAAGAGGTTTTCTTCAAAAAAATGTAATCGCCAATTTTAGTTGAATCCGACTAATTTACACACGAGGAGCACAGATTTGAAAACTGCGTTCAATTAGGAGTTTTCGTTTAGCCGCTACGGCCGTTAATAGACTGAAAATTGATTTTTTTCATGGTGACAAGCTATTTTTTTGCTATTGAAGATGGCTAAAATTTTTTAACGCCAATCAATTTCTCAATTTTTCTGATGAAAAAGAAAGTATACTTCAATAGTCAGCAAAAATTTCAAGGGCTATACTTGTGTTAATTTTAAATTTTCATCAAAAATTAAAAATCACCAATTTTAATTGAAACCGACTGATTTACATACAAGGAGCACAGATTTGAAAATCGCGTTCAATTTGGAATTTTCGTTTAGCCGCTTCGAAAAATCGACTTTTTTTGAAAAAATGTTCATGGTGACACGCTATTTTTTTTTGCTATTGAATATAGCTGAAATTTATTAACGCCAATTCAATTTGAAGTTTTGGTTTAGCCGCTACGGCCGATTAAAGTCTGAAAAAATGGACTTTTTTTGAAGTAACTTTTTGGCCTTAAATATTTATTTATAAACATGAATCTAAATCCTCTTGAAAATAATAGATTTATCACACACAACAAAACAATTGAAATCGCCGAACGGGAAACAAAATGGCGACGCTCTAAACATGAATTATGAGAAACGAAATTTGCAACTCGCGATTGCAAAAATTCAAAAAAAAAATTCACTGGCGGAATTGTTTTGAAAACCTTCTAAATCCACTTGGGAATAAAGGATTGTCCACACACTACAAAACAATTGATATCCCCGGACTGGAAACAAAATGGCGACGCTCTAAACATGAATTAAGAGAAACGAAATTTGCTTCTCGCGATTGCAAAAATTCTAAAAAAAGATTTCACTGGCGGAATTGTTTTGAAAACCTTCTAAATCCACTTGGGAGTAAAGTATTGTCCACACACTATAAAACAATTGATATCCCCGGACTGGAAACAAAATGGCGACGCTCTAAACATGAATTAAGAGAAACGAAATTTTCTTCTCGCGATTGCAAAAATTCTAAAAAAAATATCACTGGCGGAATTGTTTTGAAAACCTTCTAAATCTACTTGGGAGTAAAGTATTGTCCACACACTACAAAACAATTGATATCCCCGGACTGGAAACAAAATGGCGACGCTCTAAACATGAATTAAGAGAAACGAAATTTGCTTCTCGCGATTGCAAAAATTCTAAAAAAAGATTTCACTGGTGGAATTGTTTTGAAAACCTTCTAAATCCACTTGGGAGTAAAGGATTGTCCACACACTACAAAACAATTGATATCCCCGGACTGGAAACAAAATGGCGACGCTTTAAACATGAATTAAGAGAAACGAAATTTGCTTCGCGCGATTGCAAAAATTCTAAAAAAAATTTTCACTGGTGCAATTGTTGTGAAAACCTTCTAAATCCACTTGGGAGTAAAGGATTGTCCATACACTACAAAACAATTGATATCCCCGGACTGGAAACAAAATGGCGACGCTTTAAACATGTATTAAGAGAAACGAAATTTGCTTCGCGCGATTGCAAAAATTCTAAAAAAAATTTTCACTGGTGCAATTGTTGTGAAAACCTTCTAAATCCACTTGGGAGTAAAGGATTGTCCATACACTACAAAACAATTGATATCCCCGGACTGGAAACAAAATGGCGATGCTCTAAACATGAATTATGAGAAACAAAATTTGCTTCTAGCGATTGCAAAAATTCTAAAAAAAATATCACTGGCGGAATTGTTTTGAAAACCTTCTAAATCCATTTGGGAATAAAGGATTCTCCACACATTACAAAACAATTGATATCCCCGAACGGGAAACAAAATGGCGACGCTCTAAATATGAATTAAGAGAAACGAAATTTGCTTCTCGCGATTGCAAAAATTCAAACAAAAAAAATTCACTGGTGGAATTGTTTTGAAAACCTTCTAAATCCACTTGGGAGTAAAGGATTGTCCACACACTACAAAACAATTGATATCCCCGAACGGGAAACAAAATGGCGACGCTCTAAACATGAATTAAGAGAAACAAAATTTGCTTCTCGCGATTGCAAAAATTCTGAAAAAATTATCACTGGCGGAATTGCTTTGAAAACTTGAAAATAATAAATTTTCAACACACTAAGTTTCTTTTTAGGAGATTATTGTACATCTTCCATTATTGGATTATACATTAAAAAAAAAAAGTTGTTAAACGTGATTGCTAGAATTTCACATTTATTTTGTAGAGATACTGCTACAGTTGTTTCACCACATTTAGAGTTCATCAGGCAGATGAACATGATTTACAGTTTTGACTTGAATTTTAAATGTGAGAGTCGTGGGATTAAACATAAAAATCTGAGGATAAATGTAAGTATAGTTGTTATTAATTTAGTAGTTTGAAGATATTACATTTTTTTTTTAATTTGTTAATTATCATTTGTTCAATAAAGTTGAGTTTTCTGACCTTTCGGCACGTGTGCAATATTCAGAAATTAATTACATAAGGCGTTATTTTCGTGATACATTTTGAAAATCATCAGCTAATAATCGAAACTTGAGTCACTAAAACATAAAGTGTGAAAGAAAGAAACTGTTTTATTTAAATTTTTTAAATTAGACATAGATTGTTGGCTGGGGTTGAGATTGTTTTTTCTACAAATAAAAGTAGAAGTTTTATCTTAAAGGGGGTCACTTCCTTAGCCGTTATCTAATAAAAAAAAAACCTTAATTTTTAGATACACATTTGAAGAAAAGTTTACCTGAACTTAAAAAAAATAAATTCAGTCAAAACACTTAAAAAAATAGTCGGCAAAAGAGCTCGCTTACAAATTTCGATCACTTTAACTAATCGGAAAAATGCAAAGTACATTTTTCAGGAGAGTTAAAAGACTTTAAAACAGTCGTCTTCCCCAATTTGTTTAAAGATTTCGATCACTTCCGCTAATCGGAAAAATACAATATAAATTTCTGTATCCGCAGAATTGAGTGTTAAATCAAAATCTACTATAAAAAAACGATTATTTTTTTAATTTTTAACCCGCTAATGGTGCCTATTGGTCTGTGAGACCGGGTTTGTTGAATAACTTTATTCTCCGTTATTGTTTTCTTGTTGTAATTTCGAGTACAGAGCTTAAATTGATTAAATATCTTTGTTTTATTGTCAAAGACTATAAGTTAAAAAAAAAACATGAACTATCAGTAACACGTTTCGAAAAATCTTCAGTTGAAAACCCCGGTGCGTGAGACCGGTGTTACCATTAAATTTGCGTCACTAAAGGGCGGGTTAAGGAAGTGACCTCTTTAAGTTTATAATGGAGTTTTACCAAGTAACAGCCTCATCGAACATTTATCTAAATTGTAACTAATTGCAGAATAGTTGATAACTTTCTTGTACCTTAAACAATATTATATTTCTTAAAATGTGTTGATGACAAGATCCATTCAATATAAATTCCATCCCTCAAACACAACCAAACCGCATCGATCTTGCTTATTCCAATTACACTTTCGGTGTCGCATGCCTCGCGATAATTAAATCGCCACCCTAATTATTAGGTAACATTTTCATTAGATCGTACAAGCGCATAAACAAACACAGCCCTCGGGTCGTGTAACGGGTTATTTTCGTTCCCCGTTATTTGTTTTTTCTTTCGCCGAAAGATAATCGATAAACGTGGAAACGCACAAATTGACGGGGGTTTACTCTTTTTTCTGCTTAATTAAAAAGGCGCAGAGACCCACGTGTGTTATTTTCTCCGATAGCGCCGTCGAGATAATCGCGATGATAATGAGAACGGACATGCCATAAACTGAGGGAAAATCAATACGAAAATGAGTACTTCCCGCGGAAATTATGTTTGTTGAAATGATATTAAGGACGATTTATGTTCAATCTGCACCGCGACGCGAGTATCTTTAGTGTGTTGATGTATGGTGAATGCGCCGGGTACAATTGATCGAGAATTGAATAATAATAATAATTTCCAGTATTATTTTCATCTATTCAAATGGAATGCGATTAACGTTTACAATTTTATTGAAAAACATAAATTAGGCATAAACACAAAATACACTATACCCATTAAACCCACGTTTTAGGAAAATTCAACGCACCCACCAAACGAAATACCATTTATACCTTGCAAAATCCAAGCGGAATCGAATTAAACTTGTTTTGCACACCGCAGCCAATATATACACATTACGTACGCAAATCGCTAAACGCATTATTGTTATTTAAATGTTTCCGCCTCGTGTAGATTTTACAGATTAAAACTAACAAAGCCCGGTGGATTTTATCGGTAAAAAAAAAACGAGCTGCGCCGTTTTGACGCGACTTTTACATAAATTAGGTGAAAAAATAAATGTTATCGCCAGGGTAGATTAATAGCTGATTTGTGTTTTCCCCTCCGTACCGTTTTTTTTTGAGCTATATCAGTGCCGTTTAATGTTACATGATAATAATGTGATTATGTAGGGTTTTTGTTCTGGTTACGCACGTGAGTTTATCAGGGGAGATTTATTACAAAACTGTTTTAATATTCGTGATAACATTCTTCCTATTAACTTATACATAATGGGGCTATGAAAAAGTTTAGGTAATTCGGCGTTATTTTACCGTTAAGTTGGTATTTCACCAACAATCTCAAGGGGCTCGCGAAGTAAAAAACAACACATTTCTAATTGCATTTTTTCGCTGTGAACTAGTAATTTCAGAAAATCCATATTTTGCGTAACATCTGAATCCTACGACAGATTTTCGCAGTTGGAACGAATTATGTTCTTTAAAAAATACATGTAAATACTTTGAAAATGACAAGCTGAAATTGTCGAAACTATAGTAACTACTCCAAGTTAATAAAGTGATACCAACAAAGTTATTCGTTTTTATTTGAATTATTCAAAATGTATCACGAAGTGAAAACCCTCCACAATTACTTATTTAAACACTTTGAAGTAAGTGTTCAAATTGTAGTATTTTTGAAAATCCGAATTTTTACAAGACTGTAATTCTAAATCCTCCGGCGGTTTTCTAGAATTTGACGTTTTAAAATCTAAAAATTTATATGTTCTTTAAGAAAGCAAGGAAACACTTTGCAATATTTTTTTGTAAGCGCTGAAATTGCAGTTTTTTCGCTTTACAACGTGCAATAGGCAATTAATAACTGTAAATCCAAAGTTTATAGGCACGTAACACCTGGACCCAATGACGGATTTTTGCAATTAGAACGTCAAAATCTAGGCAATTTTATGTTCTTTAAAAGAGCATCCAGACACTTGAAAATATTTTTGTACGTGTTTAAAATGCATTTATTTCGCTGTGAGTTAGTTATCTTTGAAAATCCAAATTTTAAAAGCATGCAACTCCTGAATCCTCTGTTGGATTTTTGCAATTCGATTCTCAAAAACTGCCGAAATTCAGGTTCTTTAAAAAGGCATTCAAATATTTTTTTCTAATTGAGTATTGTGAGCGAAAATCTAAATTTTACAAGCGTGCGACTTCTTAAACCTCCAACAGATTTTGACAATTGAAATTTATGTTCTCGGAAAAAAAGATGCAATTTCTAAGAAAGTGTTAAAATTGTAGTATTTCGCAGTGAGATGGTTATTTTTGAAAATCCAAGTTTTACAAGCGGGCAACGTCGGATTTTTTTTTAATTTAAAAGAAAAGAAAATAGTTTCTTTTTAGAACCAGAGTGAAAATTAAATCAAAAGAAATGAAAAGTTGAGATTGTAGAAGAAAAATTATTCAAACAGGAAGAAGTTAATTAGCCACACTTTGACGTTTAAATTATTAAAATCCAATAACGTGTTTAAAAGTTGTGCAGTTCCAAACATCAAAATCGCAATTTTCGAGAAATTGCAACTTTCACTGATTTCAGAAAAAATTGTTTTAAAATCCAAATCGACTATATTTTAAAGTTTAGATCACATCCCAATATAACAGGCCATTTGATAGTTGTGCAATTTCAAAAATCAAAATTACGATTTTTACGGCAGAGCGATTTTTTACGTAGTTTTACTGATTTACAAGAAAATTTCTTAATTCGTTTTTTAAATCCACTGTATTAGCTTTATTTTAACGTTCCAAGCTTATAAATCTAAAGCTGTGCTCGAAAGTTGTTTAATTTTAAAAACAGAATCACGATTTCGATGTCACGGATTTAAAAAAAATATGCAATTTTCAAAATTAAAACGTCAAGAAACATTTTATGTTCAATAAAAAAAACGCACCAAATTCTAATTTTTTTAAGGATTAGAATTGCAATTTTTTGCTCTGAGCTGGTTATTTTGGAAAATCCAAATTTTTACAATCCAAAACTTCTGAATCCTCCGGCGGATTTTTGCAATTAGAACGTTAAAATCTAGCGAATTCTATGTTCTTTAAAAACGTGCAAACACTTTGAAGTAATTGCTGTGAAAGTATTTTTTGCAGTCAAAACGTCAAAATACTGGGAATTTTATTTTCTTTAAAAATGCACCCAAACACCTTATAGTAATTTTTTTGAAAATTTAGAAATTGTAGTATTTTCGCTTTAATTTTTGAAAATCTAAGTTTTACAAGCGCGCAACTTCTGAATCCTCCAATAGATTTTGACAACTGGAACATCAAAATCTAGGTAATTTTATGTTCTTTCAAAAAATGCAAACCCTGAAGTAATTTCTTTGAAAGTGTTCAAACATCTTAATTTTTTTGAATGTGTTAAAATTGCAGGGTTTTTTTTGCTCTGCGCATTATTTATAAAAATTAAAATTTTACAAGAGTGCTACTTCTAAATCCTTAGATAGATTTTTGCAGTTAAAAAGCCAAAATATTGAGAAATTTATGTTCTTTAAAAGTGCACCCATACACTTTGTAGTAATTTTTTTGAAAGTGTTGAAAGTGCAGTTTTCTCGCAGTGAGCATGTAATTTTTGAAAATCCAAAATTTACAAAAGCGCAACTGAATTGACAATTGAAACGTCAAAATCTAAGAAATTTTAATTTGTTTAAAAAAGTATGCAAACACTTTGTAGTAATTTCTTTGAGTGTTGTATTTCACAGTGTTTTTTCAAAATCCAAATTTTACAACTCCTGATAGCGTTGTTAAATGTTTGCAATTTAAACGCCAAAATATAAGACATTTTATGTTCGTCAAGAAAAGTACCAAACAGTTTGAGTTATTTTTCAAATGTTACAAATATATTTTTCGCTCTGATTTAGTTATTTTTGAAAAACCCATTTTTTTACAACCACTTCTAACTTCTAAATCTTGCAACGGATTTTTGAAGTTGAAACGACAAAACCTAAGGGCGTTTTATCATTTTTTTCTTGAATGTATTAAAATTGCAGTTTCTTTGCTCTGAGGAAGTTATTTTCAAAATCCAAATTTTTACAAGCGCGGAACTTCTAAATCCTTTGACGAATGTTTGCAGTTTAAACGTCAAAATCAAAGTAATCTTATGCTCTTTAAAGAAGCATGCAAATACGTTTTTAAGTTATTTTTTTAATGTGTTGTGTGAGTTGATTATTTTTAAAAATCCAACTTTTTACAAGCGCGTAATTTTATAATCCTACGACGAATTTTTGTAGTTGAAACGTCAAAATCTAAGGGCGTTTTATGTTCATTAAAATAGCGCCCAAAATTAAATTTTTTTTTTTTTAATATGTTGAAACTGCAGTTTATTGCTCCGAGCTGGTTATTTTGAAAATCCAAATTTTTACAAGCGCGTGGCTTCTAAATCATGCGACGGACTTTTGTAGCTGAAACATCAAAATCTAAGGGCATTTTATGTTCGTTAAAATAACAGCCAACATTTTGAAGTATTTTTTAATGTGTTGAAATTGCAGTTTTTTTGTTCTGAGCTGTTTTTTTGAAAATCCAAATTTTTACATGCGCGTATCTTCTAAATCCTGCGACGGATTTTTGTATTTGAAACGTCAAAATCTAATGGCGGTTTATGTTCGTTAAAATAACAGCCAACATTTTGAAGAATTTATTTTAATGTGTTAAAATTGCATTTTTTTTGTTCTGAGCTGTTTTTTTTTTATCCAAATTTTTACAAGCGCGTAACTTCTAGATCCTGCGAGGATTTTAGTAGTTGAAATGTCAAAATCTAAGGGCGTTTTATGTTCGTTAAAATAACACCCAACATTTTAAAATAATTTTTTAATATGTTAAAATTGCAGTTTTTCGCTCGGAGCTGGTTAGTTTGAAAATCCAAATTTTTACATGCGCGTAACTTCAAAATCCTGCGACGGATTAAGGTAGTTGAAACGTCAAAATCTAAGGGCGTTTTATGTTCGTTAAAATAACACCCAACATTTTAAAATAATTTTTTAATATGTTAAAATTGCAGTTTTTTGCTCGGAGCTGTTTTTTTTTTTGAAAATCCAAATTTTTACAAATGCGTTACTCCTAAATCCTCCGGCGGATTTTTGCAGTTGAAACGTTAAAATCTGGGAAATTTTACGTTCTTTAGAAAGGCGTGCAAACACTTTGAAGTAATTGCTTTGAAAGTGTTAAAATTGCAATTTTTTCGCAGTAAGCGTTATTTTTGATAATCCAAATTTTTCAAACGTGCAACTTCTGAATTCTCTAACGGATTTTTCCAATTGCAATCGTTAAAATTTAAACGATTTTACGACACTATTGTTCATTTGTTCAAGTGTTAAAATAGCAGTTTTAATGCCGTGAGCGTTATTTTTTGATAATCCAAATTTTTCAAACGTGCAACTTCGGAATTTTCTAACGGATTTTTGCAATTGCAATCGTTAAAATTTAGACGATTTTACGACATAATTCTTTATTTTTTTAAGTGTTAAAATTCCAGTTTTTTTTGCCCTTAGCGTTATTTCTGATAATCCAAATTTTTCAAACGTGCAACTTTTAATTCTCTAACGGATTTTTATGTCAAAATTTAGGGAAATGTTCTTTAAAAAACATTTAAACACTGTAGTAATTGAAACGTGTAATTTAAGGTTAAATTTGTCTGACAATTTTACATTCTTAGAGATATAATTATTAATTTAATGCAAATTTTATTGATTTCACAATACCGTAATGGCTGTCGGAAAAATTAAAAATTATTGTAAAGTTTGATTTTTTTTTCCAAATTATTTCCTTTTGTATGTATTTCTGGGTTTGTTAAAATTATAGAATATTATCTAACAGATTTGTTAAAAAAAACATAACTTTTTAAATGCCAATTACAAAAAAAAATAGTGTATTCTATACAAATTTGTTAGTTAGATAATAAAAATGTTTTTGTTAACAATTTATAAATGTACATTTATTCAATATATCTGCAATAAGTGAGGGTCTAAAGTTTATTCATAAAAACTATATATTATACTAAAAAGTATTATTTAAAAAAAATTGATTACAATCTGAGATGCAACTATTTTCAAACGTTACATTAAATAACGGTTACTAAATAACCGTTTAAATAACCAGTTATTTTTTTAGTAACAGTAACCGTTACTGAAATATAACCGTTTATCTAATCACTGATATGTTTATGTTTATATTTTGTAATTAATAATTATAAAGAATACTTTATCTTTATGAAGATGATTACCATTGTCAGGTAAAGTTTTTTGACCACTATTTTTTATCTTAAATATTAACTGTTGTAAAATATGTATTTCTTTTAAAATCAGTTCAGTTTTCAGTAATAAACTTGCCATTTTATTGGATGTCGAGTGAAATTGTAATAATCGTCCCCGAACGCTTTTTTGATAAATTTCAGACATTACGTTATTGTATAAGACAGGGGTGTTCATCATTTTCCCGATGATCCGAAACAAACTTAACCAATTTCCCGGCGAACGAGAGAAATATCCATCGGCATCAATATCAGTCTTCTCATTTTTACTTCAGCGAGACAATAATACACACGAGACGACGACGGAGGGAGGGAGGGTGAACTTTTGTTTGTTTCATTAAAGTATAAATTGCGGATAAATGGGAGGGGAGGGGAGAGTGAGGCGGACTTATTAATGAAAAATAAAGAGAGGAAGGAACGGTCGATCCGAAATTGGTTGCTAGATAATAAATAGTGCGAGATATCAAAACAAAATGGTATTAACTTTGCGAGGGAGTCAGAATCGGAATTTATGACGTGAAATATGAACGAAAACTCTCCCGGAAAAGGGAAGTTTTTATCAATAAATATGCGAGTGAGTGCCACCGATCCGGGGCGATACGTACTGCATAACTAATTTATAACAATATAACTTCCGCGAGACTTAGAGGGAACTAAAAGGAAGCGATGGAGTCTTTCAATTTTGAATTTATCGCCCCGGAAAATCTGGAGGAAATTGCACTTTTCTTACCCTCCACCAGTCCGATACACGCATGCAAGTGTTATTAAATCCGTTTTACGTTCATTACAAAAAAAAACACCATATTTGCATTTTCATATGCTCTTGGTAAGTAATTAAAAAAATTCATGATTTTATAGTACTCATAATATATTTATAGGAGTGTAACATGACTTTCAACATTGAAATGCAACTTTTTTATTGGTTAATGATTAATCAAATGCCTTTACCTTTCATCTATTTAATTCACAATTATCAAAGTATAGTCCGTATTATCGAGACTACATTGTTGTGAGTTTTTTTCAAAGCTTTTTTTTATATTAAACAAACTACTTACCCAATTTCAGAACTGTAAAGGAATCAACTTTTAGTGGTCCAATAACGAAAGTCAACGTACCGAAAGGGATGTTTGTTGTTAAGTTGAGGAAAACAGCGGCGTGTTCGGTTCTTTGGTGCTGCGGCGATCCGAGCGTCCATATAAAGTGTAACAGCACACATAAACAACTTAAACTGTCGGCTCTGTTGTATTTTCCACCCCATATCTGCTTATTTATTGCAGTATTTGATTTGCTGTGTTTACGTTAAGCCCCGCGGATCCGCGCCCCAGATTCCCTTTAATGTGCCACAGCCACCTTCGCCAGCATATTTCACCAAAGAACCGTCGACGAGAATTTAAAGCCGGGATTAAATATTTCCCGATAGTGCAGTTGCATTTCCGCCAGTGGGTGTATTTTATTGTATTATGTTTTGTTACATCTGACCAGCAGAGCCAGCAAATGGTATTTTAACAATCAATAGAATCTGAAACGCCACTTCTGTAGATTTAAAAATAAGCGCACGAAAACACTCAATTAAAATAATTACAAATTTCACGAGCCGAAAAAAAAATATAAAAACAATCGTTACATATCCAAAACTTTACAAATTCATACAAAATACATTATTTTTTAAGATTCATCAAGAATCAGAAATGCCACTTCCTTAGATTGAAAAATAAGCACACGAGATCACTAATTTAAAAAAAAATATGAATTTCAGGAGCCCAAAAAAATATAAAAACAACTAAAAAAAAATCTGAAACTTTCCAAATTTATACCAAATACTTTCTTCTCTAAGACTCAGCAAGAATAGAATCTGAAGCACCACTTCTATGAATTTAAAAATAAGCGCAAGAGAACACTAATTAAAAAAAAAACACAAATTTCACGAGCCGAAAAAAAAAACATAAAAACAATCATTACATATCCAAAACAAATTTATACAAAATACATTATTTTCTAAAATTCATCAAGAATCAGATATACCACTTAAAAATAACGCACGGAACAGTAATTTAGAAAATTACAAATTTCGTGAGCGCGAAAAAAAATATATAAAAACAACTGTTAGAAATCTCAAACTTTCCTAATTTATACAAAATACATTCTTCTATAAGATTCACTAAACATCTGGAAAACCAGTTCTATAGATTTAAAAATAAACGCACGAGAACACTAATTTAAAAAATTGCAAAAAAATTGCCGAAAAAAATATAAAAACAAATTTTAACCCTAGGCACTCGTATGTCGACTTATTGTGGAGAAATTACGTGTTAAAACTTATAAATACGAGTACAAAGGGTTAAAAATCTCAAACTTTTCAAATTTATACAAAATACTTTCTAAGATTTAGCAGAAATAAAATCTGAAGCACCACTTCTATGAATTAAAAAATAAGCTAATAATAATAATCATAAGATATTCGAGGCCTATTTAACACACAACTTTTGAAGTTGGTTAAAATAATTTAAGCATAAATACAAATTTTCACAGTATACGAGGTCTAATTGAAAAGTAAACAATTTTGTAGTTTGTAAGGAAATTTGAATTGTAATATACACACAAATTGTCACATTTTACGAGGGCTATTTGAACAAACATACTCGCAAAATGTTTGATATGCGGTTTTATTTGAAGAAATATCATTGTTATTATACGAGGTCTGTTTCAAAATTAATATTTTTGGAGTCAAACAACATATTTTGATTGAAAATACACTGTCACAAATGTGTGAAATAAGAACTTTAATATACGAATTCTATTTGAATTTTTTTTTAATTTACAAAGTCTATTAAAGTAAATAAGTTCCGGAGTTAATAAACATAATCTAATTATAAATTCTAATTGTCACAATTTGCTTGAAAAATGGCTTATTTGACAAGTAAACAACTGTTGGAGTTGGTTAAGATAATTTAAGTATACGTACACATTTTCACAGTATACAAGGTCTATTTGAAGAGTCAGGTTTTGGAATTTGTTAGGTCAATTTGAATAATAATGCAAATACTAACTGTCACATTTCACGAAGACTATTTGAAATATATACAATGTTTGAAATGCAAGTCTATTTGAATATCAACAATTTTTATTATACGAGGTATATTTAAAAAGTAAACATTACTCACACACTGTCACAAAATGTATGAAAAAAGATCAATTTTTAATATACGACGTCAATTTGAAAAGTGAACAATTTTTAATATACGAGGTCTATACAAGCAAACAATTTTTGATGGTAATAAACATATTCTATTTAAAAATACAAATTGTCACATTATGTTAAAAAAGTGCCAATTTTTGATATCTGAGATCTATTTGACAATCTAATTAAAATTACAAATTGTCACAATATGTTTATAAGTGACATTCTTGATATCAGAGGTCTGTTTGACAAGTAAACAAGTTTCGGTGATTTACCGATATATACAAACTTTAAAAAAACACGGTCTATTCGAAAAGTAAACAATTGTTTAATATACCAGGTCTATTTGCAACATAAATCGGTTTTGGTTAATGTGGATATTTTAAATAAAAATATAAATAGAAATTGTCACATTGCGCAAGAACTTATTGAAATATATACGAGTACAATGTTTTGACAAAACAACAACTTTTATTATAAGAGGTATTTTCGAAAACAAAACATTTTTGGAGTCAATAAACAAATTTTACTGTATATTTTATACATGATACGCATTTTTTAAAAATACGAGGTCTATTCAAAAAGTATTTTTTTTTAATATACGCGGTCTGTTTGCAAAGTTATAGGGTCAATAGACAAATTTTAATTAGAAATGCACTGTCATAATATCTAAAAAAATACCAATTTTTAATATTCGACAATCAGACCCACTGTAATTATATTTGTATATTTTAGTACTGTATATTTTGTATATGATAGTATTTTTTAAAGTATACGAGGTCTATTCGAAAAGTAAACAATTTTTAATATACGTGGTCTGTTTGCAAAGTTATTTGGTCAATAGACAAATTTTAATTAGAAATATGTTACACTGTCATAATACCTGAAAAAATAACAATTTTTAATAATCGACAATTAGACCCACTGCAACTATATTTGTATATTTTAGTACTGTATATTTTGTATATGATACAATTTTTTAAAGTATACGAGGTCTATTCGAAAAGTAAACAATTTTTAATATACCTGGTCTGTTTGCAAAGTTATTTGGTCAATAGACAAATTTTAATTAGAAATGCACTGTCATAACATCTTAAAATAAAAATTACAATTTTACCCACTGCATATTTTTATACCGTACATTTTGCAAATAATGGCATAAGTGAAATATATGAATTAAACTCAATATAATAAAAATTTCTGAAGTATACGAGGTCTATTCGAAAAGTAAATAAGTTTTAATATGAGAGGTATGTTTGCAAAGTAAACTGGTTTAGGAGTTAGTAAAGAAATTTTAAATAAAAATATAAATACAAATTATCACATTGTGCAAGGACTTATTGAAATATATACAATGTTTTCAAGTGCGACAACCACTTTTATTATACGAGGTTTAAACATTTTTGGAGCCAATGTACATATTTTAATTGTAACTGTCATATGTGTGAGGAAATAACAATTTTTAATATACGAGACCAATTTGAAAACAGAACAATAAGTATACGAGGTCTTTTTAATACTTTTTGATATACGAGGTCTATTTGCAAAGTAACCCGGTTTTGGATTTAGTGAAGATATTTGAAACAAGAATATGAAGGTATTTTTAATACTTTTTGATATACGAGGTCTATTTGCAAAGTAAACCGGTTTTGGAGTTAGTAAAGATATTTTAAACAAAAATATAAATACAAATTGTCACAGATCTATTTGAAAATACAACAATTTTTATTATACTAGGTTTAAAGATTTTTGGAGCCAATGAACATATTTTAACTTTAACTGTCGTACGTGTGAAACAATAAAAATATTTTAAACACGAGGTCAATTTAAAAACAGAACAATTTTTAATTGCACAACCAACGAACATATTTTAATTTTAACTGTCATTTGTGTGAAAAATTTGAATTTTCAATATACGAGGTGCAATTTTTTTGACTTGGACTTATAGCCATTCCGTCACGACCGGTGTCTAAATTTACCTAATCCAACCTAACCCAACCAAACCTAACCTAACCCAACCTAACTCAACCTAACTCAACCTGACACAACCTTACCCAACATAACGCAACCTAACCTAATCTAACCTTACCTAACCTAATGAGGTCAATTTAAAAGGGAAAAAATTTAAAAAAAATTTAATCATAGTGTCAATGAACATACTTTAATTTTAACTGTCAAATGTATGAATGAATTTAAAAAAATATATACGAGGTCTATTTAAAAAGTAAACATTTCAATTAGAAATACTATGTCACAATAAATGTAAAATAAAAACAATTTTTAATATACGAGGTCTGTTCACAAAGTGAACATTTACGGGAATAAATAAACATATTTTAATAAAAAATACAAATTCACACAACTGTCAAATTAATCAAGAAACCCACTTTTGTTATGCGAGTACTTATTTATTTATTTATTTATTTATGATTTCATCCTACAGTTTAACAAGAAATTAATTACAGGATAACTTAAACAGAAAAAGGAAAATTTAATTTGACCAATTAACAATTTTTAATATAGGTATAGGAAACAATTTTTCAATTCTCTGGAATATATTTTAATTAAGCAAGTGACACAATTGTGTGAACAAATTGTAATATACGAGATCTGTTTGAAAGGTAAAACAGCTATTTTAATTAGAAATTGTCACAATTACATTTGAAAAGTGAACGATTTTTAATATACGAGATCAGTTTAAAAGGTAAACCATTTTTTAAAAGTTAGTAAGAGATATTTCAATTATCAACATAAATGCAAATTATCATATTATACTGTCTATCAAATAGTGCTACATTAAATTTATATTAAATTTAAATTACTAATATCCATTGAAAATTTATACGATAAATTGTTTGTTGATTCCGTAACTGACGTATTATGAGTAATTAACGCCTTAAAGAATAACAGTACTAATAATTATCAAATGTTTAGCATACAATGAGCATAATAGATGATGATAGGATAAAGTAAGAAACAACTATTTATATTTAATTGCTCGCTCGCTAATCACCAATGTCATTTTCGCCCAAGGGCGTAAAGTTGTACTTAACGCCCCCAAATTAGAGAAAAAATGTGCACTTTTGGACTGATCCAACTTTGCTGTTAAAGTACGTCCTGTAGTCAACAATGCTTACAACAAAGTCATTTTCGCCCTAGGGAGTAAAGTTGTACTTTACGTCCACAAATTAGGGCCAAATGTGCACTTTAGGAGTGATCCACCACCCTTGCTGTTAAAGTAGGCCCTGTTGTCAACAATGCTTACAACAATGTCATTGTCGCCCTAGGGAGTAAAGTTGTACTGTACGCCCACAAATTAGGGCAAAATGTGCACTTTAGGAGTGATCCACCACCTTTGCTGTTAAAGTAGGTCCTGTGGTCAAGAATGCTTACAACAATGTCATTGTCGCCCTAGGGAGTAAAGTTTTACTTTACGCCCACAAATTAGGGCCAAATGTGCACCTTAGGAGGGATCCACCTCCCTTGCTGTTAAAGTACGCCTGGTAGTAAACAATGCTTGCAACAATGTCATTTTCGCCCTAGGGAGTAAAGTTGTACTTTACGCCCCGAAAGTCGGGCCAAAATGTGGACTTTAGAACTGATCCACCTTTGCTGTTAAAGTACCCCCGGTAGTCAACAATGCTTACAACAATGTCATTTTTAAGTTAACAATGCTTTAAACTTTTACATTACTAAAGTCAAAACAGTCTCTTGTCACCTTGTTAAATGTTAATGTCAATAAATTGTTTTTCAAAGCCACCTTCGATTTTTATTTAGTAAAATGGCCATTGAAATGGTTGATAAAACGAGTTTTCTTCAAATAACTTTTAATGCGTTAGGAATTGGGACACGGTTGTTATAAGGAAACATGTTTGTTTTTTAATTCTGCATGGAATGACGTAAAAATATACAGAGGCTCCAATTTAAAATAAGAAAAATTAAGTGCTTTAAAGTTTGAAATGTTTGACACTAAATTTTGGACACCCTGTATAATGCATATCGATCAAACTTGGTTAATGGGACTATCAGACCTTATTTAATAAGTACCTTGTATGATTTTATTAACAAGGCACTGTTTTTATTTTTTATTCATTTTTTAAAACAATAGTGCAAAACTGATTTTTTTTTGTTTTAATTTTTTTTTGCTGGTATCCCTGAATCGATTCCAATAAAATTATAGGAGTATGTAGGCAACCATAAAAGGTACCCAAATAAGCAATAAAAAACTTAGCATGTGATTTAAAAAATGTATCATCATGACGTCACGCTTTTTTGGGACACCCTGTATAATCAAAAATATTTTCCTGAAATGCATTCTAGGATGCAAATATATTCTACAAAATATCGAAATCCTAACTTAATTAGTAACTGAGCTATAGAAGACGTGAGGTGAGTTGCAGGACCCTGTATATAAAAAAAAGTAATATTTTTTAACAATAGTTAACGTTTAATTTTTGTACATTAACGTTTTAATTTCGTTCCGTCGTTCCCTTTGTTACATTCCCGTTTTTTTTCCAATAATTAAACATGAGGATAATACGCGATGACGAAGAAAATAATTTGAAAATTAAATTCAGAAATAACAGAGAGACGATCCTCCCCTCTCGCCCGCTACCGTAAAATATTCCTTTTAATTATCCCTTATTTAAAAGCCTCCTGTTGAGCCCCGAGAGGCAATAAAAATACAGTATCATCAGAGGCCCCTCTGTCTTCTTACAGTTTCAATTTAAAAAATTAATTTCGCCCCCCCTTTGTGATGCAAATATGAATAATAAATCGCCCTACGGTGGAGAGCACAAGACGGGGGATGGGTCAGGAGGGGAGGGGGGATTAAGATTAATTATGTTTTTCAGCATATTCAAAAGCAAATACAAGGCGAAAGAATCGAGCGAATTAATATGAAAGAGAGGACGGTGTCTGGTTTTTCAAAGATTTTTTTTTGTCGGTGCCCTGAATTATCGCTGAATTAGATTTATGGAACGGCGCGCGCGCGTCGTAGTCGTCCGGGAAATTGGCGAGCCGTGAATTTTCCGGGTTGGAGACGGCGGTTAATTAGAGCTGAAAACTGATGTTAATATTTTTCAAACGCTTATTTGGCGAATGTTACTTTAATCATGACGTAATATGCGACATACCTCATTTATCTCACAGCCGACTCTCAAACAAAATTTTGTGGCTCACACGATAAATTTTTGATACCGTCAGATTTGTATATGCAGTTTGGTTAAAATAAAGACATGCAATTCCAAACTGTTGAAACGATCTACAGCTCCAAATTTCCCACCGTGACGAATCATTAAACGCATCAAACGATATAAAGTTTCCGCGTTGTCTCTCTTCAGTTCTGTAGTTAATTAAAATTAGATTTGCGGCGGTGGCAATCGTCGCAAAATAGAATTCCATTTTATCCTTTATCCCTGTGTATATGTGTGTGTGTGTATGTGTGCACGCCTCGTTTCGGTATAATAGAAATGCATTAATCAGCATCCGCGATCACAATTAAAACGGAACGGAACGGTAACAAATACCGCTCTAAATGGAAATACTTACACGCGAGAGAGGGCCGGAAATGGATCGCTCGCTGGAAGCTGAGTATGGCTTCATTCAGCTGCTGCTTCCCCTGCAGCAGTACTCCGCTGAAAATTTCAAAAAGGACACGCATTAGATTTCAATTGCAAATAAATTAATTATACAGTTGAGTTGAGCGCATTGTTTGCTGATAAAAATGTGGAATTTAATATTGGTAACTTCACACTTATACAGTACCTAGCATAAAATATGATTTATACAAATAATTTATTTTTTTAACAGACCCAGGTCGTTAGCAATTATTTTTACATATTTTTCAAGTCGATGAAATTTATGTATTTTTTCCTAATCGCGCGCTTTGTTCAAACGAAATTATCTTAAAGTTTAGGGGTGGGGTGTTGATGGATTTTTGCAGAATCATAATTCCAAATGATTTCTGAATAGATTTGTGTAATTTCAAGTCGCTAGCAATTGTTTTTACATTTTTTTCAAGTCGGTGAAATTTATGTATTTTTTCTTAATCACACGCTCTGTTCAAACGAAATTATCTTACAGTTTAAAGGTGGGGTGTTGATGGATTTTTTGCGGAATCATAATTCCAAATGATTTTTGAATAGATTTGTGTAATTTCAAGTCGCTAGCAATTGTTTTTATATTTTTTTCAAGTCGATGAAATTTATGTATTTTTTCTTAATCACACGCTCTGTTCAAACGAAATTATCTTACAGTTTAAGGGTGGGGTGTTGATGGATTTTTTGCGGAATCATAATTTCAAATGATTTTTGAATAGATTTGTGTAATTTCAAGTCGCTATCAATTATTTTTACATTTTTTTCAAGTCGATGAAATTTATGTATTTTTTCTAAATCACGCGCTCCGTTCAAACGAAATTATCTTAAAGTTTAGGGGTGGGGTGTTGATGGATTTTTGCAGAATCATAATTCCAAATGATTTCTGAATAGATTTGTGTAATTTCAAGTCGCTAGCAATTGTTTTTACATTTTTTTCAAGTCGATGAAATTTATGTATTTTTTCTCAATCACACGCTCTGTTCAAACGAAATTATCTTAAAGTTTAAGGGTGGGGTTTTGATGGATTTTTGCAGAATCATAATTACAAATAAATTTTGAATAGATTTGTGTAATTTCAAGTCGCTAGCAATTGTTTTTAAATTTTTTTCAAGACGATGAAATTTATGTATTTTTTTCGTAATCGCACGCTCTGTTCAAACGAAATTATCTTAAAGTTTAAGGGTGGGGTGTTGATGGATTTTTATAGAATCATAATTCCAAATGACTTTTGAATAGATTTGTGTAATTTCAAGTCGCTATCAATTGTTTTTACATTTTTTTCAAGTCGATGAAATTTATGTATTTTTTCTTAATCACACGCTCTGTTCAAATGAAATTATTTTTAAGTTTAAGGGTGGGGTGTTGATGGATTTTTATAGAATCATAATTCCAAATGATTTTTGAATAGATTTGTGTAATTTCAAGTCGCTAGCAATTGTTTTTATATTTTTTTCAAGTCGATGAAATTTATGTATTTTTTCTTAATCACACGCTCTGTTCAAATGAAATTATTTTTAAGTTTAGGGGTGGGGTGTTGATGGATTTTTGTAGAATCATAATTCCCAATGATTTTCGAATAGATTTGTGTAATTTCAAATCGCTAGCAATTGTTTTTAATTTTTTTCAAGTCGATGAAATTTATGTATTTTTTTCTTAATCACACGCTCTGTTCAAATGAAATTATTTTTAAGTTTAGGGGTGGGGTACTGATGTATTTTTGTAGAATCATAATTCCAAATGATTTTTGAATAGATTTGTGTAATTTCAAGTTGCTAGCAATTGTTTTTACATTTTTTCAAGTCGACGAAATTTATGTATTTTTTCACAATTATAAGCTCTGTTCAAATGAGATTATCTCAAAAAATAGAGTTGGAATGTTTGGAGATTTTTGCGAAATCATAATTCCAGATTAATTTTGACCAAATTTGTGTAATTTCAAATCGATGGCAATTGTTCTTATATTTTTATCAAGTAATCGAAATTATTGCATTTCTTACAGTTACACACTCTATTCAAATGGAATCATCTCGAAATTTAAATATGGCGTATTTATGGATTTTTGCGAGATAAATTTTGAATAGATTTAATTTCAAGTCGATGACAATTTTTTTTGCATTTTTTGTCAAGCTACTAAAATTATTGTAATTTTTCCACAATTTCACGCTCTGTTCAAATAGAATTGTCTCGAAATTTAAAATAAGATGCTGACAGATTTTTTATGGAATCGTAATCTCGAATAAGTTTTGAATAGATTTGTGAAATTGCGTGTCGATAGCAATTGTTTTTAGATTTTTTTCAAGTCGGGGAAATTAAATTTTTTTTCACAGTTAGACGCTCGGTTCAAATAAGATTATCTCAACATTTAGAGATGGGGTCTTTACAGATTTCTGTGGAATCATAGGTTCATTTGAATTTCGAATAGATTTGTGTAATTTAAAGTCGATGGCACTTGTTTTTATATTTTTTTTCAAGTCATCGAAATTATTTGTAATGTATAATGTGGCCTAAGTGAATAAAGTGATTTGATTTGATTGCATTTCTACACAATTCTACACGCTTTTCTAATGAGATTATATAAAAATTTAGAAACAGGATGTTTAGAGTTAATATTGAATCAATTTTGAATAAATTTGTGAAATTTCAAGTCTTTTTCAATTCATCGAAATTATTGGATTTATTTAAAATTCTACACTCTGTTCGAATGAGATTATCTCGAAATTAAGTGTGTCCACTTTTTGTAGTGTATTAATTTCGAATTTGCTTTGAATAGATTAATCCAATTTCAAGTTGATTGCAATAGTTTTCATCTTTTTCTAGGACGCCGAAATTATTGCATTTTTTTTCTTTACAATTTCGAATTCGAATGGGATTTTGGTAAAATTTTGGGATGGGGTGTATATAGATCTTGAATAAATTTCGGAGAGATTTATGAAATTTTAAATCAATGGCAATTGTTTTTATATTATTTTATATCCGTCGAAATTATTGTATTTTTCCACAATTCCACAATCTATTCGAATGAGATTATCTCGAAATTAAGGGATGGGATGTTTACAGATTTTTGTAGTAGAGTAATCCCGAATTCATTTTGAATTAATTAGTCAAATTTTAAATCGACTGCAACAGTTTAAAAAAAAAATTTTAGGACGCCGAAATTATTGCATTTTTTTCTTTAAAATTTTACACCCCATTCGAATAGAATTTTGTTAACATTTGGGGATGGGGTGTCTACAGGTTTTTAAAAAATTGTTATAAAAAATAAATTTTGTATAAATTTGTGAAATTTCAATCTTTTTTTTTTAATTAATTGAAATTATTGCTTTTCTTTCTTCAAAATTTCGCGCTCTCTTCGAATGGGGTTCTGTCAAAATTAAGGGATGGGATGTTTACAGATTTTAGTAGCAGAGTAATCCCGAATACATTTTGAATAGATTAGTCAAATTTTAAATAAGACTGCAACAGTTTAAATATTTTTTTTAAGACGCCGAAATTATTGCATTTTTTTCTTCAAAATTTTACACCCCATTCGAATGGGATTTTGTTAAAATTTGGGGGTGGGGTGTCTACAGGTTTTTAAAAAATTGTTATAAAAAATAAATTTTGTATAAATTTGTGAAATTTCAATCTTATTTTTTTAATTAATTGAAATTATTGCTTTTCTTTCTTCAAAATTTCGCGCTCTCTTCGAATGGGATTTTGTCAAAATTAAGGGATGGGATGTTTACAGATTTTAGTAGCAGAGTAATCCCGAATACATTTTGAATAGATTAGTCAAATTTTAAATAAGACTGCAACAGTTTAAATATTTTTTTAAGACGCCGAAATTATTGCATTTTTTTCTTCAAAATATTACACCCCATTCGAATGGGATTTTGTTAAAATTTGGAGGTGGGGTGTCTACAGGTTTTTAAAAGATTGTTATAAAAAATTAATTTTGAATAAATTTGCGAAATTTCAATCATTTTTTTTAATTAGTCGAAATTATTGCTTTTTTTTCTTTAAAATTTCGCGCTCTCTTCGAATGGGGTTTTGTCAAAATTTAGGGATGGGATGTTTACAGATTTTAGTAGTAGAGTAATCCCAAATTCATTTTGAATGGATTAGTCAAATTTTAAATAAGACTGCAACAGTTTAAATACTTTTTTTTAAGACGCCGAAATTATTGCATTTTTCTTCTTCAAAATTTTACACCCCATTCGAATGGGATTTTGTTAAAATTTGGGAGTGGGGTGTCTACAGGTTTTTAAAAAATTGTTATAAGAAATAAAATTTGAAAAAATTTGTCAAATTTCAATCATTTTTTTTAATTAGTCGAAATTATTGCTTTTTTATTTTCTTCAAAATTTCTCATCGAATGGGATTTTATTAAAATTCAGGGATGGGATGTTTACAGATTTTAGTGGCAGAGTAACCCGAATTCTATTTGAATGGATTAGTCAATTTTTAAATAGACTGCAACAGTTTTAATATTGTTTTTTTGGACGCCGAAATTATTGCATTTTTTTCTTCAAAATTTAACACCCCATTCGAATGGGATTTTGTTAAAATTTGGGGGTGGGGTGTCTACAGGTTTTTAAAAAATTGTTATAAAAAATAAATTTTGAATAAAGTTTTAATAATTTTTTTAATTAGTCGAAATTAATGCTTTTTATTCTTCAGAATTTCTCATCGAATAGGATTTTGTCAAAATTTAGGGATGCGGTGTTTAGAGATTTTTATAGTAGCGTAATCCTAAATCTATTTCAAGTAGATTTGTAAAATTTTAAGTAGATGGCAATTGTTTTAATATTTTGCAAAGGCTCCGAAATAATGCCATTTTTTAATAATTTCGCGCTTCAAATGGGATTATGTCAAAATTAAGGAATAAGGTAATTTTAGTTTTTTTGTAGAAATTTTTTGAATGGATTAGTAAAATTTCAAATCGATGAGAATTATTTTTAAATTTTTGTCAAGTAATTAAAATGTTTGTATTTCTCCTCAATTTCACGATGGGCTCAAATAGAATTATCAAACATTTTGGGAGGAGGGGCTTATAAGTTTTTAGATAATCGTAATCTCGAATAAATTTCGAATAAATTTGTGAAATTTCGAGTCGATAGCAATTGTTTTTAACGATTGAAAGTTGACCATAAAATTCAATCACGAGTCCGGCGCCTCTACCATTTATACATCTACTAATTTTCTAAGTAACCTCTACTAATTCACTGAAAATGGATAAAAATTCATAATTAATTAAATAGCAGTAAGTTTAAAATTTTGACTTGGATTTTTTGACCGGAATTATTCCGAAACAAAGCTCGTAACAAAATTTGCGGGACACATTGACGTAATTGGAGAATTTTGGTGCTAGTTTAGAACATATTGTCGGCTTATAACCAAAATCAGATAAGTTACAATTCTATAATTTTGAGATCGAGGTTTTAAAGTTGACATTATATCAAAAAATCTTTTTCTAGGCTACTTAGTCCATTCTGTACATGTGAGTATTCAAGTTTTTACTTTCTCCGTTAGGAAGTATGAGAAAGTATTGTATCGTGATTTTTTTTCAAATTTTTTTACGGAAATATCCGTTTTGGGGTCCCTAGATGCCATTTCAACAATTTCTGGAAAAAAAAAATTGTGTCTGTGTGTGTGTCTGGCTCTGTGTGTGTGTGTGTGTGTGTGTGTATGTGTGTGTGTCTGCCTATGTGCGTTGTATCTCAAAAACGAATAGAGCAATTGATATGAAACTTTGAACATGTCTTATTTGATAATCCGAAGAACTGAAAAGCTTTTGGTAACATTTCGTATACCGGAAGTGGGTGTTTACCTTAACTGATTTTTGTTTTTTGCCAATATTTTCTTAAATATGAAAAATATCACAAAAACATTTAAACAAATATTAAAGACAACAAATAGATGAACATCTTTTATAAGAAAATATTTTTCATAAAATCATTTTTATTCGAGAAAAAAATTTATTTTGTTTTTTATATTTTTAGTTTATAATTATGAAACGATTATAATATCTACTAGTTTTTTTTGCAAAATAACTTGTTCTGGTGTCAAATACCGCCGTTCTATTGAAATGGTTTGAAATCTTCAATAGATACTTTCATAAAACTGGCAAGTCACTAGCAGCGATTTATCAAAAACCTAGAAAATATGCTATTCTTGGAAAACAATGTCTACTTTTTGGAAATCATATAAAAGGCGCATACTTGATCCAATGATCATTTAATAAATACATGCACGCTACCTGGAAATTTTCATATTCATAAAATTACAATACCTTCAGATTTTCGTACTCGATCCGTAACTTTTGTTTAAGCAATAAATAAAAGTATATCTAAACATATTTTCTTAAATCTAAATCTGTCCGGATATTACGTATAACAAACACGTGTTACACCCTATCGATCCAACACACATACTCGTCCACATATTTATACATTTTTTTCGGGAAAGAATTTAATAAATCTGCCAAGGAAGAGACACGCTCGCCTTTTTTCAGGCTTATTAGATTCTTACAAAGGGCGACCCTTGTTCTCGTGGCGGGGGCGAAGTCGTAGAAATTAGAAAATTATCACCACGTCCCCATGTCCCGACGACATCAATTACCAAAAGGGACGACAAAAAACCGATTGAAGTGTATTCATCCCCGTTATTATTATTGCATCAATCGATATTTGGCTTTATAACCGAGTGGAAAAGAATAACAAGGGGCCCTTTATTGTGCCGGAAACGAGCGTGATGTACACTGACAAGTCGCCGTGATATATTACCAGAGCCGGTGTATATACATGTAGCATTGTTACATTGTTCCGGACATGTCAAAATTCTAATCATGGATTATAATTGTTGTAATAATATCACCTTGATCGGTATCGGGTCGTGTTGAAAAATAACGCGGAAGGCATTGTACCTGCGCTAATAATACCACAATACCCGAATACAAAATTAACACACAATCCAATTGTTTGCGAACGCACGAATGGTTAATTATTTTACAAGCAGTGCTGCTGTTGGTGTATTCATGGTATGTTCTCAATGCAGAATATGTTGCTAATTATATTACCATTATCCATACAGTTATTGTTACGCTGACTTTTGATTTTTTGAAAATTGACTATGTTTCGGCAGATGTCTTATCGAAAAATCGGGGTAAATCCTAAGTTAAAAGATTATTGTTATTACAATAGTACCACAAAAATTTGATTAATTATGAATTTAAATCAATTTTCAGTAAATTAGTGGAAACTACTTCAAAATTTACTAAAGGCAAAATTGGTGGAGGCGCCGGATTCGTGGCTGAAATGTATGGCTAACTTCCAGTCGGTGAGCCATCTACAATTAGTGTGGCATGCAGCGTGTTAATAATACCTAAACTAAAAAAAAGTATGAATCCATTGACACAAATATTCGTTTGAAATTCCATACTTAATCAATAATTCAATCGTAATACACCGACGATAAAGCCGGGAAACACCCATATATTCCCCATTATTGACCGCCCGGATATATTAGACGTCATTTTCACTTTCATTACGGTCCCCCCCAAATGGCCATTCTAAAAATATCATTTTCCCATTTCTCCCGGCAACGTATTTATTTATCTTTGGCTTCTTCGACCGCCGCCACTCCACATACATAAAACTAAATGGATTTGAGATGCGCTCCACATTAAACTGTTTGCGGAAACACTTTCGGGCGGGCGTATTAAGGGTGCAATAAGTACGGAAATATGATTTATGACGGAATCCCGATGAGGGGGAATCCCACCGAATACACAGTATGATTTATCTGAACGCGGAAGAGAGTCTGTGCGATTGCGGTCGCATTTATGTGACGCGTATCTGAATTATATACGCCCTTTTCCGCAATCCAATCGCCGTTTTGTTGCAATGAAATATTACACTGCTTTTAACTGTAATGTTATAGTTAAATAATGCAAACGATTTTTTTAAATCCAATGAAATCCAAAAATGGTAGATTTTCATCAAATCTATCTAAACAATTTATTTGCAGCCCTCATTGGGCACTTTTTTAATTGGAATCAACGTTTTTCAGTTTTCTGAAATTCTCAATGTTTTTGTTGATTTTAAAGTAATAAAAACTTACTGATCCACGAACTAACTTTAAATCTAAAGTTAAATTAATGTATCCAGCCTTCTAGATGTTTTCAAAGGTCCAAAGAACATATTTCAGCTACTACACTAAAAAAATGTGAATGGGTTTAAATCATCCCACTGTGTAAGCTGATTTGGGTGCACCCAACTAAGAGTTAATTTTATGTAAAAGCTAAATTAATGTTGCAAGACAGCTATGATGCGTGTAAAGGAGGAGGAGATATTGAATGATAAATAACTAATTTACAGGTTGTAATATTTGCGTGTTAAAATAATAGATTTTTCCACTACGAAACAAGGAGCTTCGTTAATAAACGTGGCACGTTCGCGGTTTCAGTAATCATTCACGTACCGTAATTAGGAAAAAAATTCGTTGATATTCGTGAGAGGAGGCCCTTATCGCCGATTCGTGACTGCGGCAATTTGTACTCCGCGGCGGCGTTGTAATTCTTTGTTGGCGGGGGATTTTTCAAAAAAAAGTATTACACCTCCGCGATGTTTTTATAAAAGGGGCTGCATTTTACGTCGAAGAATGCACCGTCCCGGAATAATGCGGCGTCGGCTGCATATTTCATATACATATATATATTTTATATGCCTTGGGAAATTACTGAAAGTGTATAGTGCCGGATGTGTTTCAGATATGGCTTTTAGTGGCGGTGGGGAAAAATGAAAAATGAAAAATTCGATGCACTCGTTATGAATACCTGACTCGGCGCAGCCCACCCCCGCCCCTTTTTTTTGGATAAATAGGCAACAAAGCGTTTCCCTTCGTGTTTCATTAAGAAATCCCTGCACAGCCGCCCCCCAGCAGCAGCAGCAGCAAAATCGATTCCGTCCTCTTTCGACAAAGGAAACTTTAATTATGTCGAATTGCCGCAGGAAATATAAATTACTTCCACATACTTTGGGCAATTAGACGCAATTGCCGGATCCCTCTCAGCCAGCACGTTTCTGGGATTGGTTAGGGGTTTGGACGAGGGGGAACATATTGCGTACGATACGAAGCTCGCGTACTAATAGTACAAGTGATTGTAATTGTCAGTTAAAGCACTCATTGTGTAATTTTATACATGAATGTGAAATTTCCTTACTTAATGAGATCAAGAATTATTGTAGTATTTCAATAACTTATATTAGAGATTACAAAAAAAATCAGCCAGGAAAATATTGTGATCGTGTTTTATAGAAAAATTCGAAATCTCATTAGTTTTTCAGTAAACTGGCGCTGAAGATCTGCAATATGTTTTTTTTTTATATTCTACTCACTGAAACCAGGAAAAATTACATCAAGGTTAGGTTTTCTTGCAAACAACTACGAATGTTTAGTCATTTAGGCAGTCAAAAATGTTGACCATTGCGCAAAAAAAAAATTAATCAGCGACATGCCCATTACAATTCGTATGCTACTGCGATGATTTTTTTTTAAACAAACTATTTATTTTACACAAATATTTTTTTTTGTATAACTGAATATTTATCCTGCCATTAGCAAGGAAACTAGTTGCCCCAGTAAGATATTTTTACTATTTTATAGTATTTGTAGGGGTCATGTCATAGGCCACGAAGCTTATCATTTCTTTTTTTTTTTACTTAAGCTTCACGATCAAATTTGATTTTTTTTTTAATTACCAGATATTTTATCTTTGTTTTCCAATTAAAAGACAATAACACGAGATGGTTAATCTATTGCCCAGATTTAGGTTATCCAAATGCTGAAGACGAATATCAAAGTCAAAATTCATGGCTTGAAACGTAATTTAACTGAGGGGTGGGTTCTAATTGTGAACATTATTCGACTCAAAATCAGATTTAAAAAAATATTATTTAAACTTGTACGCTCGGCACATAATTTAGGAAAAAGTTTTGACTTCTGTAAGAGTAACATTGGAACATAATTGTAACAGCAATCATCACGTAACTTGAGCAATCAGAATCAAACAATGATTACTTCTACGATGATTGGCACAAAATTCTTTTGAATTTTGACTTTTGACTTTTACAATGCCAAAATTCGGCGATTGGAACTTTATTCTTACTATATTCGTGTTTCAAATGGTAGTTTTGAAACATAATTTACACATTGATTATTTTTGCTTCACTAAGAGCAACATTTCTAACTTGGAACATAATCATCCCCTAAGGTGAGATCATTAAATGATTATTTGAACTTCTACGATGTTTGATATATAAGTCAAACAAAATTTGAATATTTTGCGAAATTCTTGGCATGGAACATAATTCTAACTGTAATTAAACTAAAAAATAATTTTGTATCCGGCGTGGCATCCGCCTGGGAAATATTTTCAATAAATGATTTATTTTTATTCTTCATTTTGCAAAGTAATGAACAGTTTGATATTGTACCGGGTGACCCAGCGATCTGTAAGAGCCCCATAACTTATTTGCTATTTCAGATATCGACTTCTAGTTTTCTTGAACTGGTACCCACACTTATTCTACATATTTTAAAAATATGTATGTTTTTGTACAGGGTGTCCCAATATACATAACAGAACAAAGTTATGTTTTTTTTAATGGAACATCCTATATTTTATACTTTATTTTCAACTCTCCTGAGAAGCTGATAAAAATATTATAAGATAGTATGGGTCTATTATGGACGGTTGGTTAGTTATGGGCAAATTTGTGGCAAAAATATGTACACATTGAAAAAATTGCAGAAGCGTTCCTAGCAAAGATAGCATCATTATTTATACGCTAGAAAATTTTCCACATCATCAAGAATAATACACATCGGCTTTGGTTATCTTTTATTCATAGTGCTATACAGGGTGTCAACATACGCAAAACAATGGATAACTATTTTTTTTCAAATGGAACACCCTATATAAGTCGCCACCAATCTATGGCATTTTTAATAAGCTTTCCAATGATATACAGTTTGTATAACAAAATATTAAGGATTCTTGAGATTTATCAATAAAAACATATTTCTTTTGCCACCTTCTGCTGATTTTTGGATTTTCAGCCAAAACTATGCATTTTCAGGAAAAATTATAAGAGACCAAAGTTGTAGAGCAAAAAATTTCCGCCGATATAGGTCTTTTAACTTTTAAGATAATGTGTGCATTGCCCGCCGGAACGGGACCGTATATGCATTTTAGCGTTTTCTTTTCAATTTTTTTATTAATAAATTGCACTATACTTTATTTTCCGCACCCTCTAGCGGAAAAACGGCATATTGATGGAGAAATTAAAATGGCCCATATCGATTGAAAATGTTCCGATCTACAACTCTTAAGAGAAGCAATTTTTGCCAAAAATGCATAGTTTCCCTAAAAATGCAAATTGAAAATATATATATATATATCAATTTTTGCGTTTTTCAATGGTTTTTTGCATTTTTAGCGAAAACTATGCATTTTGGGTAAAAATTGCTTCTTTTAAGAGTTGTAGAGTGGAATATTTTCAATCGATGTAGGTCATTTTAATAATTCTGTAATTACCCGTTTTTCTGCTAGAGGACGTGGAAAATAAAGTATAGTGCAATTAATTAACAAAAAAAATGAGAAAAACGCTAAAATGCATATACGGTCACGATTTTGCGCACTCTGGCGGGCAATGCACGCATTATTGGAAAAGTCGAAAGACCTATATCGATCGAAAATTTTCCGCTCTACAACTTTGGTCTTTTAGTATTTTTTCATAAAATGCATAGTTTTGGCTGAAAATCCAAAAATAAACAGGAGGTGACAAAAGAAAAATGTTTTTATGGATAAATCTCAAGAATCCTTAATATTTCATTATACAAATTGTACATCATTAGAAAGCTTATTAAAAATTCCATGCATTGGTGGCAAGATATATAGGGTGTTCTATTTGAAAAAAAATAGTTATCCATTGTTTTGCGTATGTTGACGCCCTGTATAGCACTATGAATAAGAGAGAACCAAAGTCGATGTGCATTATTCTTTATGATGTGGGAAATTTTCTAGTGTATAAATAATGATGCAATCTTTGCTAGGAACGCTTCTGCAATGTTTTCAATGGTACATGTTTTTTCCACAAATTTGCCCATAACTAACCAACCGTCCATAATAGACCCATACCATCTCATATTATTTTTATCAGCTTCTCGAGAGGGTTGAAAATAAAGTATAACATATAGGGTGTTCCATTTAAAAAAACATAACTTTGTTCTGTTATGTATATTGGGACACCCTGTACAAAAACACACATATTTTTAAAATATGTAGAATAACTGTGGGTACCAGTTCAAGAAAACTAGAAGTCGATATCTCAAATAGCAAATAAGTTATGGGGCTTTTACAGATCCCTGGGTCACCCGGTATGTGTTAACATGTATAGATCGATTCACACCTCGCACAAAACGCACAGACATTTTCCATATCAAAGTTTCTTCCTCAGCTTCAGTAGTAAAAGTTTTTTTTTCAGGTTTGGATTACCAACCACCATCCATCAAATGGAGGTAAATATTTCTTATCAACTTTACACCAATCATTTAGTACAATTTGTAGAATTAAAACTGTTACAACAACAGCGTATCACGCTTTAGCAAACGGAACAATAGAGCGTTTTCATAGACAATTTAAAGTTTCTCCAGGCGCTGCTATGTGTTAACAATAAATGAATCAATTCATCACCTCTAATACTTTCAAGTTTTAGAAATTCTTTAAAAGCTGATTTAGGTTTTTCTTCTTCTGAGTTAGTATATGGAACTACTCTTAGGCAGGGGCGGCTCGTTATATAGAGCCAATGAGCAATGGCACTACCTTTAATTTCAAGCTCAGCAAGAATTTTTAACACTTTCGCCAGTTACTTTGGTCCAGGAAGATAAATCGTTCTTTCTTTTTTCAAAAAATGAGGAGGGGTATATTATATAAGTGGCTCTACCATCAACATGTTCCACGAGCCGCCACTGCTCTTAGGATGCCTGGAATGTTTTTTTTTACTTGAATAATATAATTACACATCCTACAGACAACTAAACATGTTTTAAAATCTTACATCTACACTGCTCCAAGGCATATGTATAGTAAAAGTTTTATACTATAATAAAACACTTTTAACTTTGTTTAGTACAGGGTGGTGCAGAGGAAACGCATGTTTTTCGAACCGCCAGTACGCGGCGACGGGAGGGGGTATTGACCTTGAACGAATGTTGGCAGACGGCCCATGCAATGCCGTTTCAGTCGCTATGAAGCGTTGGAGCGTACAACATCGTGTGTTCGTTGTCGAGCAGTTTTTTAGAAACAATGATTCTGTAGTCACAGTGCAACGTCTTCTCCGTCAATATTTTAGAATTGGACGCCGAGGTGCAGTGCCTGATCGAAATACCGTACTCCGATGGGTTGCAGCGTTTAGAAGTACTGGTTCTGTGATGAAAAAGAAACCACCTGGTCTTCCCCGTTCAGTTCGTACTCCGGAAAATGTAGACCGAGTGAGAACGGCAGTTGTTACTAGTCCTAGACGATCGACTAGACGACATGCTGTAGCGCTGGGTATGTCACGTCGTTCGCTTCACCGCATCTTACATGATGACCTCAAGTTCCATCCGTATAAAATAATGATCGTCCAGCAGCTTAATGAAGGGGATTTTGTACAGCGCAGAGAGTTTTATCGCATAATGGATGAAATGTTTACGGAAGATCCCGATGCTACAGTCTTCATGAGTGATGAAGCACATTTTCATTTTGACGGTTACGTCAATGTTCAAAACTGTCGGTATTGGGCATCGGAGAACCCACAAGAATTACACCAAAGACCTCTGCACAGTTTAAAGGTAACAGTGTGGTGCTGCATTTCAAACTTGGGGATTGTTGGAGCCTATTTTTTTGAAGAAGAAGGAATTGCAGTTACTGTTACATCAGCTCGCTACGTTGAAATGTTAAACAACTTCAAAAAAAAGGCGTCAAGTGAACATGAGAGACATTTGGTTTCAGCAGGATGGTGCCACAGCTCACACGGCGAGAGTATCCATGGAAGTGGTTCGACAAATGTTCCCAGGACATGTGATTTCGAGATTTGGTGATGTTCACTGGCCCCCTCGCTCACCCGACCTGTCGATATGTGACTTCTTTTTGTGGGGATATTTGAAATCAAAAGTGTACATAAGCAAGCCTCGCACACTCGATGACCTTAAGAATTCCATTCGTCAGGAAATTGAAGCCGTGTCGAATGAAATGTTGGAGAGAGCCGTCCGTAATTTTTAGAAGAGGATCCAAATTTGTATCCAGCAAGAAGGACGTCATCTCAAAGACATTATTTTCCGAACCTAAATATGGTATGTAATTTCAAAAACTGCATTAAAATACCTATCATTTAATACTTGTTTTTATTATTTTCAACCCATTGTGTCCCAGAAATTCAATATTGAAAAACATGCGTTTCCTCTGCACCACCCTGTATAACTTGGATATTTATTTTTATTACTTAAGTTTCGGTGAATACACTTTTGAAGTTTGTTCATGTTTGAAAATGGTAAGCGTATTATCTTCAAGGAATAATTAAGAGTGAAAACGGTAAAAATGGTAAACACTGGGATTTTGTAAGTACACCGCCCGATATTGCAGATGTTGCGAGCTCTATCGCGCTGAATTTTCTACCGAAAAATCTAAGATTAAAAGCAGTGTTGGTGCAAGAATACAGAAAATATCTACATTCAGGCATGTTTCGGGCTGAAAGGGCAAATCAGTTATCCGGTCTGCGGACTGCCAATACTGCGTACATACGTTTGGGATCCGCGATAACGCAAATTCGCAAAACGGAGCCTCGGCCCCGCCTCCACCCATCAACAATCCTTAGATGAGTTTAATATCAACAGGGACTATGGACCCTTCATGCCAGGTCTCCATGAAAGATATCGATGATGAGAATGCAGCTTCCGCACATTTGATGCCATTAAGTAATTTAGTGAGCGCATTGATTTTATGGTGAAAAACACGATCGCGTTGTTAATAATTTCCCATAATTCCCATTCAATGTAAAGCGGATCGCCGGTATGAATAACGATGGCGGCAGCGGCAGCAGAGGAAAAAAAGAGAAGAGTCGGGGGGAGGTGGAATCCCTCACGTTTTCCGTAGTACGGCACCAAAAAGGTAGCGGCACACGGGCGGGTGGAATTTGCATCCCCATGAATATTTATACGTTGTAAACATTCCGAAACAGGCCGCCCGGAAATAAATAATTTCGAAATAGTGTAAAAGTACGTGTTGATGTTCGGCAATCAGATGTAGTTTTCGTAAATAATTAGCACACCGCCGAGCGCAAATTAAAAAAAAATATTTGTATTGCATGCACGAGGCCAATTTATTGGGGGTGGGAAGTATTCCGGTTTGGTGAATTCGTGCCGGGGATAAGGGAAGTGCTTGACTAATAGTGGGAGGCTTTTTGCCTTTTTTTTTAAACGACACGCGGACAGGAGCATGACGCGACGAAACGGGTAATTGTTTGTTTCCTTAGGGGTGGTTTCCAGTTATTAAATATTGTTTCCACATCAGAACACCTACAGACCGGTTTCTAACTTTCAGGTATCATCGGTGCAGTTAGTTGCTGATGGGGAAACTGCAATTACTATTAGAATATAAATATTCCAAACACCGGTAAAGGTAGAAAAATCAAAGTGGCGGAATCTATTGCCTGAATGTTGTATTAATATTGTGACAGACATGGGAATATAGCAGAGGCAAATAGTACAACATTCAGGCAATAGATTCTGCCAGTTTCGCGTTATTTACATGGTTGATCTAAAGCAGAGGTCGCCAAAGTGGTCTACATAGACCCCAGGAGTCTATTTAACAAAAGTAGGGATCGATCTGAGCCAGGGGGTCGATCCGAATCAAGGGAAAAACAAATGTAAAAAAAATTGAAAAAAATATAAGTTATAAACCTCAATTTTCGTATTTTCCGCTAGTGAACATGAAAATTTTTTTAGTGGAAAGGTATTATTTAGAGAAAATGTATGAATATATATTTGGATTCCGCGTTTGGAAACAATCATTAAACTATTTTTGGTCATCGTCATTTATGTCTTTATGTATGAATTTTTTTTAACGAATATCATTATTGCAGGAAATACAAACCATAAATATCATTTTTTTTTTTACAGTCCCAAATTAGACAATACACACATTTTTTACACCAGTGAAATTTTGCACATACTGATTTGTTCAGAAGTTATAGCAAAAAAAAACAAAAATATGGCTGATTTTCGAGGGGCGAGTTCACCTCCTAAACATATTTTTTAGCCGAACCAAAAATATACGTATCGAATATTTTGGCCCCCTCTACAAATCCACCAAATGCCATTAAAATCGGAGAGGAACACTTGGATTCGTTCCCTTGTAAGTACAGGAATGAATTAAATGTGGAGTTTTGAGGGGAATTAAAATTAAAATTGACCAATTTCACACACAGTACCTAACCTAATAGATACTTTTATTTTAATTAACTGAAAATTACTTTTATGGGGGTCGATAAAGATTTTGAAAAATTATATAGGGGCGATGATCAAAAAAGTTTGGCGACCCCTGATCCAAACTATATATTTTTCTCGGAATGGTATAAAGATAAAAACTTTTATTGTTAATGCTGGAGGCTTAAACTTCGTTATACATTTTGAATACTATAATAAAACACTTTTAACTTTGTTTTGTATAACTTGGATATTTATTTTTCTGACTTGAGTTTCAATTATTATCAGGACAAAAATTCATGTAAAAAAATGTTGGCTCTCAGAAAAATTTGAAAAAATTCATGACGATTCTTAATGACAGGAAAAAGCGCGTAGAGTAATTAATTTCTCGAAAAGAAAATTATTTGGTCATTTCATTTTCCCATTATTATTACTTAGAAAAAAAATGCATATAAAAAATGTTGTTTTTCAGAAAAATTTGAAAAAATTAATGACGGTTTTTAATGACGGGATAAAGCGTGAAGAATTTATAATTTTTTGAAAAAACTTTTTTGGTCATTTCGTAATTTTCCATTGCATTACTCAGGAAAAAATGCATGTAAAAAATGTTGGGTATCAGAAAAATTTGAAAAAATGCTTGACGGTTCTTAACGATGGGAGAGAGCGTGTGGCTTAATTATCTTTTAGAAAAAACATTTTTTGGTCATTTCATGATTTTTGAAATTTTTTCCACATCACTCAGAAAAAAAATGCATGTGAAAAATGTTGAGTATCAGAAAAATTTGAAAAAATTCATGACGATTCTTAACGACGGGAAAGAACTTGTGGCTTAATTAATTTTTCGAAAAACAATTTTTTGGTCATTTCATGATTTTCGAAAATTTTTCCATTAGGTTTCCTTCCATGTTTCTCCTTTTGCTTCAATTGCTTTCTCTCTCTCTTTTTCCATGAAAGTCTAGGTCTTCTTTCTTTCGCCTTTCGCCTTTCTTGTATTTTGGCTCCCAAATTTCTCTTTGGACCAATACCATTTTCATTTCAGTAAAGTTGAAAAAGTTATAATTACCAATTCGTGTAAACATGCCTATTTGATTTTATCTGCCACAGATTCATTCAATTGTCACATTGGAATGGTATCTGCGATCATATTTCTAATTAAAGACAATTTTCGATCATCGAATTTCACCGGTCTTGACCGGTGCCACTTTTCTTACAGTGAATGTGGTAAAGTTTTAATTGAGAAATTGTAAAGATACATTAATTGAAATTGTTCTCTCACAGTTTAAAGAAAGTGTCACATTAGATATGGTATCTGCGATCATTTTTCTGCTAAAAGTCAGTTTTTGATAATTAAACTTTTGCGCCATTTTCCTTTTATTAAAGTTGATAAAGTTTTATTTAGTACTTTATACACACTTTTTGGTTTTTTTGTAAAATTGATTACAGTTTTATCCAATTGCCATATCAGATGTGGAATCTACGATATTATCCCTGCAAAAATCAGTTTTTGATTATCAAATTTAAGTTTTAACCAGCGCCTTTTTTCTCTCAGTGTAGTCAGAAAAGTTTTAATTAACGATTTGTAAAGGCACACTTTTCTTGCATTAATCTGCAACAGTTTCATTTAATTGTCATTTGGGATATTGTATCTACGACCATGTTTTTGAAAAAAGTACGTTTTTGCTCATTGAATTTTTGTTTCGACCAGCGCCATTTTTCTCTCAGTGTAGTGAGAAAAATTTTAATTAATGATTTGTAAAGGCACAATTTTCTTGCATTAATCTGCAACAGTTTCATTTAATTGTCACTTGGGATATTGTATCTACGACCATGTTTTTGAAAAAAGTAAATTTTTGCTCATTGAATTTTTGTTTCAACCAGCGCCATTTATCTCTGAGTGTAGTGAGAAAGTTTTAATTAACGATTTGTAAAGGCACACTTTTCTTGCATTAATCTGTAACAGTTTCATTTAATTGTCATTGGGGATATTGTATCTACGACCATGTTTCTGAAAAAAAGTCAGTTTTTGCTCATTAAATTTTTGTTTCGACCAGCGCCATTTTTCTCTCGGTGAAGTTGAAAAAGTTTTAATTGGCAATTTCTAAGGGCACATTTTCTAGCATTAGTCTGTTACAGTTTCATCAAATTGTCATATTGAATAAGGAAGCTACTCGTATAAACATATTTCTGTGAAAAGTCAATTTTTGAGCATTAAATTTCAGTTTGTAGCAGCATCAATTTTTTACAAGTGAAATTAATCAGTGAGTAATTTGTAAAGACACACTTATTAAGATTTCATCAAATTTTCATATGTAATATAGAATCTACAAATATATTTCAGTGAGAAGATCATTACTTTTTTTATTTTCAAATTTATTAACGCCAAGCTAACAACTAAGGAGGCGATATTAATTTTTGTTTTTTTTTTTCAATTTTTAGGTGAGTCATAAACGTTAAGACCAATATACATAAATTTCCTAAAATATCTCTGCATAATAATAAAAGGTGATACTAACAACAAACACAGCTAAAACGGATAAAAACTCATGAGAAGCGAAAAGGAATAAAGCACCTCAGAAAATTGATTTCAAAATACTCTCAATCCTTTGATGATCGAAAGGCTTGATGATGATAAAGCAAATTTGAGAACAGCCAAATAAACTCAACCAACGTAGCTTGTATATATTCCAATTCCGCCATTGCACGCACCTCCCTTACTAACATATTAAAATCTACATAGGTCTAAGTGCGTGCCAGGAACATGCCATTTCATTTATTATCGCTTCCTGCTAATATAATTCCCGAGCTAATTAGATAATAAGCACGTGACGAATGCCCCCTCCACCAGGAATTTGCGAGACTTCCGATGCGGAATGTGGGAATTCGTGAATTTATTAGAGGCGGCGACAGTGGCGCACGTCACGGCGGCGATCAATTTGTTTGCGGCATTACGTGTTTCGGGCGAGTGTGTCACGTATTGCGGTGCGGTCATAAAGGGATGACGTTTTGCAGGAGAAAGGATTATTTCATCAAACCACTATCTCGGAGGCTAAACTCTCGCAGAGCCATAAAGTACGAAATGTATGTAACGACCGGCGAAATTACACTCGCACATCGTTCATTTTACAAAGGGGACAACACGGAGAAAAGTGCAATAGTTTAGCATCACTTTTTATTATTATGCAGAGTAGGTATTGTAAGAAATTTATGTATATTGGTCCCAGAAAAATTTGAAGTATTTTTAAAAACAAAAATAAATGTTAGCTTAGCGTTAATAAATTTGAAAATAAAAAAATTAATAATCTAAAACTGACTTTTCACCGAAATTTGTTCGCAGATTCTATATTATATATTACAATTTGATGAAAATATAATAAAGTAATTTCAAGTGTGTCTTTACAAATGACTAATTACAACTTCAATAATTTCACTGGTTAAAAATTGGTGCTGCTACAAACTGAAATGTAATACTTAAAAATTAACTTTTCACAGAAATATGTTTATAGCTTCCATATTAAATACGACAATGTAACAGACTAATGCTAAAAAATGTGTCCTTAGAAATTGCCAATTAAAATTTTTTAAACTTCACTGAGAGAAAAATGGCGCTGGTCGAAACAAAAATTCAACGAGCAAAAACTGACTTTTTTCAGAAACATGGTCATAGATACAATATCCTAAATGACAATTAAATAAAACTGTTACAGATTCATGCAAGACAAGTGTGCTTTTCCAAATCGTTAATTAAAACTTCTCTAACTTCACTGAGAGAAAAATTGCGCTGGTTAAATCTTAAATTTGATAATCAAAAACTGATTTTTGCAGAGATATTATCGTAGATTCCATATCCAATATGACAATTTGATGAAACTGTAACAGACTAATGCTAAAACGTTTGTCCTTGGAAATTTCCAATTAAAACGTTTTCAACTTTACCGAGAGAAAAATGGCGCTGGTAGAAACAAAAATTCAATGAGCAAAAACTGACTTTTTTTAGAAACATGGTCGTAGACACAATATCCCAAATGACAATTACATGAAACTGTTACAGATAAATGCAAAAAAGTGTGCCTTTACAAATCGTAAATTAAAATTTTACTAACTTCACTGAGAGAAAAATGGCGCTGGTTAAATCTTAAATGTGATGATCAAAAACTGATTTTTGCGGAGATATTATCGTAGATTCTATATCCATAATGACAATTTGATGAAACTATAACAGACTTATGCTAAAATGTCTGTCCTTGGAATTTGCCAATTAAAAAATTTTCAACTTTACCGAGAAAAAAATGGCGCTGGTCGAAACAAAAATTAAATGAGCAAAAACTGATTTTTTTCAGAAACATGGTCGCAGATACAATATCCCAAATGACAATTACATGAAATTGTTACAGATAAATGCAAGAAAAGTGTGCCTTTACAAATCGTTAATCAAAACTTCTCTAACTTTACTGAGAGAAAAATGGCGCTGGTTAAAACTTAAATTTGATGATCAAAAACCGACTTTTGTAGATATTATCGTAGATTCCATATCCAATATGACAATTTGATGAAACTGTAACAGACTAATGCTAAAACGTGTGTCCTTGGAAATTGCCAATTAAAACGTTTTCAACTTTACCGAGAGAAAAATGGCGCTGGTCGAAACAAAAATTCAATGAGCAAAAACTGACTTTTTTCAGAAACATGGTCGTAGACACAATATCCCAAATGACAATTACATGAAACTGTTACAGATAAATGCAAAAAAGTGTGCCTTTACAAATCGTTAATTAAAACTTTTCTAACTTCACTGAGAGAAAAATGGCGGTGGTTAAATCTTAAATTTGATGATCAAAAACTGATTTTTGCAGAGATATTATCGTAGATTCCATATCCAATATGAATATTTGATGAAACTGTAACAGACTAATGCTAAAAAGTGAGCCCTTAGAAATTTCCAATTAAAACTTTTTCAACTTCACTGAGAGAAAAATGGCGCTGGTCGAAACAAAAATTCAACGAGCAAAAACTGACTTTTCTCAGAAACATGGTCATAGATACAATATCCTAAATGACAATTAAATGAAACTGTTACAGATTAATGCAAGAAAAGTGTGCCTTTACAAATCATTAATTAAAACTTCTCTAACTTCACTGAGAGAAAAATGGCGCTGGTTAAATCTTAAATTTGATGATTAAAAACTAATTTTTCCAGGGATATAATCGTAGATTCCATATCCAATATGACAATTTGATGAAACGGCAACAGACTAATGCTAAAACGCTTGTCCTTGGAAATTGCTAATTAAAACTTTTTCAGCTTGACCGAGAGAAAAATGGCGCTGGCCGAAACAAAAATTCAATGAGCAAAAACTGACTTTTTTCAGAAACATGCTCGTAGATACAATATCCCAAATAATAATTAAAAAATTAATTTAAAAAATAACTCTTACAGAATCATGCAAGAAAAGTGTGCCATTACAAATCGTTAATTAAAACTTTTCTAACTTCACTGAGAGAAAAATGGCGCTGGTTAAAAATTAAATTTGATGATCAAAAACTGATTTTTTGCAAGGATATTATCGTATATTCCACATCCAATATGGCTAATAAAAAAAATATTTTTTTTCAAAAAAATTACTACTCTACACGCTTTTCCCGTCATTTAGAACCGTCATGAATTTTTTCAAATTTTTCTGAGACCCAACATTTTTTACATTAATTTTTGTCCTGAGTAATAATGGAAAAAATTTCGAAAATCATGAAATGGCCAAAAAAAATTTTTTTACAAAAATTAAGTAAGCCACACGCTCTTTTCCATCGTTAAGAACCGTCATGAATTTTTTCAAATTTTTCTGAAATCCAACATTTTTTATATGCATTTTTTTCCCGAGTAATACAATGGAAAAAATTGCAAAAATCATAAAATGACCAAAACATTTTTTTTCGAAAAATTAATTACTCTACACGCATTTTACAGTCATAAGGAAACGTCCTGAATTTTTTCAATTTTTTTCTGATACCCAATATTTTTACATGAATTTTCTTCTAAGTAATACAATGGAAAAAATTGAGAAAATCATGAAATTACCAAAAAATTGTTTTTCGAAAAATTAATTACTGAACGCGCTTTTTCTCGTCATATAGAAACGTCATAAAGTTTTTTTAGTTTTTCTGAGACCAACATTTTTTACGTGAATTTTCTTAGTGTAAGTAAGTAATATAATGAAAAAAATTGCGAAAATCATGAAATTACCAAAAATTTTTCGAAAAATTATATAAGCCACACGCTCTTTCCCATCGTTAAGAACCGTCCTGAATTTTTTCAAATTTTTCTGAAACCCAATATTTTTAACATGAATTTTCTTCTAAGTAAAATAATGGAAAAAATTGAGAAAATCATGAAATTACCAAAAAATTGTTTTTCGAAAAATTAATTAAGACACACGCTCTTTCCCATCGTTAAGAACCGTCCTGAATTTTTTCAAGTTTTTCTGAGACCCAACACTTTTTACATGCATGTTTTTCCTGAGTAATAGTAAAAAATTGCGAAAATGACCAAATCATTTTTTTCTTAAATTAATTAAGCCACACGGTTTTTCCCGTCGTTAAGAACCGTCCTGAATTTTTTCAGATTTTTCTGAGACCTAACATTTTTTACATGAATAATGAGTAATAATGGAAAAAAATTCGAAATGAAGTGACCAAAAATTTTTTTTTCGAAAAGTGAATTACCCTACACGCTTTTTCCCTCATTAAGAACTGCCATGAATTTTTTCAAATTTTTCTGATACCCAACATTTTTAACATGCATTTTTTCCCGAGTAATAATACAATAGAAAAAATTGCGAAAATCAGAAATGACCAAAAAATTTTTTTCTAAAAATTAATTAAGCCACACGCTCTTTCCCAACGTTAAGAACCGTCATGAATTTTTCCAAATTTTTCTGATACCCAACATTTTTTATATGCATTTTTTTCCTGAATGGAAAAATTGCGAAAATCATGAAATGACCAAAAATTTTTTTTCTGAAAATTAATTACGCCACACGCTCGTTAAGAACCGTCATGAATTTTTTCAAAATTTTCTGATACCCAACATGTTTTACATGCATTTTTTTCCTGAATGGAAAAAATTGCGAAAATCATGAAATGACCAAAAATTTTTTTTCTGAAAATTAATTACGCCACACGCTCGTTAAGAACCGTCCTGAATTTTTTCAAATTTTTCTGATACGCAACATTTTTTACATACATTTTTTCCTGAGTAATACAATGGAAAAAATTGCGAAAATCATGAAACGACTTAAAACTTTTTTTCTAAAAATTAATTAAACCACACGCTCTTTCCCGTCACTAAGAACCATCACAAATTTTTTCAAATTTTTCTGAGACCCAAAATTTTTTACATGCATTTTTCTCCGAAGTAATAATGGAAAAAATTTCGAAAATCATGAAATGAAAAATTTTTTTTTAGAAAAATTAATTACTCTACACGCCTTTTCCCGTCATTAAGAACGGTAATGAATTTTTTAAATTTTTCTGAAACCCAACATTTTTTCCATGCATTTTTTAATTTCCAGCGTAAAATTTGGGTGCCGAAAATGTAAACCTGGGACATGAGGTGTGAAATCAGAAGTATAATATTCTTTTATCGAAGGTAATATTGTTGGAAGAGGGGTTTTGGGGAGATAAAGAAAGCCAGCGGAGGAAGCCGAGAAGAAATAGAAGATTGTGTCGAAATATTTGGCTAAAAAGAAGAAGATTTTGATAATTAAATATCAAAATTAATTTATTAGTAAATTATTTTTCGTCACATTTTTTTTCCATATTCCTAATGATTCGTGCATAAAGTTCAAGAATTAAAACAGAAACGTCAATGTCATAATTTTATTTTAAATGTGTAACTCTTATAAAAAAAGATTTTAACTTTGCAAAATGTATTCTATTTTGTACGAAGTATGGAAATATCGATAAATACAAAAAATATTAGAAAAGTCGATAAATACCCAAAATATCAGAAAAACCTTTTCAGAGAAAGTTACATGATGGCCACATCACCATTTTTTCGTTGGTGTTAATTGCAATAGTCTGTAGGCTAAATGTACTAATTTTGAATATTTATTTCACAGTCAACTCTGAATAAAAATCTTGTGGCTCACAGGTTGTTATTAGCTTGGAATGATTTCTAAGACTTGTGGGGTGTCAAATAAATCGAATTGAAATAAAAAGATATCGAAACCATCGTTCGGATAAAATTCGAAATTAATCCCGTATAAACGCTTACGCGGTGTTTTTATTTCCGATTAATAAACGTCATAAATCGGCGGATTCGATAAGCGATTTATCTTTTTACTGCGGCGGCGTAATTTATGGTGGATGCGCCGGGCCGGGAGGGTTTACGGCGCATTTTCCCTACTTATTTTGTCAATTTTATTTAGACCTCTGGCCCGTATATTTCGACGGAAATAAGTATTATTTTCGAAGATATTTCTTTCCTCGGTAACGTATTTCCCAGATTAAGGATAAAGGATGCTCCACTTTGCGAGAAACGGGATCACGAGCTCGCAATTAACGACTGCGCATCTTTCGTAATTCGACGAATCAATATTAATATTTATGTTGGTTGCTATACCCCCGGCACCCCCCCCCCCCCCCCGGTGAAACTGCCGGTGCTTACATATAATTTAAACATATTAGCATTTTGTCACTATTATAACTTTCGTTTATATATTTATCTTGCGTGTAATTGCAAAACATAAACATAAGAAGTGGCGGCGGGTAAACATTAATTTCGGGTAAGTGATTAAAATTATTAAACGTTAATCTGGGAGTGTGTCGTTAATCTAATGGAACGTAAACAGTTTGCTTCCAATCGCAGCTCCGGTTTCTTATGGCGGGATTTGTTATCGTGTTTGTTTAAGCACTTTCGATCAAATTACGTGATGAACGAGGCATTATGTTGATTATGGGTAATCTGCAAATAAATTGTTACGTAATGACGCGACCATTGTTTTGTGTTTGATCAGCTGTTAATAAATTTAGTACTGTAAATGCAATTCGTACAAATAAATTTACCAGCGGTGGATTTTACAAACATTTATTTAAGCCAGGTTTTTCGTATTCCGTTTACCATTTGAAAGATCGTTTACACTGCCGAAAATATAATACCTGTGTTATGTCAATTTAAGCCAGGTTTTTCGTATTCCGTTTGCCATTTGAAAGATCGTTTACACTGCCGAAAATATAATACCTGTGTTATGTCAATTTAAGCCAGTGTTATAATATTTATTACCACCTTTGTGAAATCCATTGTCTTCGACTTTCGGTATAAATTCCGCGTTTCTAATTAAATAGAACGAATGCGAGAGAGAGAGAGATCGTTTTCGTTTTTTTTCCTTCTTTATTGCACGCCGAGGAACGTAATTATTTTCGCCCGGGCGAATTAATAAATCATGGTCGGGGCGCGGAAACTCCGATAATTTATTTCGACCAATAAATGATTTCGGTTCCGGCATTATCGGACATTAGTTCCCGCAGCAAAAGTTCGTTATCGTTCCGATGTCGACGTGTGATCCGCAAAGCTCGCGTAAATATGTCATCGCCGGCCTCGATTTATTATTAATATTAATAATAATAATAATAATGGCCACGTCCCGCTGGAATCGATAACGACCCAACAACACTGGGGGCCGGTGATAAAGGAAATACCCCTGTATAGCGGCAGTTTCCTGTTTAATCACCCCCAGTGTACATTATTTACTTAATTATATCTGTTTTATGGTATAACGTTGAGCATTAATTAATTAACCGGTTCTGTATATCGAAATAGCTACAAATGAAAAATCAGTTTTTTGGTTTTTACATATATTACAATATTTGATTTTGTTGCTTTTCATTTATATTTAAAAATTAGTAAATGTGAGGATTTGTATATTGGTTCTATGCAGCCCATAATAAATACACAGTTTGCTAAAAAAAAACTGTACGAATTTTAAATATTCATATTTACCATAATAATTAACGTATTAAATATTGCTTTGAAAAAAAAATATTTACACTTTGTAGATGGCAAAAATAATTAATTGTAACAAACAAACTAACCTTTAATTTAAATGTTGTCGCATCTGTTATGAAACATTGGGTAGAAACTGCTGTGAATTTAAGTAGTTTAAATACGCAAAATATTTTTTTTCGTAAATAATGGTTTAATCGACTAGAAATACCAAAATAACGATCAAATTTAATTTTTCTTCAATTTTTTTTTCAAGTTTATGACCATTCTGAACACAGTTTGTCTATATTTTTTTGTGGGACTTCCAGGAACTAAGATACGCAATTTTTTTTTTTTTGTAAATAGTGCTTAAATCGACTGGAAATGCCAAAATATCGATTAAATTTAATTGTTTTTCAAATTTTTATTTTTTCCCAAGTCTAAGAAACCGTTCTGAACACAATTTGTCTATAATTTTTTTTGTGGGACTTCCAGTAACTAGGATACGCAAAATATATTTTTTTTGTAAATAGTGCAATTGATTGAAAATGTCAAAATAATGATTAAATTTCATTTCAGTTCAAATTTTTACTTTCTCCGTTACGAAGTACGAGAAAGTATTGTGATCGTGATTTTTTTTTCAAAAATTTTTTTTGCGGAAATATCCGTTTTGGGGTCCCTAGATACCATTTCAACAATTTCTGGAAAAATTTTTTTTGTGTCTGTGTGTGTGTGTGTCTGTCTGTGTGTGTGTGTGTGTGTCTGTCTGTGTGCGCTGTATCTCAAAAACTAAAAGAGCAATTGATATGAAACTTTGAACATACGTCTTATTTGATAATCTGAAGAACTGAAAAGCTTTTGGTAAAATTTCGTACACCGGAAGTGGGTGTTTACCTCAACTGTTTTTTGTTTTTTGCCAATATTTTCTTAAATGTAAAAAATATCACAAAAATATTTATACAAACATTAAAGACAACAAAGAAATGAACATCTTTTGCTTAAAAATATTTTTCATAAAATCATTGCTATTCAAGAAAAAAATTTATTAATTTTTTTTTAATTTTTGGTGTATAATTATGAAACGATGATGGTTACAGCAAATTTATGTGAATAATAATTGTAGAGAATCCCAAAATGAACAATTTCTAAAGAATAAGTTTTTTTCGAAATCTCGTTAGTTTTTGAGTAAACCGAGTTTTTGAATTTGAAGCATAATTTTCCCATCTTTCATAATTTTGACGTTTTAAACGTCAGTTTCATCCGAGTCTACGAAACATTCGATGTACATTTAAAATATGATTTTAATTGAAAATAAACCACGAAAGCGTAAATATAAATGATACCATCAAGTCGGAGAAAGTAACATGATGGCCACATCACCATTTTTTTTTATAGTTTCCCATGATGCAATTAAAAAAATTGTATGGTTCGTTCATAATATCTTACTCTACTTATATTACACTGCCCAACTGACGTTTTGGTGCCTGTGCTTCTTTAACTGTTTGTAGGTAATTATAGAGTGCAGAATCCAAAATTTCAGATTTGGTCCACCAGATCCAGTTTTTGAGATACGCCATTTTGGCCCATTTTATAGAAAATGCATCTTATTTTTCAACTTACGTACATTTAACTTTATTGCTATTGCTATTTGTTGACTGCCAGTTAAAAAAAAAACAAAAAACTACAAAATAAAATAAAGGGCAAAAAAGTATTATCTCAAAATTTTGTTTTCCAATTTTGGCCAAACCACATGAATCAATTATCGGTAAGTTGATGAAGTCCTAACTTTGTGGTAATTGTTTTTGAATTTCTTTGTGGCCTTAAAAAATGGAAAATTTTAGAACAAGACTTTGCTCAGATCTTGCAATTCAGCGGAGAAATGTTTAACAATTTTGGCCATATTACGTGCCAACAGAAATTTAAAGTTAAGTAGATTTGTGTCCTGAATCACGCACATCTTTAAAATCAGTCGGTATTTTGCGAAGGGGTGTCTTTCAACCATGAGTTAGAATTAATAACGAGTAAATTGAGAAACAGGTATTAGTATTATCGTATGCAACTATATGTACACAGATGCGTAGGTATGATTGCATAAGATATAAAATCTTGGAAGCATTTTCTCTTTTCGCAATTTTTGCGTTTTAAATTTGAAATTAATAAGAGGCGACTGTTTGTTCGTATTTGTTTCAATTTTGGCTAAACCAAACTCTGAATCAATTTTCGGTAAGTTAAGTAAGGTTAAGGTTATTTGTGGCCTTAAATAATAGAACATTTTGGAACGACGCTGTGCTAAGATTTTTGAATTTAGGTGAGAAATGTTTTACAATTTTGGCATTATCAGAAATTGCAAATAAATTTAAATTTAAGTAAATTTGTGGCAACCGTTTCAGTATTTTCCTATTCGCCCTGAATCAAGCACATCTTTAAAAAGAGTCAGTATTTACAATTTGAGTGATTATCTCGGAATTTAGGGATGTCTTCCAAATAATGCCAAACCATGAGTTTAATTAATCAATGACGAGTAAATTAAGGAACGGGTATTAGTTTTATCGTATGCAACTATATGTACACGGATGCGTATGTGTGATTGCATAAGATGTAAAATCAACGATATAAATATAAATATAAAAGATATAAAATTGCTACAAGCGCTGGAACAAGGTCATTTTGTAAAAATTCTAAATATCGGGTTCTCACCTTTAATTGCCATTTACTCGAAAAATTTGTTATTTTTATATTGCCGGTTCGACAGTGAAAAGATCTGTCAACATCAAGAACGAAAATAGGAGGTTATCATTTAAAAACAAAATGGCTGACGTCATTACTCGAAAACAAATGACGACTGAAAATCGACTTTTATGCAAAAATTTATATTTTTCCAAAGAATTTCTAAAGAATTTATTTCGGTTTTACTGAATATTTTTAGAATTTTTTTTTTTTATTTACGGAAAATCACCTTTCTACAAAATAATGTAATAATCTTTTACATATAAAAAATATAAACATATAAATAGGTAAATGAAAAAGTAAATATTACCCAAGTGGCATGTAGTAACATAAGAAACATAAACAAGGAACAGTAATCTCAGTGTTAATGAACCCATAAATACAAACCAATAAATAAATATATAAATAAATAAATACATGAATATATAAATACACAAAAGAGAAAAAAAACAAAATGTATGTATCACAGATGGTATCACAGATTAAGTTAAATTATATGCAAAAGCAATATATTGGACACATAAAAAAAAAAAAATAAATAAATAAAATAAAATATAAAAAATATATATATAAGCTAACAAAACATACAAAACCTAACATCTTAAATATGAAACATTCAACATAAGTAAATGACATCGGATAAATTGATGCGGTGCAGTCGAGATTTGAATGTTGCAAAAGAAGGATTGAATAAAATGAAATTATAGTTACTGCCCAGTTCATTTGCAAACCGCATCATTCGGCCCATAGGGTTATACATACCATATCGAGTCTGATGAAAGGCAATACGAAACAATGGTTTATGACGTGACTGTGGGCAACGGGGTATATTAAAATCCAAACTTTCAACCAGCTCACTACATTGTATGAGACCATTGATAAGCTTGTATAAAAGCGACATATCTAAAAACATTCTTCTATCAACTAATGACTTGATGTTGAGTTGGCTTAATACTCCACTGTGACTAAAATTAGCATTTCTACCACCCATTCGGAAATGCATTAGTTTTAAAAATTTTCCCTGAACCCGCTCCAGTTGTAAAGTGGCATTATTTGTATATGGTGACCAAATGGTCGAGGCATATTCCAGGTGTGGACGAACAAGGGAAACATACAGTTTTCTAATGGTGCTAACATTAAAATCCACCGAAAACCTATTAATAAAACCCAACAGTTTCAGCGATTTATTACATATGTGTGATATATGATTTGAAAAATTCAGTTTAGATGTAAATATAACGCCCAAGTCCTTCATCACAGATTTTTGTGTTAGCATATTTCCATCCAGTGTATAGGGAAAATTACAAATTTTACCTCGACAAAATGAAATATAGATGCACTTCTTCAAATTCAACTCCAGCTCATTATCTTTGCACCATAATGCAACACTATTTAAATCATCCTGAAGGTGAATTTGGTCAATTACAGATCCAATGCTTTTAAACAACTTCAAGTCATCGGCATAAAGGAGAAAGCGGCTATGTTTAATATTTAATCCGATGTCATTAATAAATAACAAAAATAAAAGGGGTCCACAATGCGAGCCCTGCGGTACCCCTGACGTAACCCTTATAATGTTGGACAGATGCTTTCCTATGCGTACTCGTTGGGTTCTATTCTGTAGATAAGAACTTATCCATTTGACGATATTAGTGCCAAATCCCATTAAATCTAATTTATTTATTAGTATACTGTGCTGCACTCGATCAAATGCCTTGGAGAAGTCAGTATATATTGAATCAACCTGTGATCCATTCTCCAAAGCATTTGACAAATGGGTTTGGTACACCATTAGATTTGTAACAGTTGATTTACCCTTCAAAAATCCATGCTGTTCATTAATGATCGCATGCGAACATGATCTTATAAGTTGTTCTGAGACTAATAAATCTAAGAGTTTTGGGATGACAGATTGAATTGACACTCCCCTATAGTTATCAATATTTCCTCTAGCACCATTCTTGAATATAGGAACGACATAACTGTCCTTCCAACATTCAGGAAATACCCCTGACGAGAGGGAACTTGTAAACATAGCATGGATAGGTTTGCACAGAGTATATACGCATCTTTTTACAAAATAAGCAGGGATACCATCAGGACCAGCATTGCACGACTCAGGTAGGGAGGATATAGCATTAAAAATTTCTTCAACAGTAACACTGAGATTACACAGATCAAAGGACGAGTTTCCCTGATAATTGGGCAGTGAATTAGTTGGTTTATTATTATAAGCTTTAGAAAAATGTTTCGCAAACAACTCCACACTGCGTTCTATATTGTGACTTGTCTCTTTATTTAGGTGCATTTCTTTTGGATACCCCGTTGTTTTGCGACATACATCAACGTGATCCCAAAATTGTTTGGAATTACTTTCTATTTCTGTTTCGACACGATCAATATAGTTTCGGTATAACACGTCCTTTAGATCTTTACATTGTTTCCTTAGGGTTTTAAATGACTCGTAATCTGATCGTGAGCCATTACTTTTATATTTTGTATGTGCCTCCTTTTTCAATTTTGTTAATTTGATTAATTCACCATTGAACCACTTGGGATAATTTAATGATTTTAAAAACGTAACAGGCACAAACATCTCAAAAACCGAATACAAAACGTTATTAAAATTAGAAACGTTTTCACCTACACAGTGACCAAACACTTGGTCCCAATTCATATTTGCTAGGTAGTCATTAATAGCACTATAGTTCGCATTTTTAAAGTTATATATCCACTCCGCATTTTCTTTGGTGAATTCGGCTGCTAACATTGGTAAATCCAGTGAATATGAAAGATGGTGAACATTTTCTTTACACAAAGTATCATTGGACCCACTTACTTTTAAATCACAAATATTAGAGAAAAATAAATCTAAGAAAACACCTCTGCTATTTGGAATACGGTTTACTTGCTGTAACTGGTAGTAGCTGATAGCATTTGCCAAAACACTGGCAGGATAACTATTATTATTATGTCCTAATATGTCTTCACCAGTCATATCCCATACGGCATTTGGAATATTGTAGTCACCGCAGAATAGAAACTCGCACTTTATATTTTCCATACAGATTCTCTCCAGCTCCTCGGCATTAGAAATATACAACGATATGTTTGAAGCGGGTGGGATGTATGTAGAACCAATAATTAACTTATCCGACACTTTTACGAACAATTGCTCCACATTATTACTACTTTGTAGGACTACGCTTTTTAAATTCTTCCTTACGGCGATAAACACACCTCCACCTCTGGTTTTACTACTTGTAAGGATAGATCTGTCTACTCTATATATTGAGAAATCTGTCAGGCCCAACTCTGCATCGCATATTGTATCATCTAGCCAAGTTTCTACTAATACAATGATATCATACACACATACATTTACATTGGACATAAATGATTTAATTTTTCCTTTAATGCCGCCTACGTTCTGATAATAAATATCTAGTTTTTTTTCACAGGGGGAGACTTCGTTATAGATGGATGTCCATTAGAGTACCTAATTGTTAAATCATTTTCCCCGCTAGCCTTCCTTTGGTGTAATTCTTCTCTCAATTTTCTTAAGTGGTTTCTCTGCATTGGTGTCATGTCGTTATTAAAGCGAATGTTACCAGTCTCGGTAGCCCGGGTTACTTTTAAGACATCAATTGCCTCTTTTCTATCTCCAAAGGTTACTTTTATTGGTCGTGTCTTATTGCCGAATTTACCTAAACGTGTAACTTTAGTGGGCACGAATTTAACAAGCGGGTCGATAATGGTTCTTAATGCTTCGGTATCCTTCATGGTTCTTTCATTCTGAGGACCAGTAGGCTCAGGCAAATTATATACTATTACATTGCGCGATCGTAATTGTCTCTCTTCGATTTCATATATAGCGTCCGCTTCATTCAGTTTTCCCGGGAACGAACTAGAATTATTCGAATTATTAATGTTATTGCCTTTCGCGGCGATCTCAAGCGCAGTTAGTCTTTCATCAAGCGACTTTATATCATTACTCATATCGCGTAAAGCATTCTGCAATTCAACTCTGAAAAGTGGCATAAACTCATCAACAAATATCGCTCTGATCGTATCCGCAAGTGAGGAATTGGAGACCCGATCGCGAGTGGATGAGAATGAAGCGCGATGTCCAGCCGAGGTGCGTACTGAGTCCGCGCGCGCTGATGCCGCTGAGTTGGATGGCGGTCTGCAAGAGTCGCAGATCCAATGGTCGCCGTCGTCCTTCTCAAACTCCGCAATGTAATAACCGATATCATTTAGTGATAGTTTATCAAGACAGTCCACATGATATCTTATTCGACACTCCGCACATTTCAACGTTTTAGAACGAGGGCCAAGATTAACTTCACAACTTCCACAAGTGATCGGCATTTTACTTAAGAGATAGTAAGAATTCGAAAATGATTACTATTTAAGGATAAAAAAATACAGGGACACACTACACACCTAGGGGCCTATCAAGGTGACTCACTAAACAAATTAAGAGGGCCACGGAAAAGGTTACAGAATGAATATATTCCATACTTTAGGCGCGCATTGTATGTACAAATGCGAATGATATTTGGAGCCTACCAGACTTCAGTTACACCCGGTATACTTGACTCTCAGTTTCAACCGGCGATTTTTCTTTTAGTGAAGCTGAAAAAGTTTTAATTGGAAATTTTAGGATTAACCTGTTAAGGTTTTATGCAATTACTTAATTGGGTGTGGAATCTACAATCAAGTTTTTGCAAAAATCAGTTTTCGATATTTAAATTTCATCTTTTACCAGCGCCATATTTTTTTCAGTTAAGTTAGAAAAGTTTTAGTTGGTACTCTGTAAAGATATTTTTTAAGGACATATCCGTTACAGTTTAATGCAATTATTTAATTGGGTAGGAAATACATAATCATATTTCTGAAAAAGATCAGATTTTGATTATAAAATTTCAGTTTTAAACAGCGCGTGAAATTTGACTCACTTTTTAGGATTAATCTGTCAGAGTTTGAGTCAAAAAACATTTTGATAAAAATTCCGAAAAGAAAACAAAATGAGAGTTCTGGGAGTTCTGAGTTAATTTTCTATTTCTACTCATTAAGTACAATAATTATTTTTTATAAATAAATTCGATACAATCACGATTTATGGCATTTTTTAAATAAAGTTAAAATTAAAAAAATTTTCAGTATATTTTTTTTTAATAGTTCCGGGAGTTCTGATTTGACTTATGGGTTGTACTCAAGGAGTTCTAACGAAAACTCTAATGACAAATTGCGATTAAATGACAGAAAGTTGGTATTTCCAAAATTAAATTTTCAATTATCGAATTTTAAATTTAATTAAAAATGCTATAAATCGGAATTGTATCGAATTTGTTTATGAGTAAGAATTATTGTACTTAATGAGTAGAAATAGAACATTAACTCAGAACTCCTACAACTCTCAATTTTTTTTTACTTTGCAACTTTAAAAAAAAAATATTTTTGATAGTTCCGGATAGTTCTGATTAGTTTTTTCTGTAGTTCTTTGTGAGTTCTATCCATAGTTGTTATGAAATATTTAGATTCGACCAATATTAAGTGAGTAATATGAATTTGAATATTTTGAATTTCCAACTTTGAAAATCTGGAAATTCAACAGAACTCTTTTTTAAAAGTATTAGAAACTATAGTACTAACCCAAACACATCTTAAAACTAGTAAAACTATTCGATAACAATGTTGGGGTGCGGTGTCAAGTTGGCACCCCATTTTTCAAAAAATTCCTGACATCCCAATTTTACAGAACTCTTTTTAAAAAGTTGATAGTACTTCTAGTCACATCAAAAGGAATTGAGAACTCTATTCAGAACTATCAGAACTCTTCATTGAGGTGCCAACTTGAAACACTCTTGACATTGATGGTGTCACCAAAAGAGCTCAACAAAGCGTGTAAGTGAATGGAAGACAATTTGAACACATCTGATATTTTGTATCATTTGAAATGCAAACTTATAAAATAAGATAGCTATGGAAAATTGAAATTTATTAACTTTAATGTTATCTAGCAACAAAATTATGTTTTCTACAAAAGATTTTTTTATCATTTGAAATGCAAATTTATAAAATAAGCTATGGAAAATTGAAATTTATTAACTTTAATAAGATATTATTTAGTAACAAAATTATGTTTTCCACAAAAGTTGCTTGACCTTGTGAACTATACCAATTTTGACCCATCGTGCCATTAAAAAATCTGAACTCTTTGACAAGCTCTCACGGATGCCAACCGTTTTTGGGAATAAATATCATTATTCGATTTCTTGATACGTCTTTTATATTAATTGTTGTTTTGTCCCAACTCTCTACGACCAGCTTTCGCCAAACGGCACTTTAAGAATTTTTGAAATTTTAATATTCGCGTATCTTTGGACATGGATCAATTAAAAAATGTATAACATCACCATTTCCAAAGGGCACTATAGATAAATTATTTTATGTTGCATACCAGATGTTGGTTAATATAATTATGGTAAAAACTGGAATTTATCGAGCGCCAAACGGCACTATTAGAATTTTTGAAATTTTAATATTCGCGTATCTTTGGACATGGATCGATTAAAAAAGGTATAACATCGCCATTTCCAAAAGGCGCTATAGACAAATTATTTTATGTTGCTTACCAGCTGTTGGTTAATGTAGTTATGGTAAAAACTCGAATTTATCGAGCGCCAAACAGCACTTTTAGAATTTTTGAAATTTTAATATTCGCGAATCTTCGGACATGGATCAATTAAAAAATGTATAACATCGCCAACTCCAAAGGGCACTATAAACAAATTATTTTATGTTGCCTACTAGATGTTGGTTAATATATTTATGGTAAAAACTCGAATTTATCGAGCATCAAACGGCACTTTTAGAATTTTTTAAATTTTAATATTCGCATATCTTCGGACATGGATCGATTAAAGAATGTATAACATCGCCATTTCCAAAGGGCGCTATAGATCAATTATTTTATGTTGCTCACTAGATATTGGTTAATATATTTATGATAAAAACTCGAATTTATCGAGCGCCAAACGGCACTTTTTAGAATTTTTGAAATTTTAATATTCGCGAATCTTCGGACATGGATCGATTAAAAAATGTATAACATCGCCATTTCCAAAGGGCACTATAGACAAATTATTTTTTGTTGCTTACTACATGTTGGTTAATATATTTATGGTAAAAACTCGAATTTATCTAGCGCAAAAAAATCCTGATCCGGATGGTTTGGGACACCCTGTATATATAAATATACTTTTCCAAATGTGCCATTGTAAGTACACTAGTATGATATTGATTTGATCAGTTACTCTCAATAACTGGAGGTAAGTAGAAATTTACCTCCTCCTGGGAAGTACGTGAAAAGAATTTAATAAAAACATTTTTTTTTAAATTAATATTATAAAGCCTTGAGCTTCAGAAATTTGGAAATATATAAGTTATCTTCAATAAATAATGTTAAGTATTCGCACCTAAAACTTGCTGGTGATTTTAGTACCTTGATTTTCTTCAGGAAATACGCTAGCATTTTTGCGTTATTGATAATTTTAGTCAAATTGCAAAAAAAAATCAAGCAAACAAAATCTATTAAAAAAGACTTCAATGGTAAAAAAAATATTATAAACAAATCGGGAGGAAAATATTAACTAGTCTCAAACTGTATTGATTGCTCTCAGGTGCATAAACGTCCTCGACCAGTAAATTTTACTTACCTCCCTTAATGTTTAAACAACCATTGTACCACAAGACAGCTATACAAATCTATTCATGAAATAAACATTTACATATCTGCCTTCTATTATTTTACTAATTATTTTTTGTTATTCAAACAATTTGCATAAGTATGACAAATTATTTTACCTCAATTTTATAAGAAAAATTGTAAACTTATAATATAAAATGCATTTCTCTGCCCTTAAATATTCTGTTCGATTAAATCCCCCATTCAACCCATGTTATTAATTTCGATCATTTTTTTTATATTTATTTAATGAAGTGAGCCCTCCAGATCCGGCTTTCCTCTTGCGTAATAAATGTCGTCGATTTTCAAGAAAAATTGCCGCGGACATTAGGGGGCCGGGGAAATGGGAAAACAAAAGAATAATATCGCCATGAGGACGATCAATCCGGAATTTAATTATGAAAATAAGGGCCAGAAACAGTCCGGGGGTTGGGGGGTGTTTTGCCGGAGTTGTAATTTGCAAGTTATCAACGACGTTATCTAGGACGGAATTGAATTCCTCTTGTCTCTCTCTCTCTCCCAATGCCTCACGGGGACAAGTTAATAATTAGGGAAAACGAAACGGGAAGAAGGGAATTAAGACATTTGACATCCTGGAGGACTACAATGAATTATTGCGCCCTTAATTAAGTAAATACTCGGCGAGCACGCGAGCCGCCTGCGACTAACAATTCCGGCGATAAATTCGTGGGGAGAGAAAGGCGCGATTTGTGAAGTTTTTTTCGAAAATAAATACACACACACACACATACGTAGGTTTTTTCCACCCCTTGCCACGAGGAGTGATTAGTAAGTTCGTGTAGAATGAGACGTGATAAGAATCGGCAACTCACACCTATTTCACTTGGGCACTTATAAAGAACAATATGCTCGTTATCTGGCCTTCAGGAATACCAATTGATCTTGGGAGTTGGTCCAATTTGTCTGGAATTCAATTATACTCTGGATAATACTACCAGTAAACTGCAGACAGAAACGTTATACTTTTTTTAATGAGAAGCAAATTTTCTAATTACAATACTACTAGAAAACCAAAAAGATAAATTAATATTTCTCGTCTGCTTTAGAATTATCAAATGCTTTTGGTAGACAAACGAATTTTTAAAGCAACAGATGCGACCTCTAATCCGCACGGACCATCCCAAATCAATAAATTCGTATTTATCCCACCAGAAATAATCCCAATGTGAAATTATCCATCTCCCACCCACCCTCTAGCGGCCCTCCTTTGCATCCTAATCACTCGAATCGAAGGGAATGCCGAGCAACGGAAACTGGAGAAAGCTTTCGACAATTAGAACGCCGTTCATTGTGTTTTCTTAGCGGGGAGCGATCCCGGCGGAATTTTCCGTCATTACTTTAAATACTGCATAATTATGTAAATTTTTCGATATCGTGAAAACGGCGTGTGATTAATAAATGCTAAAAATCGGCGCAGGCTGTGGTATACATTTACAATTATTATCGGCGGACGAATATATTCCGAAGGGATTTCTTATATTTTGAAGGCCGATTGGAATTTTTTTATATTGAAGCTGTTTTTTTTATACAAAATGATAATATTAACAAGAACATCATCTTAGATGCTTATTTATAATTGGATGGCTCACTTGTCAAATCGTTTCAATTCACCATTAGATCTTTATATAATTTTACTTGCTTATCTTTTTTATGCTCAAAACAAATGTATTTAAAACATTTAATAAAAATGATTCAAACACAACTAAACGACAATATTTTTTTACACAGTAAATTGCCATGAATTCGTTTCATTTTTTTATGTGCAACTCAAACGTTCGCAAAAAATCGCCAATAAAGGACTTATTAACTCTGCGAAAGTATCATTTTTTGGTATTCCCCACATTCCTCACCGCGACAGTGATTATGGATATTTTCTGTGAAGCCAACAAGAAGGTTTCTGTTTTCGTAAGGTGTTAAACCGATCAGAGAAAGGTGAGCTACAACCGAACAAAGCAGTTGTGGCTATAATACCAATTTTAAATAATTGCCAGTATAATTAAAAGGTCCAGCTCTGATCATAAAAAAATAAATTAGTTACACTTCAACTTAGTGAATAAGTGACGACGGAAGTTTGCAAAAAAAATGAATTAAAATTTTCAAAAATTCATATCTCTATTAAAAATTGTTGAATTTACAAAAACCAAATTAATTTTGTATACGCGATACTTCGAGCATTGAGGATGATTTTTTATGGAATTTTGTCTACGAGTTTTATATTTTTTTCTGCGATGTTTTCATTCAAGTGCTCAAAAAATTAAAACGAAAAAACTTCAAAAATGCATATCTCTATTGAAACTTATTGAATATACAAAAACAAAATTGATTTTGAATAAGCGATTCTTCGACGATTGAGGATATTGTTTTAAGGAATTTTTTTTACGCGTTTTATATTTTTTTTACAAGTGCTCAAAAAATTCAAACGAAAATCTTCAAAAATCCACATCTTAATTGAAAATTATTGAATTTACAAAAACCAAATTGATTTTGAATAAGCGATACTTCGGCCTTGGAGGATGATTTTTTATGGAATTTTGTCTGCACGTTTTATATTTTTTTCGCGATGTTTTTATTCAAGTGCTCAAAAAAATAAAATTAAAATTTTCAAAAATTCATATCTCCATAAAAAATTGTTGAATTTACAAAAACCAAATTAATTTTGTATAAGCGATACTTCGACCATTAAGGATGATTTTTATGGAATTTTGTCTACACGTTTTATATTTTTTTCTGCGAGGTTTTCATTCAAGTGCTCAAAAAATTAAAACGAAAAAAACTTCAAAAATCCATATCTCTATTGAAAATTGTTGAATTTACAAAAACCAAAGTAATTTTGAATAAGCAATTCCTCGACCATTAAGGATATTATTTCAAGGAATGTTTTCTACGCGTTTTATATTTTTTTCTGCGATGTTTTTATTCAAGTGCTCAAAAAAATAAAATTAAAATTTTTAAAAATTCATATCTATAAAACATTGTTTACTACTACTACTCATATCTCCATTAAAAATTGTTAAATTTACAAAAACCAAAATAATTTTAAATAAGCGCTTCCTCGACCATTGAAGATATTGTTTCAAGAATTTTTTTCTACGCGTTGTATTCTTTTTTCTGCGATGTTTCAATTCAAGTGCTCAAAAAAATAAAATTAAAATTTTCAAAAATTCATATCTCCATTAAAAATTGTTGAATTTACAAAAAACAAATTAATTTTGAATAAGTGATTCCTCAACAGTTGACGATATTGTTTGAAGGAATTTTTTTTTACGCGTTTTATGTTTTTTTTTCTGCGATGTTTTCATTCAAGTGCTCAAAAAAATAAAATTGAAATTTTCAAAACTTCATATCTCCATTAAAAGTTGTTGAATTTACAAAAACTAAATTGATTTTAAATAAACGATTCTTCGACCATTGCGGATATTGTCTAAAGGAATTTTTTCTAAGCGTTTTACATTTTTTCTGTGATGTTTTCATTCAAGTGTTAAAAAAATTAAAACGAAAATTTTCAAAAATCCATATCTCTATTGAAAATTGTTGAATTTACAAAAACCAAATTTATTTTGAATTGGCTTTACTTCTAGTATTGAGGATGTTTTTTTATGGAATTTTGTCTGCGCGTTTTATATTTTTTTCTGTGATGTTTTTATTCAAGTGCTCAAAAAAATAAAATTAAATTTTTTTAAAATTCATACCTCCATTAAAAATTGTTGAATTTACAAAAACCAAATTAATTTTGACGTAGCTATACTTCGGCCATTGATGATGATTTTTTATGGAATTTTGTCTGCGCGTTTTATATTTTTTCTACGATGTTTTCATTCAAGTGCTCAAAAAATTAAAACGAAAATCTTCAAAAACCATATTTCTATTAAAAATTGCTGAATTTACAAAAACCAAATTAATTTTGTATAAGCGATACATCGACCATTGAGGATGATTTTTTATAGAATTTTGTCTGCGCGTTTTATATTTTTTGTGCGATGTTTTCATTCAAGTGTTCAAAAAAAATAAAATTAAAATTTTCAAAAATCCATATTTCCATTAAAAATTGTTGAATATACAAAAACCAAATTAACTTTGAATAAGCGATTCTTCGGCCATTGAGGATATTGCTTTTACAAATTTTTTCTACGCGTTTTATATTTTTTTCTGCGATGTTTTCATTCAAGTGCTCAAAAAGATAAAATTAAAATTTTTAAAAATTCATATCTCCATTAAAAATTGTGGAATTTACAAAAACCAAATTAATTTTGAATAAGCTATACTTCGGCCATTGAGGATGATTTTTTATGGAATTTTGTCTGCGAGTTTTATATTTTTTCTGCGATGTTTTCATTCAAGTGCTCAAAAAAATAAAATTAAAATTTTAAAAACTTCATATCTCCATTAAAAATTGTTGAATTTACAAAAACCAAACTAATTTTGAATACGCGATTCTTCGACCATTAAGGATATTGTTTTAAGGATTTTTTCTACGCGTTTTATATTTTTTTCTGCGATGTTTTCACTCAAGTGCTCAAAAAATTAAAACGAAAAAAACTTCAAAAATCCATATCTCTATTGAAAATTGTTGAATTTACAAAAACGAAATTGATTTTGAATTAGCTATACTTCGGCCATTGATGATGATTTTTAATGGAATTTTGTCTGCGTGTTTTATATTTTTTCTGCGATGTTTTTATTCAAGTGCTCAAAAAATAAAATAAACATTTTCAAAAATCCTTATCTCCATTAAAAATTGTTGAATTTACAAAAACCAAAATGATTTTGAATAAGCGATTCTTTGGCCATTGAGGATATTGTCCTAAGGAATTTTTTCTATACGTTTTATATATTTTTTGCGATGTTTTCATTCAAATGCTCAAAAAATTATAACGAAAAATCTTTAAAAATCCATATCTCTATTAAAAATTGTTGAATTTACAAAAACCAAATTAATTTTGAATAACCGATTCTTCGACCATTGGGGATATTGTTTTAAGGATTTTTTCTACGCGTTTTATATTTTTTCTGTGATGTTTTCATTCAAGTGCTCAAAAAATTTAAATTTAAATTTAAAAAAAATCATATCTCCATTAAAAATTGTTGAATTTATTTGGTCAGCAAATTTGATTAACTCAATGCCACAGCGGTCAAATGCTGTAATTCAGGCTCGAGGATAACACCCACCATACTGACAATAAGAAGCAGTTCTATTAAAAACGATCACATTTTTAACACAAAGAAAAAGAACGTATTTGTTGTGCTTCTGTAATTTTCTTTAATTTGTGCTTCTGTATTTTTCTTTAATTAAATTACCTGGTTTTGTGTTACTTCATCTTTTTCTTCTATTCTTCTACTATTTACAGCCTCTTTCACTAATAGATGGTTCATTAACCCAATAGCATTGTTAAGTTGAAATAATGAATATTTAAGAGCTTTTCTCAAACATTTCAGAATGGCCGGTTTTTTCTTGCCGGTCAGTGGATAATCATACAAGTGCCAGAGGTCAAATGTAGCCAGAAACACAGAGACGTTGGCCTCTTGTATTATTTTGTAATTTAATAAATATTGCATTTTTTTCAATACCTTCCCAGAAAGTGAGTCTGTATCCATAGTTACCGGTGAGTGAAAGTTCCTCTTTCGTTCACTGGTTTTCATTCATGCATTATAAATTTTTCCCATTCTTTTCGATACCGTAATTTTGATTCTTTCGGCAACGTTTGGTACCGTGCTACATTTGCAACTTCCAAGACATCATCAGGAACATATAACTCTTCATGATCCATTTCGACAAATTTCACAATATGTACGCAACCACTTTAATGACGTTACAGAACTTTGTTTAGTTTGCATTTTTTATAGCAACAAATCACTCCGAAAATTTTGAATGCAAAGTTATAGACTCTCTCAAGTTTTCTTGATCGGAAACGAATGTTTGACGTTTATCGGCCTAACTCGCGTTCATGACACACTTTGCGCAAACAATTTTAAAGTAGCGTTAAAAAATGAACCGCTTCACGCAAAAGCGTGAAAAATTAACCGCTATGGCACTTTTTTCTATAGGGTTCAGGAATTACATATTTTATGAACCGAAATGAATGAAAAAAAAACTGTTTAATTCCCTAAGTTGCAGCCTCCTCAATTCACCATATTTATTAACTTCGTCCACAAAATATTTTAATTTCGTGTTAAGATTAATATGTTGCAAACAAAAATCTGGAGCACCACTCGCGTAAATCACATACATTTAATGTTTGTTCGTTTTTTTGCCGGTGGCACGCCATTCCGCGTGATAATTTTAATTTTAATTGCGACCCGGGTGACTCTTCCCCGGCCCCTAATTCCGTCATACGCCCCATTTAATTATCGAGAACGCGATAAATTAGAAAATGAATCATTCCCTAGATAAAATTGGCCCTGAAATATATATTCGTTCGGGGCCCGCGCGAATTTATATACAGATTGATAAAATTGGCCGTCCGAAAAGTGATTTAGTGGCGCCCAAATATTTCATGGTGGAACGTGCGATATACTAAATTTCGTAATTTATTTTGTTGCCAATTGTCGTTTTTGCATTGGCGCTGCTGCTGCTGCCTAAATGAACAATTATGTTATTGCCATTAGGAATAAATTTTAATTATATTGTATTTTACGCCTGGATGACAATTTATTCATTAAAGTTTGGTGAGTATTATGTCCAGTTGGGTTTGTTATTTATTGTATGGACATTTACTATTTTTTTAAGAGAGAATTAGGAAAAAAAAAATTATGTTTTTTGGCGTTGGTCATTTGGACATCTGCCACTACCGATTTTTAAAAAAAATATATGTATGGAAAAATATATGATTTAGTATTATATTCAGTTGTGTTTGTTATTTTATGGAAATTTACTATTTTCAAGAGAGAATTAGGAAAAATATAAATTTTTTGTATTGTTTTTGGCGTCGGCTATTTGGACATTTTTTTTAAACATATGTATGGAAAAATATATATAGTTTTTTTTACATTGGCATTAGCCATACAGTCTTTCAGCCTTCTTCTTATGATTGATTTTAAGCCAGAAATTTAATTGTACACATAATATATTTACAGCTTACCCCATTTTTCGAATTTATTTTTTCGCGGTTGATTGGATGTCACTAGTAATGTTACCATTTTTTCTAAGATATACGTAGTAGTTGCAGATTATGTAACTTACCTGCAACAAAGAAAAGGGTGTAAGAATAAAACAATTGGAACATTCACGAAAAACATAATAAATTACATTAACAACGAGTCCACGCAAAACTCCTATAATTCAGGAAAACAGTAATTACTTCCAAAAACTTGTTTATTCATCTCTCTCGACGACCTACAATCAATTAAATATTAATATATACGAAAGCGTTCTCCATCGCATGACCCCGGCACTGTAATTACTTTTAATTGCTGCCCTCGCACGAGCCCCGAAATATAAAATTCCTACAAGTGGCTTTTACGCAACCCCCGAATCCGTATTTACGACATGTTTCACATAACGGTTGAGAATATATAATAATAACATGCGAATTGTATACTAATTGTAAAGCCAAATTTTTTCGATTTTTTCTATTTCCGAGTTTTGTTTGCTGACGCATCACGGGCTTCAAATTGATATCAGTTCTTGCAAAAGTACATTTTCCGAGGCGTCTTGAAGGGATACTTCCAATGATGTGTGGAAACCCCGAATCGAACCAGCGGTTTTTTCAGGAAATTAATTTAAAGCCAATTCCTGAGAAAAAGTAAGAAGGGGGTACCCTTGGGTAGTTTATCAGCTTTTCGTAAAAAAATTAAATCGCCAATTTTAATTGAATCCGACTAATTTGCACACGAGGAGCACAAATTTGAAAACCGCGTTCAATTTGGAGTTTTCGTTTGGCCGCTACGGCCGATCAAAGTCTGAAAAATCAATTATTTTCTAAAATTTCCCAAAAATGTTAACTGTGACTGACTATTTTTTTTGCTATTGAAGTTATCTGAAATTTTTTAACGGCAATCAATTTCTCTCGTCTTTCTGATGAAAATAAAGTTAAATTCAATAGTCTACGATGATTTTTAAGAAAGTTGCATTTTTTAACAAATTTTCCAAGGGGGTAAGTCATGTATTTTTTCACGATTTCATCAAAAATTAAAAATCTCTAATCCGACTAATTGACGTACGACGAGCTCAGATTTGCAAACCGCGTTCAATTTGGACTTTTCGTTTGGCCGCTACGGCCAATCAAAGTATGAAAAATCAATTATTTTCTAAAATTTCCCAAAAATGTTCACTGTGACTGACTATTTTCTTTGCTATTGAAGTTAGCTAAAAAATTTTAACGGCAATCAATTTCTCTCGTCTTTCTGATGAAAATAAAGTTAAATTCAATAGTCTACGATGATTTTTAAGAAAGTTGCATTTTTTAACAAATTTTCCAAGTATTTTTCCATGTATTTTTTCACGATTTCATCAAAAATTAAAAATCTCTAATCCGACTAATTGACGTACGAGGAGCTCAGATTTGCAAACCGCGTTCAATTTGGACTTTTCGTTTGGCCGCTACGGCCGATCAAAGTCTGAAAAATCAATTATTTTCTAAAATTTCCCAAAAATGTTCACTGTGACTGACTATTTTTTTTGCTATTGAAGTTAGCTGAAATTTTTTAACGGCAATCAATTTCTCTCGTCTTTCTGATGAAAATAAAGTTAAATTCAATAGTCTACGATGATTTTTAAGAAAGTTGCATTTTTTAACAAATTTTCCAAGGGGGTTAGTCATGTATTTTTTCACGATTTCATCAAAAATTAAAAATCTCTGATCCGACTAATTGACGTACGAGGAGCTCAGATTTGCAAACCGCGTTCAATTTGGACTTTTCGTTTGGCCGTTATGGCCGATCAAAGTCTGAAAAATCAATTATTTTCTAAAATTTCCCAAAAATGTTCACTGTGACTGACTATTTTTTTTGCTATTGAAGTTAGCTGAATTTTTTTAAGGGCAATCAATTTCTCTCGTCTTTCTGATGAAAATAAAGGTAAATTCAATAGTCTACGATGATTTTTAAGAAAGTTGCATTTTTTAACAAATTTTCCAAGGGGGTTAGTCATGTATTTTTTCACGATTTTATCAAAAATTAAAAATCTCTTATCCGACTAATTGACGTACGAGGAGCTCAGATTTGCAAATCGCGTTCAATTTGGACTTTTCGTTTGGCCGCTACGGCCGATCAAAGTCTGAAAAATCAATTATTTTCTAAAATTTCCCAAAAAAGTTCACTGTGACTGACTATTTTTTTTGCTATTGAAGTTAGCTGAAATGTTTTAACGGCAATCAATTTCTCTCGTCTTTCTGATGAAAATAAAGTTAAATTCAATAGTCTACGATGATTTTTAAGAAAGTTGCATTTTTTAACAAATTTTCCAAGTCATGTATTTTTTCACGATTTCATCAAAAATTAAAAATCTCTAATCCGACTAATTGACGTACGAGGAGCTCAGATTTGCAAACCGCGTTCAATTTGGACTTTTCGTTTGGCCGCTACGGCCGATCAAAGTATGAAAAATCAATTATTTTCTAAAATTTCCCAAAAATGTTCACTGTGACTGACTATTTTTTTTGCTATTGAAGTTAGCTGAAATTTTTTAACGGCAAACAATTTCTCTCGTCTTTCTGATGAAAATAAAGTTAAATTCAATAGTCTACGATGATTTTTAAGAAAGTTGCATTTTTTAACAAATTTTCCAAGGGGGTTAGTCATGTATTTTTTCACGATTTCATCAAAAATTAAAAATCTCTGATCCGACTAATTGACGTACGAGGAGCTCAGATTTGCAAACCGCGTTCAATTTGGACTTTTCGTTTGGCCGTTATGGCCGATCAAAGTCTGAAAAATCAATTATTTTCTAAAATTTCCCAAAAATGTTCACTGTGACTGACTATTTTTTTTGCTATTGAAGTTAGCTGAAATTTTTTAAGGGCAATCAATTTCTCTCGTCTTTCTGATGAAAATAAAGGTAAATTCAATAGTCTACGATGATTTTTAAGAAAGTTGCATTTTTTAACAAATTTTCCAAGGGGGTTAGTCATGTATTTTTTTACGATTTCATCAAAAATTAAAAATCTCTTATCCGACTAATTGACGTACGAGGAGCTCAGATTTGCAAACCGCGTTCAATTTGGACTTTTCGTTTGGCCGCTACGGCCGATCAAAGTCTGAAAAATCAATTATTTTCTAAAATTTCCCAAAAAAGTTCACTGTGACTGACTATTTTTTTTGCTATTGAAGTTAGCTGAAATTTTTTAACGGCAATCAATTTCTCTCGTCTTTCTGATGAAAATAAAGTTAAATTCAATAGTCTACGATGATTTTTAAGAAAGTTGCATTTTTTAACAAATTTTCCAAGGGGGTTAGTCATATATTTTTTCACGATTTCATCAAAAATTAAAAAACTCCAATCCGACTAATTGACGTACGAGGAGCTCAGATTTGCAAACCGCGTTCAATTTGGACTTTTCTTTTGGCCGCTACGGCCGATCAAAGTCTGAAAAATCAATTATTTTCTAAAATTTCCCAAAAAAGTTCACTGTGACTGACTATTTTTTTTGCTATTGAAGTTAGCTGAAATTTTTTAACGGCAATCAATTTCTCTCGTCTTTCTGATGAAAATAAAGTTAAATTCAATAGTCTACGATGATTTTTAAGAAAGTTGCATTTTTTAACAAATTTTCCAAGGGGGTTAGTCATGTATTTTTTCACGATTTCATCAAAAATTAAAAATCTCTGATCCGACTAATTGACGTACGAGGAGCTCAGATTTGCAAACCGCGTTCAATTTGGACTTTTCGTTAGGCCGCTACGGCCGATCAAAGTCTGAAAAATCAATTATTTTCTAAAATTTCCCAAAAATGTTCATGGTGACTGACTTATTTTTTTGCTATTGAAGTTAGCTGAAATTTTTTAACGGCAATCAATTTCTCTCGTCTTTCTGATGAAAATAAAGTTAAATTCAATAGTCTACGATGATTTTTAAGAAAGTTGCATTTTTTAACAAATTTTCCAAGGGGGTTAGTCATGTATTTTTTCACGATTTTATCAAAAATTAAAAATCTCTGATCCGACTAATTGACGTACGAGGAGCTCAGATTTGCAAACCGCGTTCAATTTGGACTTTTCGTTTGGCCGCTACGGCCGATCAAAGTATGAAAAATCAATTATTTTCTAAAATTTCCCAAAAATGTTCACTGTGACTGACTATTTTTTTTGCTATTGAAGTTAGCTGAAATTTTTTACCGGCAATCAATTTCTCTCGTCTTTCTGATGAAAATAAAGTTAAATTCAATAGTCTACGATGATTTTTAAGAAAGTTGCATTTTTTAACAAATTTTCCAAGGGGGTTAGTCATGTATTTTTTCACGATTTTATCAAAAATTAAAAATCTCTGATCCGACTAATTGACGTACGAGGAGCTCAGATTTGCAAACCGCGTTCAATTTGGACTTTTCGTTTGGCCGCTACGGCCGATCAAAGTATGAAAAATCAATTATTTTCTAAAATTTCCCAAAAATGTTCACTGTGACTGACTATTTTTTTGCTATTGAAGTTAGCTGAAATTTTTTAACGGCAATCAATTTCTCTCGTCTTTCTGATGAAAATAAAGTTAAATTCAATAGTCTACGATGATTTTTAAGAAAGTTGCATTTTTTAACAAATTTTCCAAGGAGGTTAGTCATGTATTTTTTCACGATTTCATCAAAAATTAAAAATCTATAATCCGACTAATTGACGTACGAGGAGCTCAGATTTGCAAACCGCGTTCAATTTGGACGTTTCGTTTGGCCGCTACGGCCGATCAAAGTCTGAAAAATCAATTATTTTCTAAAATTTCCCAAAAAAGTTCGCTGTGACTGACTATTTTTTTTGCTATTGAAGCTAGCTGAAATTTTTTAACGGCAATCAATTTCTCTCGTCTTTCTGATGAAAATAAAGTTAAATTCAATAGTCTACGATGATTTTTAAGAAAGTTGCATTTTTTAACAAATTTTCCAAGGGGGTTAGTCATGTATTTTTTCACGATTTCATCAAAAATTAAAAATCTCTGATCCGACTAATTGACGTACGAGGAGCTCAGATTTGCAAACCGCGTTCAATTTGGACTTTTCGTTAGGCCGCTACGGCCGATCAAAGTCTGAAAAATCAATTATTTTCTAAAATTTCCCAAAAATGTTCATGGTGACTGACTATTTTTTTTGCTATTGAAGATAGCTGAAATTTTTTACCGGCAATCAATTTCTCTCGTCTTTCTGATAAAAATAAAGTTAAATTCAATAGTCTACGATGATTTTTAAGAAAGTTGCATTTTTTAACAAATTTTCCAAGGGGGTTAGTCATGTATTTTTTCACGATTTCATCAAAAATTAAAAATCTCTGATCCGACTAATTGACGTACGAGGAGCTCAGATTTGCAAACCGCGTTCAATTTGGACTTTTCGTTTGGCCGTTATGGCCGATCAAAGTCTGAAAAATCAATTATTTTCTAAAATTTCCCAAAAATGTTCACTGTGACTGACTATTTTTTTTGCTATTGAAGTTAGCTGAAATTTTTTAAGGGCAATCAATTTCTCTCGTCTTTCTGATGAAAATAAAGGTAAATTCAATAGTCTACGATGATTTTTAAGAAAGTTGCATTTTTTAACAAATTTTCCAAGGGGGTTAGTCATGTATTTTTTTACGATTTCATCAAAAATTAAAAATCTCTTATCCGACTAATTGACGTACGAGGAGCTCAGATTTGCAAACCGCGTTCAATTTGGACTTTTCGTTTGGCCGCTACGGCCGATCAAAGTCTGAAAAATCAATTATTTTCTAAAATTTCCCAAAAAAGTTCACTGTGACTGACTATTTTTTTTGCTATTGAAGTTAGCTGAAATTTTTTAACGGCAATCAATTTCTCTCGTCTTTCTGATGAAAATAAAGTTAAATTCAATAGTCTACGATGATTTTTAAGAAAGTTGCATTTTTTAACAAATTTTCCAAGGGGGTTAGTCATATATTTTTTCACGATTTCATCAAAAATTAAAAAACTCCAATCCGACTAATTGACGTACGAGGAGCTCAGATTTGCAAACCGCGTTCAATTTGGACTTTTCTTTTGGCCGCTACGGCCGATCAAAGTCTGAAAAATCAATTATTTTCTAAAATTTCCCAAAAAAGTTCACTGTGACTGACTATTTTTTTTGCTATTGAAGTTAGCTGAAATTTTTTAACGGCAATCAATTTCTCTCGTCTTTCTGATGAAAATAAAGTTAAATTCAATAGTCTACGATGATTTTTAAGAAAGTTGCATTTTTTAACAAATTTTCCAAGGGGGTTAGTCATGTATTTTTTCACGATTTCATCAAAAATTAAAAATCTCTGATCCGACTAATTGACGTACGAGGAGCTCAGATTTGCAAACCGCGTTCAATTTGGACTTTTCGTTAGGCCGCTACGGCCGATCAAAGTCTGAAAAATCAATTATTTTCTAAAATTTCCCAAAAATGTTCATGGTGACTGACTTATTTTTTTGCTATTGAAGTTAGCTGAAATTTTTTAACGGCAATCAATTTCTCTCGTCTTTCTGATGAAAATAAAGTTAAATTCAATAGTCTACGATGATTTTTAAGAAAGTTGCATTTTTTAACAAATTTTCCAAGGGGGTTAGTCATGTATTTTTTCACGATTTTATCAAAAATTAAAAATCTCTGATCCGACTAATTGACGTACGAGGAGCTCAGATTTGCAAACCGCGTTCAATTTGGACTTTTCGTTTGGCCGCTACGGCCGATCAAAGTATGAAAAATCAATTATTTTCTAAAATTTCCCAAAAATGTTCACTGTGACTGACTATTTTTTTTGCTATTGAAGTTAGCTGAAATTTTTTACCGGCAATCAATTTCTCTCGTCTTTCTGATGAAAATAAAGTTAAATTCAATAGTCTACGATGATTTTTAAGAAAGTTGCATTTTTTAACAAATTTTCCAAGGGGGTTAGTCATGTATTTTTTCACGATTTTATCAAAAATTAAAAATCTCTGATCCGACTAATTGACGTACGAGGAGCTCAGATTTGCAAACCGCGTTCAATTTGGACTTTTCGTTTGGCCGCTACGGCCGATCAAAGTATGAAAAATCAATTATTTTCTAAAATTTCCCAAAAATGTTCACTGTGACTGACTATTTTTTTGCTATTGAAGTTAGCTGAAATTTTTTAACGGCAATCAATTTCTCTCGTCTTTCTGATGAAAATAAAGTTAAATTCAATAGTCTACGATGATTTTTAAGAAAGTTGCATTTTTTAACAAATTTTCCAAGGAGGTTAGTCATGTATTTTTTCACGATTTCATCAAAAATTAAAAATCTATAATCCGACTAATTGACGTACGAGGAGCTCAGATTTGCAAACCGCGTTCAATTTGGACGTTTCGTTTGGCCGCTACGGCCGATCAAAGTCTGAAAAATCAATTATTTTCTAAAATTTCCCAAAAAAGTTCGCTGTGACTGACTATTTTTTTTGCTATTGAAGCTAGCTGAAATTTTTTAACGGCAATCAATTTCTCTCGTCTTTCTGATGAAAATAAAGTTAAATTCAATAGTCTACGATGATTTTTAAGAAAGTTGCATTTTTTAACAAATTTTCCAAGGGGGTTAGTCATGTATTTTTTCACGATTTCATCAAAAATTAAAAATCTCTGATCCGACTAATTGACGTACGAGGAGCTCAGATTTGCAAACCGCGTTCAATTTGGACTTTTCGTTAGGCCGCTACGGCCGATCAAAGTCTGAAAAATCAATTATTTTCTAAAATTTCCCAAAAATGTTCATGGTGACTGACTATTTTTTTTGCTATTGAAGATAGCTGAAATTTTTTACCGGCAATCAATTTCTCTCGTCTTTCTGATAAAAATAAAGTTAAATTCAATAGTCTACGATGATTTTTAAGAAAGTTGCATTTTTTAACAAATTTTCCAAGGGGGTTAGTCATGTATTTTTTCACGATTTCATCAAAAATTAAAAATCTATAATCCGACTAATTGACGTACGAGGAGCTCAGATTTGCAAACCGCGTTCAATTTGGACTTTTCGTTTGGCCGCTACGGCCGATCAAAGTATGAAAAATCAATTATTTTCTAAAATTTCCCAAAAATGTTCACAGTGACTGACTATTTTTTTTGCTATTGAAGTTAGCTTAAATTTTTTAACGGCAATCAATTTCTCTCGTCTTTCTGATGAAAATAAAGTTAAATTCAATAGTCTACGATGATTTTTAAGAAAGTTGCATTTTTTAACAAATTTTCCAAGGGGGTTAGTCATGTAGTTTTTCACGATTTCATCAAAAATTAAAAATCTCTTATCCGACTAATTGACGTACGAGGAGCTCAGATTTGCAAACCGCGTTCAATTTGGACTTTTCGTTAGGCCGCTACGGCCGATCAAACTATGAAAAATCAATTATTTTCTAAAATTTCCCAAAAATGTTCACTGTGACTGACTATTTTTTTGCTATTGAAGTTAGCTGAAATTTTTTAACGGCAATCAATTTCTCTCGTCTTTCTGATGAAAATAAAGTTAAATTCAATAGTCTACGATGATTTTTAAGAAAGTTGCATTTTTTAACAAATTTTCCAAGGGGGTAAGTCATGTATTTTTTCACGATTTCATCAAAAATTAAAAATCTCTAATCCGACTAATTGACGTACGAGGAGCTCAGATTTGCAAACCGCGTTCAATTTGGACTTTTCGTTTGGCCCCTACGGCCGATCAAAGTCTGAAAAATCAATTATTTTCTAAAATTTCCCAAAAAAGTTCACTGTGACTGACTATTTTTTTTGCTATTGAAGTTAGCTGAAATTTTTTAACGGTAATCAATTTCTCTCGTCTTTCTGATGAAAATAAAGTTAAATTCAATAGTCTACGATGATTTTTAAGAAAGTTGCATTTTTTAACAAATTTTCCAAGGGGGTTAGTCATATATTTTTTTACGATTTCATCAAAAATTAAAAAACTCCAATCCGACTAATTGACGTACGAGGAGCTCAGATTTGCAAACCGCGTTCAATTTGGACTTTTCGTTAGGCCGCTACGGCCGATCAAAGTCTGAAAAATCAATTATTTTCTAAAATTTCCCAAAAATGTTCATGGTGACTGACTATTTTTTTTGCTATTGAAGATAGCTGAAATTTTTTACCGGCAATCAATTTCTCTCGTCTTTCTGATGAAAATAAAGTTAAATTCAATAGTCTACGATGATTTTTAAGAAAGTTGCATTTTTTAACAAATTTTCCAAGGGGGTTAGTCATGTATTTTTTCACGATTTCATCAAAAATTAAAAATCTATAATCCGACTAATTGACGTACGAGGAGCTCAGATTTGCAAACCGCGTTCAATTTGGACTTTTCGTTAGGCCGCTACGGCCGATCAAAGTCTGAAAAATCAATTATTTTCTAAAATTTCCCAAAAAAGTTCACTGTGACTGACTATTTTTTTTGCTATTGAAGTTAGCTGAAATTTTTTAACGGCAATCAATTTCTCTCGTCTTTCTGATGAAAATAAAGTTAAATTCAATAGTCTACGATGATTTTTAAGAAAGTTGCATTTTTTAACAAATTTTCCAAGGGGGTTAGTCATGTAGTTTTTCACGATTTCATCAAAAATTAAAAATCTCTTATCCGACTAATTGACGTACGAGGAGCTCAGATTTGCAAACCGCGTTCAATTTGGACTTTTCGTTAGGCCGCTACGGCCGATCAAAGTCTGAAAAATCAATTATTTTCTAAAATTTCCCAAAAAAGTTCACTGTGACTGACTATTTTTTTTTGCTATTGAAGTTAGCTGAAATTTTTTAACGGCAATCAATTTCTCTCGTCTTTCTGATGAAAATAAAGTTAAATTCAATAGTCTACGATGATTTTTAAGAAAGTTGCATTTTTTAACAAATTTTCCAAGGGGGTTAGTCATGTATTTTTTCACGATTTCATCAAAAATTAAAAATCTCTGATCCGACTAATTGACGTACGAGGAGCTCAGATTTGCAAACCGCGTTCAATTTGGACTTTTCGTTAGGCCGCTACGGCCGATCAAAGTCTGAAAAATCAATTATTTTCTAAAATTTCCCAAAAATGTTCATGGTGACTGACTTATTTTTTTGCTATTGAAGTTAGCTGAAATTTTTTAACGGCAATCAATTTCTCTCGTCTTTCTGATGAAAATAAAGTTAAATTCAATAGTCTACGATGATTTTTAAGAAAGTTGCATTTTTTAACAAATTTTCCAAGGGGGTTAGTCATGTATTTTTTCACGATTTTATCAAAAATTAAAAATCTCTGATCCGACTAATTGACGTACGAGGAGCTCAGATTTGCAAACCGCGTTCAATTTGGACTTTTCGTTTGGCCGCTACGGCCGATCAAAGTATGAAAAATCAATTATTTTCTAAAATTTCCCAAAAATGTTCACTGTGACTGACTATTTTTTTTGCTATTGAAGTTAGCTGAAATTTTTTAACGGCAATCAATTTCTCTCGTCTTTCTGATGAAAATAAAGTTAAATTCAATAGTCTACGATGATTTTTAAGAAAGTTGCATTTTTTAACAAATTTTCCAAGGAGGTTAGTCATGTATTTTTTCACGATTTCATCAAAAATTAAAAATCTACAATCCGACTAATTGACGTACGAGGAGCTCAGATTTGCAAACCGCGTTCAATTTGGACTTTTCGTTTGGCCGCTACGGCCGATCAAAGTCTGAAAAATCAATTATTTTCTAAAATTTCCCAAAAAAGTTCGCTGTGACTGACTATTTTTTTTGCTATTGAAGTTAGCTGAAATTTTTTAACGGCAATCAATTTCTCTCGTCTTTCTGATGAAAATAAAGTTAAATTCAATAGTCTACGATGATTTTTAAGAAAGTTGCATTTTTTAACAAATTTTCCAAGGGGGTTAGTCATGTATTTTTTCACGATTTCATCAAAAATTAAAAATCTCTGATCCGACTAATTGACGTACGAGGAGCTCAGATTTGCAAACCGCGTTCAATTTGGACTTTTCGTTAGGCCGCTACGGCCGATCAAAGTCTGAAAAATCAATTATTTTCTAAAATTTCCCAAAAATGTTCATGGTGACTGACTATTTTTTTTGCTATTGAAGATAGCTGAAATTTTTTACCGGCAATCAATTTCTCTCGTCTTTCTGATGAAAATAAAGTTAAATTCAATAGTCTACGATGATTTTTAAGAAAGTTGCATTTTTTAACAAATTTTCCAAGGGGGTTAGTCATGTATTTTTTCACGATTTCATCAAAAATTAAAAATCTATAATCCGACTAATTGACGTACGAGGAGCTCAGATTTGCAAACCGCGTTCAATTGGGAGTTTTGGTTTGGCCGCTATGGCCGATCAAAGTCTGAAAAATCAATTATTTTCTAAAATTTCCCAAAAATGTTCACAGTGACTGACTATTTTTTTTTGCTATTGAAGTTAGCTTAAATTTTTTAACGGCAATCAATTTCTCTCGTCTTTCTGATGAAAATAAAGTTAAATTCAATAGTCTACGATGATTTTTAAGAAAGTTGCATTTTTTTAACAAATTTTCCAAGGGGGTTAGTCATGTAGTTTTTCACGATTTCATCAAAAATTAAAAAATCTCTTATCCGACTAATTGACGTACGAGGAGCTCAGATTTGCAAACCGCGTTCAATTTGGACTTTTCGTTTGGCCGCTACGGCCGATCAAAGTCTGAAAAATCAATTATTTTCTAAAATTTCCCAAAAATGTTCACTGTGACTGACTATTTTTTTTGCTATTGAAGTTAGCTGAAATTTTTTAACGGCAATCAATTTCTCTCGTCTTTCTGATGAAAATAAAGTCAAATTCAATAGTCTACGATGATTTTTAAGAAAGTTGCATTTTTTAACAAATTTTCCAAGGGGGTAAGTCATGTATTTTTTCACGATTTCATCAAAAATTAAAAATCTCTAATCCGACTAATTGACGTACGAGGAGCTCAGATTTGCAAACCGCGTTCAATTTGGACTTTTCGTTTGGCCGCTACGGCCGATCAAAGTCTGAAAAATCAATTATTTTCTAAAATTTCCCAAAAATGTTCACTGTGACTGACTATTTTTTTTGCTATTGAAGTTAGCTTAAATTTTTTAACGGCAATCAATTTCTCTCGTCTTTCTGATGAAAATAAAGTTAAATTCAATAGTCTACGATGTTTTATAAGAAAGTTGCATTTTTTAACAAATTTTCCAAGGGGGTAAGTCATGTATTTTTTCACGATTCCATCAAAAATTAAAAATCTCTAATCCGACTAATTGACGTACGAGGAGCTCAGATTTGCAAACCGCGTTCAATTTGGACTTTTCGTTTGGCCGGTACGGCCGATCAAAGTCTGAAAAATCTATTATTTTCCAAAATTTCCCAAAAATGTTCACTGTGACTGACTATTTTTTTTGCTATTGAAGTTAGCTTAAATTTTTTAACGGCAATCAATTTCTCTCGTCTTTCTGATGAAAATAAAGTTAAATTCAATGGTCTACGATGATTTTTAAGAAAGTCGCATTTTTTAACAAATTTTCCAAGGGGGTTAGTCATGTATTTTTTCACGATTTCATCAAAAATTAAAAATCTCTAATAAGACTAATTGACGTACGAGGAGCTCAGATTTGCAAACCGCGTTCAATTTGGACTTTTCGTTTGGCCGCAACGGCCGATCAAAGTCTGAAAAATCAATTATTTTCTAAAATTTCCCAAAAATGTTCATGGTGCTGACTATTTTTTTTGCTATTGAAGTTAGCTGAAATTTTTTAACGGCAATCAATTTCTCTCGTCTTTCTGATGAAAATAAAGTTAAATTCAATAGTCTGCGATGGTTTTTAAGAAAGTTGCATTTTTTAACAAATTTTCCAAGGGGGTTAGTCATGTATTTTTTCACGATTTCATCAAAAATTAAAAATCTCTAATCCGACTAATTGACGTACGAGGAGCTCAGATTTGCAAACCGCGTTCAATTTGGACTTTTCGTTTGGCCGGTACGGCCAATCAAAGTCTGAAAAATCTATTATTTTCCAAAATTTCCCAAAAATGTTCACTGTGACTGACTATTTTTTTTGCTATTGAAGTTAGCTTAAATTTTATAACGGCAATCAATTTTTCTCGTCTTTCTGATGAAAATAAAGTTAAATTCAATAGCCTACGATGATTTTTAAGAAAGTTGCATTTTTTAACAAATTTTCCAAGGGGGTTAGTCATGTAGTTTTTCACGATTTCATCAAAAATTAAAAATCTCTTATCCGACTAATTGACGTACGAGGAACTCAGATTTGCAAACCGCGTTCAATTTGGACTTTTCGTTTGGCCGCTACGGCCGATCAAAGTCTGAAAAATCTATTATTTTCTAAAATTTCCCAAAAATGTTCACTGTGACTGACTATTTTTTTTGCTATTGAAGATAGCTGAAATTTTTTAACGGCAATCAATTTCTCTCGTCTTTCTGATGAGAATAAAGTTAAATTCAATGGTCTACGATGATTTTTCAGAAAGTTGCATTTTTTAACAAATTTTCCAAGGGGGTAAGTCATGTATTTTTTCACGATTCCATCAAAAATTAAAAATCTCTAATCCGACTAATTGACGTACGAGGAGCTCAGATTTGCAAACCGCGTTCAATTTGGACTTTTCGTTTGGCCGGTACGGCCAATCAAAGTCTGAAAAATCTATTATTTTCCAAAATTTCCCAAAAATGTTCACTGTGACTGACTATTTTTTTTGCTATTGAAGTTAGCTTAAATTTTTTAACGGCAATCAATTTCTCTCGTCTTTCTGATGAAAATAAAGTTAAATTCAATGGTCTACGATGATTTTTAAGAAAGTCGCATTTTTTAACAAATTTTCCAAGGGGGTTAGTCATGTATTTTTTCACGATTTCATCAAAAATTAAAAATCTCTAATAAGACTAATTGACGTACGAGGAGCTCAGATTTGCAAACCGCGTTCAATTTGGACTTTTCGTTTGGCCGCAACGGCCGATCAAAGTCTGAAAAATCAATTATTTTCTAAAATTTCCCAAAAATGTTCATGGTGCTGACTATTTTTTTTGCTATTGAAGTTAGCTGAAATTTTTTAACGGCAATCAATTTCTCTCGTCTTTCTGATGAAAATAAAGTTAAATTCAATAGTCTGCGATGGTTTTTAAGAAAGTTGCATTTTTTAACAAATTTTCCAAGGGGGTTAGTCATGTATTTTTTCACGATTTCATCAAAAATTAAAAATCTCTAATCCGACTAATTGACGTACGAGGAGCTCAGATTTGCAAACCGCGTTCAATTTGGACTTTTCGTTTGGCCGGTACGGCCAATCAAAGTCTGAAAAATCTATTATTTTCCAAAATTTCCCCAAATTGTTCACTGTGACTGATTATTTTTTTTGCTATTGAAGTTAGCTTAAATTTTATAACGGCAATCAATTTTTCTCGTCTTTCTGATGAAAATAAAGTTAAATTCAATAGCCTACGATGATTTTTAAGAAAGTTGCATTTTTTAACAAATTTTCCAAGGGGGTTAGTCATGTAGTTTTTCACGATTTCATCAAAAATTAAAAATCTCTTATCCGACTAATTGACGTACGAGGAACTCAGATTTGCAAACCGCGTTCAATTTGGACTTTTCGTTTGGCCGCTACGGCCGATCAAAGTCTGAAAAATCTATTATTTTCTAAAATTTCCCAAAAATGTTCACTGTGACTGACTATTTTTTTTGCTATTGAAGATAGCTGAAATTTTTTAACGGCAATCAATTTCTCTCGTCTTTCTGATGAGAATAAAGTTAAATTCAATGGTCTACGATGATTTTTCAGAAAGTTGCATTTTTTAACAAATTTTCCAAGGGGGTTAGTCATGTATTTTTTCACGATTTCATCAAAAATTAAAAATCTCTAGTCCGACTAATTGACGTACGAGAAGCTCAGATTTGCAAACCGCGTTTAATTTGGACTTTTCGTTTGGCCGCTACGGCCGATCAAAGTCTGAAAAATCAATTATTTTCTAAAATTTCCCAAAAATGTTCATGGTGACTGACTATTTTTTTTGCTATTGAAGTTAGCTGAAATTTTTTAACGGCAATCAATTTCTCTCGTCTTTCTGATGAAAATAAAGTTAAATTTAATAGTCTACGATGATTTTTAAGAAAGTTGCATTTTTTAACAAATTTTCCAAGTATTTTTTCACGATTTCATCAAAAATTAAAAATCTCTAATCCGACTAATTGACGTACGAGGAGCTCAGATTTGCAAACCGCGTTCAATTTGGACTTTTCGTTTGGCCGCTACGGCCGATCAAAGTCTGAAAAATCAATTATTTTCTAAAATTTCCCAAAAATGTTCACTGTGACTGACTATTTTTTTTGCTATTGAAGATAGCTGAAATTTTTTAACGGCAATCAATTTCTCTCGTCTTTCTGATGAGAATAAAGTTAAATTCAATGGTCTACGATGATTTTTCAGAAAGTTGCATTTTTTAACAAATTTTCCAAGGGGGTTAGTCATGTATTTTTTCACGATTTCATCAAAAATTAAAAATCTCTAGTCCGACTAATTGACGTACGAGAAGCTCAGATTTGCAAACCGCGTTTAATTTGGACTTTTCGTTTGGCCGCTACGGCCGATCAAAGTCTGAAAAATCAATTATTTTCTAAAATTTCCCAAAAATGTTCATGGTGACTGACTATTTTTTTTGCTATTGAAGTTAGCTGAAATTTTTTAACGGCAATCAATTTCTCTCGTCTTTCTGATGAAAATAAAGTTAAATTCAATAGTCTACGATGATTTTTAAGAAAGTTGCATTTTTTAACAAATTTTCCAAGGGGGTTAGTCATGTATTTTTTCACGATTTCATCAAAAATTAAAAATCTCTAATCCGACTAACTGGCGTATGAGGAGCTCTGATTTGCAAACCGCGTTCAATTTGGACTTTTCGTTTGGCCGCTACGGCCGATCAAAGTCTGAAAAATCAATTATTTTCGTAAATTTTCGAAAATGTTCACTGTGACTGACTAATTTTTTTTGCCATTGAAGTTAGCTAAATTTTTTAACGGCAATCAATTTCTTTCGTCTTTTTGATGAAAAAAAAGATAAATTCAATAGTCTACGATGATTATTAAGAAAGTTGCATTTTTTTACAAAATTCCAAGGGGTTTACTCATGGCTTTTTTTCGTGTTTTCATCAAAAATTAAAAATCCCTAATCCGACTAATTGACGTACGAGGAGCTCAGATTTGCAAACCGCGTTCAATTTGGACTTTTCGTTTGGCCGGTACGGCCAATCAAAGTCTGAAAAATCTATTATTTTCCAAAATTTCCCAAAAATGTTCACTGTGACTGACTATTTTTTTTGCTATTGAAGTTAGCTTAAATTTTTTAACGGCAATCAATTTCTCTCGTCTTTCTGATGAAAATAAAGTTAAATTCAATGGTCTACGATGATTTTTAAGAAAGTCGCATTTTTTAACAAATTTTCCAAGGGGGTTAGTCATGTATTTTTTCACGATTTCATCAAAAATTAAAAATCTCTAATAAGACTAATTGACGTACGAGGAGCTCAGATTTGCAAACCGCGTTCAATTTGGACTTTTCGTTTGGCCGCAACGGCCGATCAAAGTCTGAAAAATCAATTATTTTCTAAAATTTCCCAAAAATGTTCATGGTGCTGACTATTTTTTTTGCTATTGAAGTTAGCTGAAATTTTTTAACGGCAATCAATTTCTCTCGTCTTTCTGATGAAAATAAAGTTAAATTCAATAGTCTGCGATGGTTTTTAAGAAAGTTGCATTTTTTAACAAATTTTCCAAGGGGGTTAGTCATGTATTTTTTCACGATTTCATCAAAAATTAAAAATCTCTAATCCGACTAATTGACGTACGAGGAGCTCAGATTTGCAAACCGCGTTCAATTTGGACTTTTCGTTTGGCCGGTACGGCCAATCAAAGTCTGAAAAATCTATTATTTTCCAAAATTTCCCAAAAATGTTCACTGTGACTGATTATTTTTTTTGCTATTGAAGTTAGCTTAAATTTTATAACGGCAATCAATTTTTCTCGTCTTTCTGATGAAAATAAAGTTAAATTCAATAGCCTACGATGATTTTTAAGAAAGTTGCATTTTTTAACAAATTTTCCAAGGGGGTTAGTCATGTATTTTTTCACGATTTCATCAAAAATTAAAAATCTCTAGTCCGACTAATTGACGTACGAGAAGCTCAGATTTGCAAACCGCGTTTAATTTGGACTTTTCGTTTGGCCGCTACGGCCGATCAAAGTCTGAAAAATCAATTATTTTCTAAAATTTCCCAAAAATGTTCATGGTGACTGACTATTTTTTTTGCTATTGAAGTTAGCTGAAATTTTTTAACGGCAATCAATTTCTCTCGTCTTTCTGATGAAAATAAAGTTAAATTTAATAGTCTACGATGATTTTTAAGAAAGTTGCATTTTTTAACAAATTTTCCAAGTATTTTTTCACGATTTCATCAAAAATTAAAAATCTCTAATCCGACTAATTGACGTACGAGGAGCTCAGATTTGCAAACCGCGTTCAATTTGGACTTTTCGTTTGGCCGCTACGGCCGATCAAAGTCTGAAAAATAAATTATTTTCTAAAATTTCCCAAAAATGTTCACTGTGACTGACTATTTTTTTTGCTATTGAAGATAGCTGAAATTTTTTAACGGCAATCAATTTCTCTCGTCTTTCTGATGAGAATAAAGTTAAATTCAATGGTCTACGATGATTTTTCAGAAAGTTGCATTTTTTAACAAATTTTCCAAGGGGGTTAGTCATGTATTTTTTCACGATTTCATCAAAAATTAAAAATCTCTAGTCCGACTAATTGACGTACGAGAAGCTCAGATTTGCAAACCGCGTTTAATTTGGACTTTTCGTTTGGCCGCTACGGCCGATCAAAGTCTGAAAAATCAATTATTTTCTAAAATTTCCCAAAAATGTTCATGGTGACTGACTATTTTTTTTGCTATTGAAGTTAGCTGAAATTTTTTAACGGCAATCAATTTCTCTCGTCTTTCTGATGAAAATAAAGTTAAATTCAATAGTCTACGATGATTTTTAAGAAAGTTGCATTTTTTAACAAATTTTCCAAGGGGGTTAGTCATGTATTTTTTCACGATTTCATCAAAAATTAAAAATCTCTAATCCGACTAACTGGCGTATGAGGAGCTCTGATTTGCAAACCGCGTTCAATTTGGACTTTTCGTTTGGCCGCTACGGCCGATCAAAGTCTGAAAAATCAATTATTTTCGTAAATTTTCGAAAATGTTCACTGTGACTGACTAATTTTTTTTGCCATTGAAGTTAGCTAAATTTTTTAACGGCAATCAATTTCTTTCGTCTTTTTGATGAAAAAAAAGATAAATTCAATAGTCTACGATGATTATTAAGAAAGTTGCATTTTTTTACAAAATTCCAAGGGGTTTACTCATGGCTTTTTTTCGTGTTTTCATCAAAAATTAAAAATCTCTGATCCGACTAATTGACGTACGAGGAGCTCAGATTTGCAAACCGCGTGCAATTTGGAGGTTTCGTTTGGCCGCTATGGCCGATCAAAGTCTGAAAAATCAATTATTTTTGTAAATTTTCTAAAATGTTTACTGTGGCTGATTTTTTTGTAATTGAAGATAGCTGAAATTTTTTAAAGGGAATCAATTTCTCTCGATTTTCTGATAAAAAGAAGGTATACTTTAAAAGTCTACGATGATTATTAAGAAAGTTCCATTTTTTAACAAAAGTTCAAGGGGTTTACTCGTGTATTTTTTCACGTTCTCGTCAAAAATAATAACATATCGGATCTAATAATAAACAAAAGTGATCACAATTCGCTTTTATCTTCGAACTGGACATAATTGTGTGTTATTATATTTGAGCGGTGGCCTCTGATATTTTATTCATGCACTCAACTGAAACGGCGGATTTCGCGGAATTTACGGAGCGATTCGTCGAATTTATAGTTATGGGATGGATAAGTGGGATAAGTGGGATTAGGGGACCGCGTAAAGAAGCATTTTTGGATCAATTTCTGACGTCGCATTTCATCTCTAAGTGGATATTTATGGCGGTTCGATGCTTTCCCTTCGCCCGCACACGTATTATGAATCAGATTATTTTGCATAAATCAGAAATTATCTTCACAATGATATTATATGGAATAAAATAAAGTTACAAGTATTCTATTGAACTTTCTTAGAAAATCACGCAGAGGTGACAGTGACTTATCGCTCCATGTTGCCTGAATTATTAAACTTAGTAAACGCATGTTCATAAAATAATTCGATTCAGACTAGGCGGGAAATTTAAAAATTCTCGAGCGTGCAAATATTTTCCCGACGAAACTTTGCGAGTGCATTTTTCGGCAATCGGGAAAGACAACTGGAAATTGGTCATTAAATTTAACTTTTTTATAAATGAAATGGAAACAATGAATTCTGCTCTTAACTAAATCGAAATCGGAGACGGTCAAAACGAGATACAAGCACGTGAATAAATTTGAATAAGTGTACACTACATATCGCGAAGGGTAAATTTGAATGAAAACATTTCAGCAGAAATAGAACGGCAAGGTCTTCTTGATAAAGGGTGGACAGTAGAACAAAACGCCATTATCAGTACACCCCATTGAAAGGCCAAGTCTTTGTTTTGAAACTAAGGGGCGGCGGCGGGGGGAAAAAAGACTGGTCGCACAATACAAAACTGTTTGCATAATTAATTAATGCGTGTTCTTTCCCCGGTAACGCGGAATCCTTTTTGTCCCCTCTGACACCCGTGCATTCCGCGCCGTAATTAAAGTCGACTACAATTACATGCGAAAAAAAAACGACGGCACCGAATGATAATTACAGAGTTATTTTTTATCATAAGAGTCGGTATGAAAAGGAACAAATCATAATTACAGAGCGTGTTTCGTAGGTTTTTTTTTTCGTTGTGAATTGTCCGGAGCACAGCAATGATAAATGTGTGGAAGCGCCACCTAGTGGTGGCGGTGCTGTCGCACGGTTGCGTGCGCGCTTTAAATTAATTAATTCACAGGCTGTACGTATTCGTTCTTCATTTTGTTTATAAACATATTTATTGTGTGATGTATGAGTGTAAACATTAATCATTCACGGAGGATGAAAAAAGGAAATTATGGTGGTGTTTGTTCATTTGAAAATTTATTTAAAAAATAAAACGCGCCATATATTCACTCTTCGAACGTAAAATATGTAAAATTATTTTTTTTACTTTCTCCGTTACGAAGTAAGAGAAAGTATTGTGATCGTGATTTTTTTTTCACATCACCATTTTTTAGTCTAAAAATTCTACCCGATTTTAAAGTTATAGATTACGAAATGTGAATCACGACGAACGAAATATATTACACGATCCGAACTAGTTGGCCGTTATCCAGTTTCGGAGAACATCTTCGATATGCTCATTTAAATGAAATAATGCCCGCCGAAGAATATTTCAGGATTTCACGGCCGACTGGGCTCTCCTCCTCCCCGGCGGTATCGTTTCGAAAATGAGGGAGGGGACGATGTAAATATTTTATCATGGATCCAGTTACACGAGAAACATCTTCTCGCGAACGCCGGAGCTCTCGTGATTATATAAGAAAATTTCCATTTTACATCATGATTTAAAACATTCCTCCGAAGAGTGTGGCTCGGTGGGTGCAGGGTTTCTCATCAATTCGGAGTTCTCCCTTCTGTTTATTTCCATTTTTCCACGTAATCCCGTACGAAAATAAGTGGTCTCCCCGCCCGAACAACGGTTTCAAATTAAAAAATCTTTGAATATTCGCGCTCACGCTTTTATGAAATCCTCGGTACATGAGTAAACAGGATAAAAATACAGAGAGAGAGAGAGCCCGGGAATTCTGGCCTGGGCTGGATAAATTCTTCGGCGTTTCCGACGTTTCGCTTCTAACATTACAAAGGGAAGCCGACGCGTCGGATAAATATTTTTGCGTGCGTTTCAAATTCTTATTTTTATTAGAAAATACTGTGTTAAATTTAATTATGGAGAGTGTCGTGGCTTTTACTACATTATTATAAGGTGTGAGCCACAGAATTTTGTTTCGGAGTTGGCCATGCCTGAAAGAGAGAGAGAGAGAGAGAAACATAGCAGTCATGTCTGAGATGAATTCATTTTTTTATATCTAATTCAATTGAACTAATCTAGTCTTCCATGACATACCTCATTTATCTCACAGCCAACTCTGAAACAAAATTTTATGGCTTACGCGATACCAACGTGAAAACCGTAGACTTTTCAAAGTCCGAAGTTTTAAAATATCGATTTTGATTCTTTTTAAATTCCACAACTGTCAAATGCGTTGTACGATTTTGATAATTCAAATGTCAAAATGTGGAAAATTGAGTAAAATTCTAAAACGGATTACAATTTCTTTCCGTGAAATTAACGCAAATTGCAAAATTCGCACTTTTTCAAAGTTGGAAGATTTCAAAATCGTGATTTTTATTTTTGAAAGTGCACAGCTTTCAAACGCATTGTTACATTTTTATGATTTCAACGTCAAATAGTGAAAAATTTAGTGTAATTTCAAATTAGGTTCATAAATATTTGCGTAAAATCAACGCAAAACTGTCAAAATTGCAATTTTTCAAAATCCGGAATATTTAAAATTGCGAATTTTATTTTTTAAATTGCACAACTGTCAAATGCGTTGTCTGATTTTGATGATTCAAACGTCAAAATGTGAAAAATTTAGTGAAATTTTGAAACTGATTACAATTTATTTTCGCGAAATTAACGCAAACTGCAAAATTGGCACTTTTTCAAAGTTGGAAAATTTAAAAATCGTGGTTTTGGTTTTTGAAATTACATAACTGCCAAACGCATTGTCTGATTTTGATCATTCTTACGTCAAAAAAATGGAAAATTTAGCGTTTTTTTTTAATACTTTTATAAATGTTTTAGTGAAATCGACGCTAAATTGTCAAAATTGCACGTTTTCTATAGAAGTCCGAAGATTAAAACTGCAATTTTAATTTTTTAAATTGCACTACTGCCAAATGCTTTTTTGGCTTTGATGATTCCAACCTCAAAATGTGGAAAATTTAATGTAATTTTAAAACTGATTAAAATTTGTTTTCGTGAAATTAACACAAACTGCTAAATTCGCACTTTTTCGCAGAAGTTCGAAGATTTCAAAATTCATTTTGGATTTTTAAATTATATAACTGCCTAACGTATTGCCGATTTTGATAATTCTGACGTCAAAAAATGGAAAATTTGGTGCAACTGAAAATCACAGCAAAAGGTCAAAATTGCACGATTTCAAAGATTTAAAATTGCCATTTTGATTTTTTCATTGCACAACTGTCAAATGCTTTGTCTCATTTTGATAATTCAAACGTCAAAATGTAGAAAATTCAGTAAAATTTTAAAAGTGATTTTAATTTACTTTTGTGAACTGTAAAATTTGTACTTCATGAAAGTTTTAAGATTTCAAAATCGTAATTTTGGAAAATTTTGTGCAATTTATAAACGTTTTTTTTTTTTTGATATTTCCGTAAAGTTAAAGCAAAACGTCAAAATTGCACGTTCGAAAATTTAAAATTGCGATTTTAATTATTTTAAATTGCACAAGTGCCAATTTTGATAATTCTTACGTCAAAAAATGGAAAATTAACCGCAATTGAAAATCAAAGCAAAAATTGCACGATTTCAAAGATTTTAAATTGCCATTTTTATTTTTTCGTTGCACAACTGTCAAATGCTTCGTCTTGTTTTGATAATTCAAACGTCAAAATGTAGGAAATTCAGTCAAATTTTAAAAGTGATTTTAATTTACTTTTGTGATCTGCAAAATTTGCACTTTATCAAAGTTCTAAGATTTCAAAATCGTAATTTTGGAAAATTCAGTGCAATTTATAAACGGTTTTTTTTTATATTTCCGCAAAACGTGAAAATTGCACGTTCGAAAATTTAAAATTGCGATTTTAATTATTTTAAATTGCACAACTGCCAATTTTCATAATTCTTACGTCAAAAAATAGAAAATTGCAAGTTGCAACTGTCAAATGCTTTGTTTCATTTTGATCATTCAAACGTCAAAATGTAGGAAATTTAGTAAAATTTTAATAGTTTTTAATTTACTTTTGTAAACTGCAAAATTTGCACTTATCAAAGTTCGAAAATTTCAATGTCGTGATTTTAATTTTTGAAACTGCACAACTGCCAAACGCGTTGTCCGATTTGGATGATTCCAGCGCCAAAAAATGAAAAATTTAGTATAATTTATAAAGGGGTCAACTAATATTTTCGTGAAATCAAAGTAAAACGTTAAAATTGCACGTTTTCAAAATCCGGAGATTTAAAATTGCGATTTTAATTATTTTAAATTGCACAGTTGTGCAGTTGTCAAAGGATTTGTCTGATTTTGATGATTCAAACATCAAAATGCGGGAAATTTAGTCTAATTTTAAAACTGACTACAATTTATCTTCGTGAAATTACCACAAACTGCAAAATTGGCACTTTTTTTAAATTCGAAGATTCCAAAATCGTGATTTTGGTTTTTGAATCAACATAACTGCAAAACGCATTGTCCGATTTTGATTATTCTAACCTCAAAAAATGGAAAATTTTAGTGTAATTTAAAAATGACTTAACGAATATTTTCATAAAATCGAAGCAAAACGTCGAAATTGCACTTTTCAAAGTCCGAAGATTTAAAATATCCGTTTTGATTCTTTTTAAATTGCACAACTGTCAAATGCTTTGTCCGATTTTTAAGATTCAAACGCCAAAGTGTGGAAATTTTAGTGTATTTTTAAAACTCATTACAATTTATTTTTGTGAAACTAATACAAACTGCAAAATTCGCACTTTTTCAAATTTCGAAGATTTCAAAATCGTGTTTTTTTTATTTTTTAAAGTGCACAGCTTCCAAGCGCATTGTTAAATTTTTATGTTTTCAACGCCAAAAAATGTAAAATTTAGTGTAATTTAAAATTAGGTTAATAAATTTTTGCGTAAAATCAATGGAAAACTGTCAAAATTGCACTTTTTCAAAATCCAGAATATTTAAAATTGCGAATTTTATTTTTTAAATTGCACAAGTGTCAAATGCTTTATCCGATTTTGATGATTCAAACGCCAAAGTGTGAAAATTTTAGTGTATTTTTAAAACTCATTAAAATTTATTTTTCTAAAGCTAATACAAACTGCAAAATTCGCACTTTTTCAAATTTCGAAGATTTCAAAATCGTGATTTTTATTTTAGAAAGTGCAGCTTCCAAACGTATTGTTGTATTTTTATGGTTCCAACGTCAAAAAGTGGAAAATTTAGTGTAATTTAAAATTAGGTTAATAGATATTTTCGTAAAATCAACGCAAAACTCTCAAAATTGCACTTTTTCAAAATCCGAAGATTTAAAATTGCGAATTTTATTTTTTAAATTGCATAATTGTCAAATGCTTTATCTGATTTTGATCATTCAAACGTCAAATAATGGAAAATTTAGTGTAATTTATAAACGGGTCAATTAATGTGTTCGTGGGATCAAAGCAAAATGTCAAAATTGCACGTTTTCAAAGTCCGAGGAGTTAAAATTGCGATTTTAATTATTTTAAATTGCACAACTGTCAAATGCTTTGTCCGATTTTGATAATTTAAACACCAAAGTGTGGAAATTTTAGTGTATTTTTAAAATTCGTTACAATTTATTTTTGTGAAGCTAATACAAACTGCAAAATTCGCACTTTTTCAAATTTCGAAGATTTTAAAATCGTAATTTTTATTTTTGAAAGTGCACAGGTTCCAAACGCATTATTAAATTTTTATGATTTTAACGCCAAAAATTAGGTTAATAAAGATTTTTGTAAAATCAACGTAAAACTGTCAAAATTGCACTTTTTCAAAATCCAAAGATTTAAAATTGCGATTTAAATGTTTTTAAACTGCACAACTGTCAAATGCTTTGTCTGATTTGGATGATTTAAACATCAAAATGCGGAAAATTTTGTCTAATTTTAAAACCGACTACAATTTATTTTCGTGAAATTAACGCAAACTGCAAAATTGGCACTTTTTTTAAAATTCGAAGATTTCCAAATCGTAATTTTGGTTTTTGAAACAACATAACTGCCAGACGCATTGTCCGATTTTGATGATTCCAACGTCGACATGTGGAGAATGAAGTGTAATTTTAAAATAAAGTACTAAATATTATTTTGTTTTTTTTCCTTCCTAATTTCTTTGTTTTTGTCTTACCATCACCTAACCTAAACCACATTATTTTAGGGATTATCGTGTAATTTTAAGTTGTTCAAAAGTAAGGTGGACGACGAATTTCACAAAATTTAAAACTACCTTAAAGTAGTCTCTATGCACCAAATGTTTTTATTCCGTAGAAGAATATTTTTATTATTATTAACTTATTTAATGTTTTCCTGTGACGTGTCCAATACAATGTAATGTAAATAGTGGACGAATAAATGTTATTATTTTTATTATTATTATGATTATTATTATTATTATTATTATAAGAAGCGGACCTAACAAAATGGACGTTTGGTTCAAAAATGTTGAGATTGGTAATTAGCAGTGACGGCTCGCGGACTGAGGTAGCAGAGGTGGTGATACAGATAGGTGCGGCCGCCTCTGCAACCGACCCTACCTCTGCTGCCTCGGCCGTACCATGAGTCACCCCACGAGCCGTCACCAGTAATTAGGTAATTGATACTTTCCCCAGTTTTCTTATTTATAATTCTGTACATTTTCATTACAAAGCCATTACTAATTTAAATGTTAATGAAGGCGTCCATGCGTAAAAAAACGTACAGACGAAGACACGAAGGAAACTAATGTATTTCTAATGAAGTCGCCCCGAACGTGTTAATTTTCCACAATTAACGCATTTTTTCGTCCTCCGCGTTCGACCCCGGGGCCCCGCGCATCCGCAAAAAGTGACACACGTGCTCGCCTATTTTCCTTTCTCCGGGCAAACATTTACATTTACGCGACCCTTATTAAATTTATACCCTTCTGTCCCTGATATTTGTTCTCGTTCCCTTTCCGTTCCGAGGGTTGCGTGCCGCATGATTGATCCCGACCGAGTAAATAGTCATTTTTTTTTCTCTCGTTCCGTTCGGTTTCATGACCGTACGTAACTTCTGATTTGTGCAGCAATTTGCCGGGATCCGCCGAGAAAATCGCCATATTATTTCCGGACGCGAAAGGGAATACGTACGATCACGTACTGCGTTTTGGTTGATTTGTTTGTGCGGGAAAAGCTCCTTGTTAAATAGATTATCTGGTCCACACTATTGATTATTTTGATTATTTGACTATTTTAATTTATTGATCGAGTGAATCAATTAACAATTAATTGCTGCATTGTTTGAAGGGCAAAGTTGGCCGTTTTTTTTTTCCAAAAAGTTATTTTTTTGTTCGGGGGTTGAAGAGTTCCAAAAGTGATCAATTTAAATCAATTTAAAATCGAGATATCCACATGTATATGCATACAACTCCGTAATTTGTGGTTGTAAGTTAATCAATCTTTCACACTTCCTGGCCCATACCGCAATCATTTAAAATGTCCAAATTATTTCTCTTTATCTTTATAAATATTCGAGTGGTATTGAATTAATTAAAAATTAGCTATCTTTTTAATTATAATTAAGGTCAAAAATATTTTTGTAACTACGTAATTTGCATTCTTATATAATCGATATATAAAATGCACTTTGATCTGCTTCCTATAACATTGGTAGAAAACTACATTGAAAACCGTTTAAAAAACATGGGTAATCTCGCTTTAAGTAATAGATTATTTCTCATTGTCCACAGGCTCTCATTCACCCCGTAAATGTTAGTGATTCATTAATTTCAAGTTCTGTCATCTATCATGTTTTTGATTTCGATTAAAAATACATCATAGTGATCTGGCTTCACAAAAAAAAAGTTTCAATAATGGCGAAAATACTTACGATTCCTGAAGAATAACACTTTATTTATTTATAATAATTTTAGAAGGTTGTTCCTACCTCGTTCCCTCTAATCGCTGAAATCTCATTTTGTTGCCAAGCACACGGGTGCGTATCTGATCTCAGAGGTGCCCATAAAACCAGTTGATATACATTCCCGGGCGGTCGTAGCTTTTTTACCGCCAAGGTTGGCAACAATAAAATCTACTCCAATTATCTTAACTGCACTTAAGCGAAAATCAATTTTCTCGGTCGTGTGAGCGTGTGCGCGCCCCCTATCTGGACGGCACTTGTACCAGGCCACTCGACGAATCGGCCGATTCCCGGTTCGCGTGCCGACCGAGCCAACATGAAATCACTCTCAATCAATCAGTCTTCGGCTCTATATGAAAGAGCCCATCCATTCCCAAATGACCGCACCTGACACCATCATAGAAATTACCGAAATTCAATTCGATTCGAGAGTCGATTCTTGCAAATAGAAAAGTTATTCGTTAAATTAAAAAAAAAATATTGTATAGCCATAAATTTCAGCCAGGAATCCGGCGCATCCACCATTTTGCTTTTAGTAAATTTCCAAGTTCAAACAAAGCCCCATGGAACTTTTGTAGCCGAAAATATCGAACCTAAACTACGCCTAACGATAACTTTTGATTTTTTGAAAATTGACGAAATTTCGTAAAAGTGTTCAGGTAAATAATTATTTCAACAAAAATGAAGAATATGTGTCATCTTCTTAAGCTTAAATATTGTAAACAAAGCCCCGTGGAATATTTGTGGCCGAAAATATCGAGCTTGAACTACGCCCAACGATGACTTTTGATTTTTTGAAAATTGACGAAATTTCGTAAAAGTGTTCAGGTAAATAATTATTTGAACTAAAAAGAATAATGGGTGTCATTTTTTTAAGCTTAAATATTGTAAAGAAAGCCCCATGGAACATATATGGCCGAAAATATCGAACCTGAACTACGCCTAACAATGACTTTTGATTTTTTGAAAATGAACGAAATTTCGTAAAAGTGTTTAGGTAAATAATTATTTAAACAAAAATGAAGAAAACATGTCATTTTTGTAAGCTTAAATATTGTAAACAAAGCCCCCTGGAACATTTGTGGCTAAAAATATCAAACCTAAACTACGCCTAACGATGACTTTTATTTTTTGAAAATTGACGAAATTTCGTTAAAGTGTTTAGGTTAGGTAAATAATTATTTAAACAAAAATGAAGAATATGTGTAATTTTTTTAAACTTAAATATTGTAAACAAAGCCCCCTTGAACATTTGTGGCCGAAAATATCGAACGTAAACTAGGCCTAACGATGACTTTTGATTTTTTGAAAATTGACGAAATTTCGTAAAAGTGTTTAGGTTAGGTAAATTATTATTTAAACAAAAATGAAGAATATGTGTAATGTAATATTTTTAAGCTTAAATATTGTAAACAAAGCCCCATAGAACATTTCTGGCAGAAAATATCGAACCTAAACTAGGCCTAACGATAACTTTTGATTTTTTGAAAATTGATGAAATTTCGTAAAAGTGTTTAGGTTAGGTAAATAATTATTTAAACAAAAATGAAGAATATGTGTCATTTTTAAGCTTAAATATTGTAAACAAAGCCCCCTGGAACATTTCTGGCCGAATATATCGAACTTAAACTAGGCCTAACGATGACTTTTGATTTCGAAAGGGAGGTTTATGTTTTTTACAGAATAATAACACCCAATATATTCAGAGTAAACTTGGAAAGTTTCAAGCCGATGGCAATTGTTTTTATTATTTTTTTCCGCCGCCGAATTTATTACAATTTTTTACAAAAAATTTCGAAGTGTTCTCGTGGGATTTTTACACAATTTAGAAAAGGGAGGTTTATGTTTTTTCACAGAATAACAATACCCAATATATTCAGAGTAAACTTGGGAAGTTTCAAGCCGATAGCAATTGTTTTTATTATTTTTTCACGTCGCCAAAATTATTACATGTTTTTACAAAATTTTTCGAAGTGTTCTCGTGGGATTTTTACACAATTGAAAAAAGGGAAGTTTATAGTTTTTTGCAGAATAACAATACCCAATATATTTGGAGTAAACTTGGGAAGTTTTAAGCCGATGGGATGTTTCATAATTCACAAAAAAAACTATTTATTATTTTGAAAATAGACTAAATTTCGTAAAGTGTTTAGGTAAATAATTATTTAAACAAATATGGAGAATATGTGTAATTTTCTTAAGCTTAAATATTGCAAAGAAAGCCCCATGGAACATTTCTGGCTAAAAATATCGAACCTAAACTAGGCCTAACGATGACTTTTGATTTTTTGAAAATAAACAAAATTTCATGAAAGTGTTTAGGTAAATAATTATTTAAACAAAAATGAAGAATATCTGTCATTTTTTTAAAGCTTAAATATTGTAAAGAAAGCCCCATGGAACATTTATGACCGAAAATATCGAACCTAAACTAGGCCTAAGGTTGACTTTTGATTTTTTCAAAATAAACGATATTTCGTAAAAGTGTCTAGGTAAATAATTATTTCAACAAAAATGGAGAATATGTGTTTATAGAACCTAAATTACGCCCAACGATGACTTTTGATTTTTTGAAACTTGTCTTATTGAAAAATCGGGGTAAATCCTAAGGTAAAAGTTTATTGTTATTACTATGGCACTACAGCAATTTGATTAGTAATAAACTTTAATCAAGTTTTTGTAAATTCGTAGAGATAACTTGGAAATTTACTATGGGCAAAATGGTGGAGGCGCCGGATTCGTAGCTGTTTTTTTATTATTAATAATTATAGATTTATTAATGGAAAATCTTCTTTATATCAATCAAAAATATGATTAGCAAGTATGGAAATAGATTCGAACAATAGTGAAGACTCCATAAACCGTTGACATTTAAGTCTTCAAAAATAGACTCTCTGTCGAACGCTACGAAAAATTTCAGAAAGAAAAACCACTGTCTACGTTTTTATCAGTTAACGCAAACTATCCACACGTTATCCGCAACGTCTTACATTATTTGTTATTCCTTGCAAGAGTTCTGCGGAGGATCCTTCCAGAGGAAGCAGATACCGAAACACAGCGCGCCCGCAAATCATCAACAGTCACCGGAAAGAAAACGAACAACACTGGAAAATGTTTAGGAAAGCCATTACGTAATCGGATTTCCGGCAAATGTATGCAGTCAGCATTTATAGGACGGGCATCAACATACATCAGAATGTATTAAAGCGAGGACTAATGACTCGTGCTGGATCCAAAGAGAGAGCGAGGTATGGGAATGCTGCGCCCGGGGTACTTCCAGATACACCGAATGGGAGGAAGGGAAAGACCAGACACGTTTCCCTAACGTGCACACACCGTACAGTTTGTCTAAATTGAAGGAATATTTCGATAACGACATTTAATACGACTTTTGAACTGTGAAGATATTTATGTGTCAATAATAAAAATCTGTTATCTCTAAAGTAAAATAACATAAATGGCAACTTTCGTTAATTTTTGATTTTGCAAAAATGGCTTACTCTACATAAGTCCCGGAATTATACTCATTGGTCCATCTAAGAAATGTTTCAAAATTCAGTAACGGTCGCAACCATCACCATGATTCCAAAATTCATATTCGTAAGTCTGAAGATAATCGATAATCTTCGATGGGCCACCCTGTATATCCCAGCAGTAAAAACTCCTCTGGAACGCAAGGGATTAAAGCGTTATTTCGAATTTTGTAGCTACGATGGATAAAAACTCAATGAACAAATCTAATACTCAAAAATTGAGAGGATCCGTTATACAGAAAAAATAAGGACGGAAGGATATTGCCAATAAACAAAAATTAAGGCAATAAAGAAAGAGAGAACGCAAGAAAAAAATCAAATAATGGAAAATAAGCCAAGATGAGTCATATAAAGAGAGAACGCAATAATGGAAAAGTTAAGGCAAGATAACTTATATAAAGAAAGACAGAATGCAACAATCAAATCTAATATGAAAAAATTAAGGCACAGTGACTCATATAAACAAAGAGAGAAAGAGCAAAGTGCATTGATTACTAAAAATCTGCGGTAGAGTGAAGAATATAAAATACGAGAAAATAATTTTTTTTTCATATTTCTGTATTGATTCAAGACAAACTTTATAAATAAGTTTTTAGTGGTTCTATGCAATTTCTAAGCTACAAATATGTAAAATTTTCTTAACTATCAATGTCGGGTTTATTGGCCTATGCAGCATAATATCATCTGCCGAAATCTTTTTCAAATATCTATGGGAAACTATACTTTATACAAATATAATTGAGATAATAATATATTAATTTAGACATACTGTAACCATACAATATATAAGCTACCAATAAGTAACATTTTCTTAACTGTCGATTTGTGGTATTCCGGGGATATTTATCCAGATCTCTAGAGGAAAATTTCATTTATAGAATAATAATTGAGATAATATATTAATTTAGACATACTGTAACCGCGTACAGGCATCCCGAAGACTGTTATCACGTATATTGGCAATTAGTCGGATGGCGCAGCACGCACGTTTCTCGGCAAGGCGAGCAAATTAAAATTAATTTCGCTTTATTGAGATCTCCAGACAATTATTTATAACAAGCTGTGCGAAAACATCCAATTTCACTGGCTGTGTGTTAATTGAGACGGCTGGGGATCGGGAGATGAAATCGTCTTGGTTCAAATACGCTTCCTGGGGCTTAATTAATTTCATCGTCGTTCCAAATAATTGCTGTTATGTAAGGCTCTAAATATGTTTTTAGGAAAGCTGCATATCCTGTGTATTAAACAAAGGGCAACGTTGACAGCCGAGAGAATTGTGAGGATTTCGGTCAAAAATTTAAATTCGATTTTATTACGTAATATTGTTTAAAGCTGCAATTATAGTACAAAACATCTATGAAAGTAAAGTAAAATAACATATCAATGAAAAACTTATTTTTTTTTTAATTAATTTTACATTTTTCATTTTTCATTTTTCAATTTTAATTTTTAATTTTTAATTTTTAATTTTTAATTTTTAATTTTTAATTTTTAATTTTTAATTTTTAATTTTTAATTTTTAATTTTTAATTTTTAATTTTTAATTTTTAATTTTTAATTTTTAATTTTTAATTTTTAATTTTTAATTTTTAATTTTTAATTTTTAATTTTTCCTTTTTAAACAAATTAGAAACAACTTTACTTGTTGTGGTATTTTTAGTTATTATCAAATTTGTTTCATCTAGTAACACTAGATAAGTTTAGCACTGTGTGTCCTTGTCAAATGTTTCATTTTAATAATAACATTTACAGTTTAAAGTTTCACATTTCATTTTAGAATAATTTTCAAAGTTAGTCTTGTATGTAGAAATAAACGATCTTAAACCAATGTTATTATCTAGTAGTACTAGTAATAACATGCAAATTTCTTTTGTATCATTCAATATCCGGCGTGGCACTAGCCAGGGAAGTAGTTGTTTCAATAAGTTATTTGTTTATAGTCTTAGTAAGACTTAATTTTTTGCTTGCAGATTAACAGGTTGAATATTCATATATTCAGGCTACATTTCGTTTTCTTGTATTTATTTTTTCCTTTTTACTTTTTCATTTCTTATTTATCATTTTTCATTTTTCATTTCTTATTTATCATTTTTCATTTTTCCTTTTTCCTTTTTCCTTTTTCATTTCTATTTATCATTTTTCATTTTGTATTTCTTAATTTTTTTTAAGCCAGTTGTATCCTCTGCGATCCCTGAAAGCTTCGGCTTTCCGATGGGAAAAGAAAAAAAAATGTCCTTAAAAGAAGAAAACCGAACCCAGGGTGTGCAAATGCTGCTTAGGGATAGTTCCAAAAATTTTGAAAAAATATCTTCTGCCATCCCTAAAAGTTTCAGCTTTTCGGCTTGAAAAGAAAAAAATTACGTCCTTAAAAGAAAAAAAAAATACGTCCTTAAAAGAAAAAAAAAACGAAGTCAAAGGCCCGGCCAAATGACGCGCTCTGGAAGGCTTGGGGATGTTTTAAAATTTTTAAAAAATTCGCAATTCAGGCGTGGCCAAAATATTACCAAAAGTTCGGTGCTTTAAATTAGATGTTTAATGATTTCCTAAAGTTTCATTGTTCTAACCCTCGCGGAAGTTTTTTTTTTCGAAATAGATTTTTAAGGGAAAGATTTTCAACGTTCCAAAACAACAATAATTCATATCTCGGTTAATAATGAGGCGACTTTAAGAATTCAAATGTTTTTTTACTTACACACAATAGCGCAATAATAATCCGTCTTTAGATTCGTAACTTAAAAGGAAAAAAAAATTAATTGAAAAACGATCAAAAATATTTACCGGCAAAAATACGTCAAAAAAATATAAAGAAAAAAAAAACTTCAACGGTCGGAAATGGAACCTCGGACCCTCCAATTCCGAAGCCGAGGTTTTACCTTTACGACAATGACTTGTTCTCCCGTTAACGCAAAACATATACAGTGCGCGCCTAAAGTATGGAATATATTCAGTAAAACCGAAATTAAATATTTTTGAAAAAAATCCTCGAACAATCCTCAATTTTCTTTTATAAAAATACACATTTTTGCATGAAAGTCGATTTTCAGTCGTCATTTGTTTTTCAGTTATGACGTCCGCCATTTTGTTGTTAAATGGCAACCCCCTATTTTTGTTCTAGATTTTGAGAGATTTTTTCATTGTCGAACTGACAGTATAAAAATATTGCCATCTTAGATAAGACTTTTTTCGAGTAAATGACAATTGAAGGTGAGAACTTATTGTTATTGATATTTAGAGTTTTTGCAAAATGACCTTGTTCTAGCGCTTGTAGTAACAATTTTTCCAACAGGGCAACAATCTTTTGCATAGAATGGGAACACGGTGGTGTTCGGGCCACTCCAACACTGGATAAATCTAAAGTAGAAGTTCTTTCCCAGCTCTCTAATGAAGGAAAATATGAAAGATTCCACGCTCCTTCGGGTCGGAAGGGAAGTTGCAGTTATTTTTCGTGTTGCGGGCGGACATTGAAATTAAAAATATAACAGCCGCAATGACAGATCAACGATTGCGCCATCTGCTGCCATCAACCACTATACTTATTTTCCGGTTTTTGTCAGTCCCGCCGCAGAATTGCAAACTTTCGCGTCCCAACAGAGCCGGTAAAATCCAGCTTGCAGATAGTGTTAAATAAAACATTGTTTTAATCTGTTCATAGTTGTTAATCTATGAAACAATTTCTTTATATCTATAATTAGTTAAGGCATCTGCGAGAAAATTTTGCGGATTTTGCGAACCCATCTCGCTTAATAGAGCGCCCTTAATAAACCTAGGAGAGTGAAGAAACCCGGTGAAAATGATATAATCCTCTAGTGGCAATTACGTTTTCAGGGCGTTTTTATCGGGCCACCGCCATCATCCCTTTAATGTTCCCTTTAATAGCCCGCGTTATCGTCACTTCTCACTTTTGCTTTCCAGGGAATCGATATCACACCACCGCAGACTTCATGTATGACCGATCTTACAGACCTTTAAGTTTAACGACTCACACAAAACTACACCAAGAGAGAAAGAGAGAGAGATACCTAAAGTGTAATAATTTGGAAGATATGAGTACAATATGAGATTTAATGAAAACTTAAAATAGAAAGGAATTACTTCTAGGGATGGGCGATATTTCACGTATTGTGATTTTTCACGGTATTGAAAAATCACAGATTGTTACTGTTACTAAGTAAGAATAAGCGAAACTTTAACCATTGAGGATTTTGTTTTAAGGAATTTTTTCTACGCGTTTTATATTTTCTTCTGCAATGTTTTTATTCAAGTGCTCAAAAAATTATAACGAAAAATTTCAAAAATCCTTATCTCTTTTTAAAACTGTTGAATTTACAAAACCAAATTGATTTTGAATTAGCGATACTTCGGCCATTGAGGATGATTTTTTATGGAATTTTGTCTGCGCGTTTTATATTTTTTCTGCGATGTTTTCATGCAAGTGCTCAAAAGAATAAAACTGAAATTTTCAAAAATTCATATCTTCATTAAAAATTGTTGAATCTACGAAAACCAAATTGATTTTGAATTAGCTATACTTTGGCCATTGAGGATAATTTTTAAGGAATTTTTTCTAAGCGTTTTATATTTTTTACTGCGGCGTTTTCATTCAAGTGCTCAAAAAATTAAAACGAAAATCTTTAAAAATTAATATCTCTACTGAAAATTATTGAATTTACAAAAACCAAATTAATTTTGAATAAGCTATACTTCGGCCATTGAGGATGATTTTGTATGGAATCTTGTCTGCGCGTTTTATATTGTTTTCTGCGATGTTTTCATTCAAGTGCTCAAAAAAATAAAACGAAAATTTTCAAAAATTCATATTTCCATTAATATTTGTTGAATTTACAAAAACCAAATTGATTTCGAATAAGCGATACTTCGACCATTGAGGATATTTTTTATGGTTTTTTTGTCTGCGCGTTTTATTTGTTTTTTCAGCAGTTTTCTTTCAGGTGCTCAAAAAAATAAAACTAAAATTTTCAAAAATCCATTTCTCCATTAAAAATTGTTGAATTTACTAAAACCTAAATAATTTTAAATAAGCAATACTACGACCATTGAATATATTTTTTTAATGATTTTTTTCTAAGCGTTTTATATTTTTTTTACTGCGACGTTTTCATTCAAGTGCTCAAAAAAAATAAAACTAAACTTTTCAAAAATTCATATCTCCATTAAAAATTGTTAAATTTACAAAAACCAAATTGATTTTAAATAAGCGATACTTCGGCTATTGAGGATAATTTTTAAAGAATTTTGTCTGGGCGTTTTATATTTTTTTAGCGATGTTTTCATTTAAGTGCTCAAAAAATTAAAACGAAAATCTTCAAAAATTCATATCTCTGCTCAAAATTGTTGACTTTACAAAAACCAAATAAATTTTGAATTAGCTATACTTCGGCCATTGAGAATTATTTTTTATGGAATTTTGTCTGCGCGTTTTATATTTTTTTCTGCAATGTTTTCATTCAAGTGCTCAAGAAAATTAAAACGAATATCTTTAAAAATTCATATCTCTATTGAAAATTGTAGATTTTACAAAAACCAAATTGATTTTGAATTAGCTATACTTCAGCCATTGATGATGATTTTTTATGGAATTTTGTCTGCGCGTTTTAGATTTTTTTATGCGATGTTTTTATTCAAGTGCTCAAAAAAATAAAACTAAAATTTTCAAAAATTCATATCTCTATTAAAAATTGTTGAGTTTGCAAAACAAAATTGATTTTAAATAAGAGATACTTCGACCGTCGAGGACATTTTTTTAAGGAATTTTTCCTAAGCGTTTTATATTTTTTTACTGCGACGTTTTCATTCAAGTGCTCAAAAAATTAAAACTGAAATTTTCAAAAATTCATATCTTCATTAAAAATTGTTGAATTTACAAAAACCAAATTGATTTTAAATAAGCAATACTTCGGCTATTGAGGATAATTTTTATAGAATTTTGTCTGTGCGTTTTATATTTTTTTAGCGATGTTTTCATTCAAGTGCTCAAAAAATAAAACTAAAATTTTCAAAAATTCATATTTTTATTAAAAATTGTTGAATTTACGAAAACCAAATTAATTTTAAATAAGCAATACTTCGACCATTGAAGATTTGGGTTTAAGGATTTTTTTTACGCGTTTTATATTTTTTTCTGTGATGTTTTCATTCAAGTGTTCAAAATTATCATTAGGAATTACGATTATATAAAAATTTGTAAACATCCCATCCATAAATTTTGAAATAATTCCATTTGAACAGAGCGTGTAATTGTGAAGAAAATACGATGATTTCGTCGACTTGAAAAAAATATAAAAACAATTGCCATCGACTTGAAAATACACAAATCTATTCAAAATTCATTAGGGATTACGATTCCACAAAAATTTGTAAACATCCCATCTCTAAATTTTAAAATAATTCCATTTGAACAGAGCGTGTTTTTATGAAAAAAATACGATAATTTCGTTGACTTAAAAAAAATATAAAAACAATTGCCAACGACTTGAAAATACACAACTATATTCAAAATTCATTAGGAATTACGATTTTACAAAAATTTGTAAACATCCCATATTAAAACGAAAATCTTCAAAAATCCATATCTCTATTGAAAACTGTTGAATTTACAAAAACCGAATTGATTTTGAATTCGCGATACTTCGGCCATTGAGGATGATTTTTTGTGGAATTTTGTCTGCGCGTTTTATATTTTTTCTGCGATGTTTTCATACAAGTGCTCAAAAAAAAAAACAAAAATTTTCAAAAATTCATATCTCCATTAAACATTGTTGAATTTACAAAAACCAAATTTATTTTGAATAAGCGATACTTCGACCGTTGAGGATATTTTTTAAAGAATTTTTTCCAAGCGTTTTATATTTTTTTACAGCGACGTTTTCATTCAAGTGCTCAAAACATTAAAACGAAAATCTTCGAAAATTCGTATCTCTATTAAAAATTGATGAATTTACAAAAACCAAATTGATTTTGAATTAGCTATACTTCGGCCATTGAGGATGATTTTTCATGGAATTTTGTCTGCGCGTTTTATATTTTTTCTGCGATGTTTTCATTCAAGTGGTTAAAAAAAATGAAACTGAAATTTTCAAAAATTCATATCTCCATTAAAAATTATTGAATTTACAAAAACCAAATTGATTTTGAATAAGCGATACTTCGGCTATTGAGGATAATTTTTATAGAATTTTGTCTGTGCGTTTTATATTTTTTCAGCGATGTTTTCACTCAAGTGCTCAAAAAATTAAAACGAAAATCTTTAAAAATTCATATCTCTTTTGAAAATTGATGAATTTACTAAAACCAAACTAATTTTAAATAAGCAATACTTCGGGCATTTAAGATATTATTTGAAGGATTTTTTTCTACGCATTTTATATTTTTTCTGTCATGTTTTCGATCAAGTGCTCAAAAAATTAAAACGAAAATCTTTAAAAATCCATATCTCTATTGAAAACTGTTGCATTTACTAAAACCAAATTGATTTTGAATAAGCGATACTTCGGCTGTTGAGGATAATTTTTTATAGAATTTTGTCTGGGCGTTTTATATTTTTTTAGCGATGTTTTCATTCAAGTGCTTAAAAAATTGAAACGAAAATTTTCAAAAATTCATTTCTCTATTGAAAATTGTTGAATTTACAAAAAACCAAATTGATTTTAAATTAGCTATACTTCGGCCATTGAGAATGATTTTTTATGGAATATTGTCAGCGCGTTTTATATTTTTTCTGCGATGTTTTCATTCAAGTGCTCAAAAAAATAAAACTAAAATTTTCAAAAATTCATATCTCCATTAAAAATTGTTAAATTTGCAAAAACCAAATTGATTTTGAATACGCGATACTTCGGCCATTGAGGAGGATTTTTCATGGAATTTTGTCTGCTCGTTTTATATTTTTTCTGCGATGTTTTCGTGCAAGTGCTCAAAAAGTTAAAACGAAAATTTTCAAAAATTCAAATTTTCCTTCAAAATTGTTAAATTTGCGAAAACCAAACTGATTTTGAATTAGCTATACTTCGGCCATTGAGGATGATTTGAATGGAATTTTGTCTGCGCGTTTTATATTTTTTCTGCGATGTTTTCATTCAAGTGCTCAAAAAAATAAAACTAAAATTTTCAAAAATTCATATCTCCATTAAAAATTGTTGAATTTACAAAAACCAAATTGATTTTGAATAAGCAATACTTTAACCGTTGAGGATATTTTTTAAGGAGTTTCTTGTAAGCGTTTTATATTTTTTTTACTGCGAAGTTTTCATTCAAGTGCTCAAAAAAATAAAACAAACATTTTCAAAAATTCATATCTCCATTGAAAATTGTTAAATTTACAAAAACCAAATTGATTTTGAATAAGCGATACTTCGGCTATTGAGGATAATTTTTATAGAATTTTGTCTGCGCGTTTTATATTTTTTTAGCGATGTTTTCATTCAAGTGCTCAAAAAAATAAAACTAAAATTTTCAAAAATTCATTATTCCATTAAAAATGGTTGAATTTACAAAAACCAAATTTATTTTGAATTAGCTATACTTCGGCCATTGATAATGATTTTTTATGGAATTTTATCTACACGTTGTATATTTTTTCTGCGAAGTTCTCGTTCAGGTGCTCAAAAAAATAAAGCTAAAATTTTCAAAAATTTATATCTTCATTAAAAATTGTTGAATTTACGAAAACCAAATTGATTTTGAATAAACGATACTTCGACCGTTGAGAATATTTTTTAAGGAATTTTTTCTAAGCGTTTTATATTTTTTTACTGCGACGTTTTCATTCAAGTGCTCAAAAAAATCAAATTAAAATTTTCAAAAATTCATATCTTCATTCAAAATTGTTGAATTTACGAAAACCAAATTGATTTTGAATTAGCTATACTTCGGCCATTGAGGATGATTTTTTATGGAATTTTGCCTGTTTGGATGGGTTTCAGAATTTTTAAGCTAATTCTGCTAATGATTACCTTTAAATAAAATTCCCAGATGTTGAAAGCATTTTTATTATTTTGGTCAGTTCAAGTTGTTAATGTTGATATTTTGTTTACGGTTGTTGTATGGCAATTGGGTTTTGTAGGTTTCAAAATACAATAATTTTGGATCGATTTCTAAATTTTGAATCTTTGATCTGTCGTTGAATGCAACATCAAATATACAAACAAAAAAGAATATTTGATGGAAAGCCTCACTGGGGTCTGTAATAATAATTGAATATACGTCACTATGCAACAGATAAGTGAAATTTAAAAAAAAGGTTATGATGAACTCCTTTTGATCCAACCCACTCTCCCAAACACGACGATAATAATACAAACGGTAATCGTGGATGTGCTAATGCATGACGCCGCTCCGTGCTCGTTAAGACTGCGCAAAGTTTCTGGAGGTAATTGAGCATGAAACGAAGTGAAGGATGGCTCCGCCCAGACTCACCTGGCCCTTTCGAGTTTTCAAATCGCTGTCTCTGCGGGGGAGCCCTCCACTTTCTTTCGCCTCGCCCTTTTACCATAACTCACCGCCCGAGACGGCAAATTTGCACCTACGTAACGGTGCGGCGGGGTCGCGACATATTTAAGGATTTTTAATTAGGCGCCCACGGTGTGGTGTTCGGGCCACTTCAACACTGGATAAATCCAAAGTGGAAGTTCTTCCCGAGCTCTCTAATGAAGGAAATTATGAAAGTTTCCACGCTGCTTCGGGTCGGAAGGGAAGTTGCAGTTATTTTTCGTGTTGCGGGACAGGGGGGTGGGGGGGGACGTCTCGAGCTTGATACATGGGAATATTTTCTGGGTTTAATTAGACTCGGGCCGGAAGGGATCCGCGAGAGGTAATTTCAATTACTTCTCTCGGCGACCCCTCTTACAATTAGCGAGCACTTTTATGCCCCAATTTCGGGAAAGTTAAGCTCCCGCGCCCGCATGACCCGCTGCCTTCGCCATCGTCGTCGTCGGAAAAGTCGATAACGGTAAATGGGCGATAATTTGAGACTGCAGACTAGGAATTTTAAAACTGAACACAGGCAGCTCGGCACGTAACAAATCCGGCACAGATCGTAACTCTTAGTTATTAGAACAGTTATCTTTGTGGGATCCAATTTTAGATTGATGTATAAGGGAGATACCAGTCCACAATAAGGGATGAAAATATGGTTATAATGAAAATTGTAACTGTTGGTCTAAGAACCTGATTCTAATGCATATTCAGTTAATTTCTGATGAGAAAGACAATGTTAAGAAACCTCGTTTTTTACCTAAACGCAACGGGAAAAACCTATTTAATATGTTTTCGTAACGCCCATGGATGATGAAAACATAAGTTAGACCGCGGAAAAATCTGGGAAAAACTTTTGTGTTTCTACCAAAAATAAAAAAATCAGGGTGGATTTTCTCTGAAACTATCGATGATTTAAAAAAAAATGTTTTAGATAAAAGTTGAACGGTTTGGAGGGGAGTGACCTTGATTTGACCTTGCGAAATGTACTAAAGTCAGATGAAAATCATAGTGATTTCAATATGAAAAATATCACAAAAATATTTAAACAAACTTTGAAGACAACAAAGAAATAAATATCTTTTGCTTGAAAACATTTTTTCATAAAATTTTATTCGAGAATTTTTTTTTGGTTTATAATTATAAAACGATAATAGTTACAGCAAATGTATGATAATAATAATTGTAGAGAATGCTAAAATGAACAACTTATAATGAATAAGTTTTTTTTTCGAAATCCCTGAGTTTTTTTTAATTTGAAGTATAATTTTTCCATCTTTTATAATTTTGACGTTTTAAACGTCAGTTTCATCCGATTCTACACAACGCTCGATGTACATTTAAAATATGATTTAAATAGAAAACAAACCATGAAAGCGTAAATATAAATGATACCATCAAGTCGGAGAAAGTAACATGATGGCCACATCACCATTTTTTAAATATGAAGAATATTACAAAAACATTTAAACAGATATTAAAGACAACAAAGAAATGAACATCTTTGGCTTAAAAATTTTTCATTAAATTATTTTTCTCGAAATTTTATTTTATTTTTCGACGAACCAAAAGATGTTAATTTCTTTGTTATCTTTAATATCCGTTTAAATGGGTTTGTGAATATTTTTCCTATTTCAAAAATTATCGAAAAGAAACTAAAGACGGTTAAGGTAAATATCCACTTCCGGTGTACGAAATTTAACCAAAAGCTTTTTAGTTCTTGGAATTAGCAAATAAGACTTTTCATATTAATTCCTGAATTAGTTTCTGAGATACATTTATCTAAAACATCTTTTAAATCCATTTTTAACTGCCAAATACCACAATTTCCAACTGTCAAAAATGACAATTTTCAACTGCAAACAATGACTGTCAAAAATTGCAATTTTTATCTGCTTACTATGACCATCTGCAATTGACAAAAATGACAATTTTTAACTGGCCAAAATGACAATCTTCAATTGCCAAAAACTACAGTTTTTAACTGTCAAAGTTGCTACCAATTTTGCCAATTTTCAACCTCCTAAAAAAAAAATTGTATGAAAAATATTTTTAACCAAAAGATGTTACTTTCTTTGTTATCTTTAATATCCGTTTAAATGGGTTTGTCAATATTTTTCCTATTTCAAAAATTATCGAAAAGAAACTGAAGACGTTTAAGGTAAATATCCAGTTCCGGTGTACGAAATTTTACCAAAAGCTTTTTAGTTCTTGGAATTATCAAATAAGACCTCATAAGACTTTTAATTCCTGTATGAGTTTTTGAAATATAGCGCGCACTTTGATTTTCACCTGACCTTAGTAGATTTCGCAAGGTCAAACCAAGGTCACTATGTCACTACTATATGTTCCCCTCAAAACCGTTCAACTTTTATCTAAAACATCTTTTTAATCCATTTTTAACTGCCAAATACCACAATTTCCAACTGTCAAAAATGACAATTTTCAACTGCAACAATGACCATTTCAACTGATAGAAATTACAATTTTCATCTGCTTACTATGACCATCTGCAACTGACAAGAATGACAATTTTCAACTGGCCAAAATGACAATCTTCAATTGCCAAAAACCACAGTTTTCAACTGTCAAAAATGATTTTTTTTAACTGCCAACGATGGCCTTTTTCAACTTTTAACGATAATAATTTGTAGCTACCAACAATGACAATTTTCAACTGCTAACAATGACCATTTTAACTGTCAAAAATTGCAATTTTCATCTGCTTACTATGACCATCTGCAACTGACAAAAATGACAATTTTCAACTGGCCAAAATAACAATCTTCAATTGCCAAAAACCAGTTTTCAACTATCAAAAATGATTTTTTTAACTGCCAACGATGGCCTTTTTTCAACTATTAACGATAATAATTTGTAGCTACTAATAATGACAATTTTCAACCTGCAAAAACTACAAATTTGAAATGCGAAAATTGATAATTTTCAGCAACCAAAAACTTCAATTGTAAACTGTCAAAAATGACAATTTTCAACTGCCAAAAACTACAATTTCCAACTGTCAAATATGAAAATATTTAACTGCTAACGATGACCATTTCAACTTTTAAAAAATATAATTTTTAACTACTAACGATGATCATTTTCAACTGCCGAAGATGACAACTTTAAAACGTCAAAATTGATCATTTACACCTGGCAAAACTTTAATTTTCAACTGTCAAAAAACTATAAAAATTACATTAAAAAATCTCACTCAAAAAATCTCAAGTTGAAAATTGCATATTTGGTACTTGAAAATTTACTTTTTTGGCTTCTAAAAATTTGTCTCAATTTTTGGCAGTTTAAAACTGTAGTTTTTCGCAGTTGAAAATGATCAATTTTGGTAGCTGAAAATTTCTATATTTAAATGCCAGTGATAACCAGAAATATTGATTTTCAATTACCAAATTGAAAATATTGAACTGTCAAAAACTACAGTTTTAAACTGCCAAATTTCATCATGTTCAGAAGCCAAAAAAAGTAAATGAAAAATACCAAAAATGACGATTTTCCACTGCCAAAAATGACAATTTTCAACTGCCAAAAACTACAATTTCCAACTGTCAAACATGAAAATATTGAACTGCTACCAATGACCATTTCAACTTTCAATAAATGCAATTTTTAACTATCAACGATGATCATTTGCAACTGCCAAAAATGACAACTTTAAAACCTCAAAATTGATCATTTACACCTGGCAAAAACTTCAATTTTCAACTGTCAAAACTGTAGAAATTACATTAAAAAATCTTACTCAAAAAATCCCAAAAACTACAATTTTTAACAGTTTAAAATTGCATATTTGGTACTTGAAAATTTACTTTTTTGGCTTCTGAAAATTTGTCTCAATTTTTGGTAGCTTAAAACTGTAGTTTTTCGCAGTTGAAAATGATCAATTTTGGTGGCTGAAAATTGTTATTTTTAATTGCCAGCGATGACCAAATTACCAAATTGAGAATTTTTAACTGTCAAAAACTACAGTTTTAAACTGCCAAATTTGACCATGGTCAGAAGCCAAAAAAAAGTAAATGAAAAATACCAAAAATGACGATTCTCTACTGCCAAAAATGACAATTTTCAACTGCCAAAAACTACAATTTTCAACTGTCAAACATGAAAATATTTAACTGCTAACGATGACCATTTCAACTTTCAATAAATGCAATTTTTAACTACAAACAATGATCATTCGCAACTGCCGAAAATGACAACTGTAAAACGTCAAAATTGCTCATTAACACCAGACAAAAATTTCAATTTTCAACTGTAAAAAAACTATAAAAATTACATTGAAAAATCTCACTCAAAAAATCTCAAAAACTACAATTTTCAATATTTGAAAATTGCATATTTGGTACTTGAAAATTTACGTTTTTGGCTTCTAAAAATTTGTCTCAATTTTTGGCAGCTTAAAACTGTAGTTTTTCGCAGTTGAAAATGATCAATTTTGGTAGCTGAGAATTGTTGTTATTAATTGCCAGGGATGACCAGAAAAATTGATTTTTAGTTACCAAATTGAGAATTTTTAACTGTCAAAAACTACAGTTTTAAACTGCCAAATTTGACCATGTTCAGAAGCCAAAAAAAAAGTAAATGAAAAATACCAAAAAAACTATTTTCTACTGCCAAAAATGACAATTTTCAACTGCCAAAAACTACAATCTCCAACTGTCAAACATGAAAATATTTAACTGCAAACGATGATCATTTCAACTTAAAAAAAAATACAATTTTTAACTACTAACGATGATCATTCGCAACTGCCGAAAATGATAACTTTAAAACGTCAAAATTGATCATTTACACCAGGCAAAAACTTCAATTTTCAACTGTCAAAAACTGTAGAAATTACATTTAAAAATCTCAGAAAGCACAATTTTCAACAGTTGAAAATTGCATATTTGGTACTTGAAAATTTACTTTTTTGGTTTCTGAAAATTTGTCTCAATTTTTGGCAGTTTAAAACTGTAGTTTTTCGCAGTTGAAAATGTTCAATTTTGGTGGCTGAAAATTGTTATTTTTAATTTCCAGCGATGACCAGAAATATTGATTTTCAGTTACCAAATTGAGAATTTTTAACTGTCAAAAACTACAGTTTTAAACTGCCAAATTTGACCATGTACAGAAGCATAAAAAAACAAAAATGACGATTTTCTACAGCCAAAAATGACAATTCCAAACTGCAAAAACTATAATTTCTACCTGTCAAAAATGATCATTTCAACTGCAAAAGATGACCATTTGTAACTACCAAAAATTACTATTTTTCCCAGAGTTTTCCACTTACTAATTTCAATTATAAAACATTCACTTAAAATAATAAGTTAAAAGTATGTCGAAAGTTAAACCAAGCTCTTACATTCACTAACAGTATTACCAATATTTTAGTAAGTGTGGTGTTCAAAGTAAAAGCTAATGATTATCTTTTTTTTTAATTAGAGAGATACACTTCACAAAAATAACTTTTTTTATCACAATTTTCGCGCGAAATTCAAATTTTTTTAAAATTATTTTAACTATCTTTCACACTGTTTAAAATTCTGAGAAAAATGTATGTTATAGAATTTGGTAAAACACATTTACAGAAAAAAAAACTGAGACAGTCCTCGAATGCCTTCACTGCAAAAATGAATTTTGAAAACTTTTACTTCATTTTTCTATTTGAATTTGGCGCCAAAAAATTGAAAAAAATACTGCGAGATGTATTTTTGTTTTTGTTTTTGGTAGCAGGGTTTCAGCTTGATTCGTGCCATAGAAAAAGAGAAAAAAAATAAAACGTAAAATTCACGTTTACGGTCATACCTCGACAACAAATTGCTTCAGGAGGCTGAAATTTCGAGCAATCAACGACATTTTTAATTATCTTTCATCCAGTCATCGCGATTATTGATTTGCTTTGGAGGCACTTTTGACCATCTTATTCGGCTATACCCTTTCAAATTATAAATAAAGGTGGTGGTAGAATGGCCTTGTCGCCGTCGCCAATTTCCCTAATTATTCATTCTGCAACCACATTCTTCCTAAAGAAAGCACTCTATTATTATTTTTGTGATTTTCTTTAAAATGTCTAAATTGTTTTGATCCTAACCGCCTTGAGTTGGCCATATGGACTTGTTTCCCAGGACATAAAAAAGTAAAGTTATTTTTTAAATATAACATCAGGTCTTTGTTATTAATCTCTATCAGTAACGCCTGTTTTTTTTTAAGCACTAACATAATCTGCAAATGCTCAGCTGGTTCTAACTAACCTTTGACCCCAAATATTTATTTCCTGAGCATAAGATTATTTATTTTCATTGCAGACTGTACGCAGTAACGAGTTTGTATAATTGTGTTATTGCAATAATGCTTATTATTATTATGTTGGGGATGTATCAGGATGCATGTGTAAGTCGAGCTGCGCCGTGCGGAGCCCCTATCGATCCGCTCGCCTCGGCGGCTACGGCATGGGGGCCAACAGGATGAAATGACCCGGATTGCCTGATATCAAACTCAAACTCGCAGCAGTTCGCGGATCGTAAAAGTAAAAATTGCAGGTTATTTCCCAAGGTTGAACGCCGATAAAGCCCCTCTTTACGACCCATCGCCGAAGAGAAGAGAGCACGCCGACTCTAATTTTAACATTTGCTCGGAGAGGTGTGCGCGAACTAACTAAAACTTATCTACTACTACGGGGCTGTTTGATTTGAAAAGTCCAAGTAAGACAAAGAGTGCGGATCCGAGAGGAGAGGCGAGCGAGCGCCCGAACAACAAACAACAGAACAACAAACACTAAACAGTGATCAGAGCAAGTAGATCTCGAGTTGGAGTTGAGAAGTTGGCGGTAATTAGCGGCAGGGATTGGGTGTAGTGATAATGCAGGAGGGGGAGGGAGAGAGATGAGAAACTGATGAGACTGCAGGGATTACGGACTTGTAGGATTACACAATACATCCCTTGTCCTTTTACAATTTACAACGCTGATATTTCCCGGCTTCGACCCAATGAAGCGATATCTATCATTTATGAGATCAAACGCATTAGTGTTAATGCTGTACGTGCACAATAAAGAAGGTTTTTGTTATGCTTTTTGTGTGTGGAAAAGCGTACATTACCTTATCGAGTTTATATCTAATACATCTATAAATAAACCAACTCAATGCACTTAATGAATTATTCAAAGCTACTGTTTGACATTTAAATATTGTTTGTAGTAGTGAATGCATTTAATTGAAAACAAAAGACTTGGATATGCACACCCAACATAATAATAATAAACATTATTGCAATAACACAATTATACAAACTCATTACTGAATGGAGTCTACAACGAAAACAAATATTCTCAGTAAAAAACGGTAAAACATGTTGAAATTCAATTTGTAAAAAGGCTAAATTGAATTTAATAACGTCAAAACAAATCAAAAGCAATTAAACTGAACTCAAAAATCCAATATGGTGCTGATAAATATTTAAGATTAAATTTAGTCGAGAATTAAGAGAGGCAACACAATTAAACCAAAGAGTAACTAGAATTAACAACACTGTCAAAGTTCAACTAATGACTGACGAAGCAGTTTCATTCAATATTAAACTAAAAATTCAAGGGAAATCCTATCCTCAAGCAACTATTGCGACTCATATTATTAGCAGCGCAGTTTAACGGTAAAAAAAGCCCGCTAACTTAACCGAAAGCTAAGCACGCTATACTTTAGTAGTCCAATCGATTTAAACCTAAGTACATCTCGAATCTGGTTGAGAGCCTCTGGAAACCGAAAAACTTGCGCCTTCGATATACAGGGTGTTTATTCAAAAATAATCAAAACCGTCAACGAAGCCGATCCTCTTTCTTCAGAAAAGGAGGCGGGGCGAGGAGTATGTTGTATTATAACCGACTGGAAGTATATATATAAATTTCAGCCACGAATCCGGCGCCTCCACCATTTTTGCCTTTAGTAAATTTCCAAGTTTTCTCTACTAATTTACAGACAATGGATTAAAATTCATAATTAATCAAATTGCTGTAGTCCCATGGTAATAATAATGAGCTTTTAACTTAGGATTTATCCCGATTTTTCGAAAAGACATCTATCGAAACATGGCCAATTTTCAAAAAATTAAAAGTCATCGTTAGGCGTAGTTTAGGTTCGATATTTTCGGCCACAAATGTTCTATAGGGCTTTATTTACAATATTTAGGTTTAAAAAAATGACACATATTCTTCATTTTTGTTTAAATAATTATTTACCCAGACACTTTTACGAAATTTCGTCAATTTTCAAAAAATCAAAAGTCATCGTTAGGTGTAGTTTAGGTTCGATATTTTCGGCCATAAATGTTCTATAGGGCTTTATTTACAATATTTAGGTTATGACGGTAACTTTTGATTTTTTGAAAATTGACGAAATTTCGTAAAAGTGTCTGGGTAAATAATTATTTATACAAAAATGAAGAATATGTGTCATTTTTTTAAACTTAAATTTTGTAAACAAAGCCCTATAGAACATTTGTGGCCGAAAATATCGAACCTAAACTACGCCTAACGGTAACTTTTGATTTTTTGAAAATTGACGAAATTTCGTAAAAGTGTCTGGGTAAATAATTATTTAAACAAAAATGAAGAATATGTGTCATTTTTTTAAACTTAAATATCGTAAACAAAGCCCTATAGAACATTTATGGCCGAAAATATCGAACCTAAACTACGCCTAACGATGACTTTTGATTTTTTGAAAATTGGCCATGTTTCGATCGAAATTTTTGGTATTTTTTTGCTATTATTTTAGAATTTCCCGTCTGAACTTATTTTAAGCTAAAAAGAGTTATTTTTGGGGGTGAAAATGGTAAATTATTTTTCTTTTGCTTGTATTTTCAAATATTTGGTCTGCATTTTTATTTTTAGACCACGATTTTTGTTTTCTTTGCCAATGTTTTAGATTTGTTCCAATTTTTACTTTCTCCGTTACGAAGTACGAGAAAGTATTGTGATCGTGATTTTTTTTTCAAAAATTTTTTTTGCGGAAATATCCGTTTTGGGGTCCCTAGATGCCATTTCAACAATTTCTGGAAAAAAAAATTTTGTGTCTGTGTGTGTGTGTGTCTGTGTGTGTGTGTCTGTGTGTGTGTGTGTGTGTGTGTGTGTGTGTGTGTGTGTGTGTCTGTCTGTGTGCGCTGTATCTCAAAAACTAAAAGAGCAATTGATATGAAACTTTGAACATACGTCTTATTTGATAATCCGAAGAACTGAAAAGCTTTTGGTAAAATTTCGTACACCGGAAGTGGGTGTTTACCTTAACTGTTTTTTGTTTTTTGTCAATATTATCTTAAATATAAAAAATATCACAAAAAATTTAAACAAACATTAAAGACAACAAAGAAATGAATAGCTTTTACTTGAAAATATTTTCCACAAAATCATTGCTAATCGAGAAAAAAATTTATTAATTTTTTTAAATTTTTGGTTTATAATTATGAAACGATAATAGTTACAGCAATTTTATGTGAATAATAATTGTAGAGAATGCCAGAATGAACAACTTCTAAAGAATATGTTTTTTTCGAAATCTCGTTAGTTTTCGAGTAAACCTAGTTTTTGAATTTGAAGTATAATTTTTCCATCTTTCATGATTTTGACGTTTTAAACGTCAGTTTCATCCGAGTTTGCGCAACGCTCGCTGTACATTTAAAATATAATTTCAATTGAAAATAAACCTATGAAAACGTAAATATAAAGTCGGAGAAAGTAACATGATGGCCACATCACCATTTTTTTATTTTTTGGACAAAATATTCTATTCATCTGTTGAAATTTTGGATTTCTAGATCTGCATTTTTTATTTCTGGACCTGAGTTTTCGACCTTTGGTCCTAAATTTGGGCAAAAAATCGAAAACTCGGGTCTAAAGATAAAAAATGCAGACCAAAAAAAAATCGAAAATTTAAACAATGAAATAAAAAATGTTCTTGTGGCCAGAAATTGAGGATATGGACCTGGACGATATAGGGTTCCAACAGGACGGTGCCACTTGCCACACAGCCAACGAAACAATTTTCTATATTTTGACTTAAATTTTCAATTCACTTGTTGAAATTTTTGATTTGTTTGTTGAAAATTTTTTTGGCTCACCACTTTTTAGGTATTTTTTGGTCTGCATTTTTATTTTTAGACCGGGATTTTTGTTTTCTTTGCCAATATTTTAGATTTGTTCCAATTTTTTAAAAAATTTTTGGCCAAAATATTCGATTCATTTGTTGAAATTTTGGATTTCTTGGTCTGCATTTTTTATTTTCAGACCTGAGTTTTCGACCTTTTGTCCTAAATTTGGGCAAAAAATCTAAAACTCGGGCCTAAAGATAAAAATTGCGGACCAAAAAATCTAAAATTTAAACAATTAAATCAAAAATTTAGGTCAAAATAGAGGATATTTAGGCCAAAAAATAAAAAAATTAGACCAAAAAATCGAAAAACAGATCAAAAATCTGAAAATTAATAACTCGGCCCGAAAAATCAAAAATGCGGACCAAAAAGTCGAAAATTTTAACAATTAAATCAAAAATTTAGGTCAAAATAGAGGATATTTAGGCCAAAAAATAAAAAAATTAGACCAAAAAATCGAAAAACAGATCAAAAATCTGAAAATTAATAACTCGGCCCGAAAAATCAAAAATGCGGACCAAAAAGTCGAAAATTTTAACAATTAAATCGAAAATTTAGGTCAAAATAATATTCTTTAGAAAACATGATCAAAAATTTAGTTCAAAAAAATCGAAAAACAGGTAAAAAAACTGAAAATTAATAACTCGGCCCAAAAAATCGAAAATTCAGACCAAAAAGTCGAAAATTTTAACAATTGAATCGAAATTTTAGGTCAAAATAATTTTCTTTAGGAAACATGATCAAAAATTTAGTTCAATAAAATCGAAAAACAGGTCAAAAAACTGAAAATTAATAACTCGGCCCGAAAAATCGAAAATGCGGACCAAAAAGTCGAAAATTTTAACAATTAAATTGAAAATTTAGGTCAAAATAATATTCTTTAGGAAACATGATCAAAAATTTAGTTCAATAAAATCGAAAAACAGGTAAAAAAACCGAAAATGAATAACTCGGCCCGAAAAATCGAAAATGAGGACCAAAAAGTCGATAATTTTTACAATCATATCGAAAATAATATTCTTTAGGAAACAAAAATTTAGTTCAAAAAAATCGAAAATACAACTCGAAAATACCGGAAAAAATATCTAGCATATAAATCAATAATTCTTTATTTTGGCCTACGTTTTTATTGGTTTGTTAAAATTTTCGATATTTCCGCATTTTAGATTTTCAGGCCCAATGTTTTGGTCAAAATTTCTGATTTTTTGTTCTGCATTTTAGATTTTTAAACCTGAATTATTGATTTTTACGCGGATTTTTTTTTGTGGTCAAAGTTTTTGATTTTTGTCTTTTAACATATTTTTATTTAATATTTTGCAACCTATATTTTTTAATTTTTTGACCTGTATTTTTTTGTGGTCAAAGTTTTTGATTTTTGTTTTTTAACATATTATTATTTTAGATTTTGCAACCTACATTTTTGAATTTTTTGACCAGTATTTTTAAGGGTTTTGTATTAATTTTAGGTTATTTATTTGATTTTATATTTTTTGTTTTCGTGGGTTTGAATTTAAATATGGGGTTTATTTTTAGATAAAATTATTATTATAATTAAATGAGAAGCCCCATTTTTTATTGCAGATTCGGATTCCCCATTAAAAAATGAGTAACTTTTCGTTTGATTAATTAAAACACTTGGTTTTGTTTCACTGATTTTATTTTTCTCTCCAAGAGAGAATTAATCAAATATATAATTATGTTTCACCACGGGTTAAATGAGAAATTAATTAATCATAGAGTAACTTTTCTTTGAAACATTTGTTTCGATTCATGGTAGATGGCGCTGTAAGCGCAAGAAACTTGACTTTTTAAATCCAATGCCTAGTTTTCGAGATATTTTAATGCCTTCAGGTAATCGGTCACCCGGTAAAATAACTTATATTTTTGTGATGGGATATATAATGTACTTCCAATTAAAGAAGATATTAAATTTTATTATTATTTATTATTTATTTTTCTTTTGTCGTAATTCTTCATCGACTATCGACCGGAGGTTTTTCAGCCAGTCTTCTTCAGTATGTAAACGTCGCTGTCCGTTATCACTTTTTTTATTTAATTGAGAATTTAAAAAAAATATTACTGTTACGAATTTTTGTGCATTTTTGTTTTTAGTTTGAACACATGAGCAAACAAATATTTCTCGCACAAATAAAATTATAAAAAATCTAAAAACAATTCAAGAAAAGTTTTACTTTACAATTACCGAATTGATATTGATATTGATATTGATCTTTATTATGTGTTAACCATACAAAGTATAGATACATTCGTCATATAAATATAAAACATTTTACTTAACGTTATTACAGTATTATGTCGCATAATATAAAATTACCTTTGAAGTTTCTTCTTGTTGAGATGTGAAACACTTGAATGAAAATGAATTAAAAAAAATATATTTCCTGTAGAGATATGATTACACGAGTTCTAAAAACCATTGAAAAGTGTTTTCTTTCGAATTTTGTTTGATTTTTAAAAATACTCATATTAAAAAAATAAATTGAAATGAAATGTTTTTTTATGCAGGAAAAAATTTCTCAAGATGATTTTACAAAAAAAAATGTATACTTTTGGATTTCCTACGTTATCCAAGTTTATTTTGTTGTCTTTCTTTAGCACTATTGTTGTTGTTGTAATATCCAATGCTACCCTACAGCGAGGAGATTATTTGTTACAATAGTTTTGTTTCCTCGTAACAATACAAATATTTCATTTTTAAAATTTTTTATTTACAAGTACATCGAAGCTTACACCGAGCACGGAAAACATTACTCATTTATCGAGTTCATTTATTGACATTTTCAATGTTAAAATTAAACAAACCGAAAATAGAATGGATGACGTTTAAAAATGAATATCCAATTTGATATAAAAGTGCGCCTCGTCGCCGCCGCCACTGCCGCGGTAATTAAGCTGCACCCAATAGCCGGATTAATTAAATATTTCGTTTCAATTAATATGATCAATGCCCGGTGTGGAAACGCGACGATAAAAATAATACACATAAAGAGAGAAAAATTAAAAGCTCCCGGTGTACGAGTGCTATCGATTTTCAACTCAAATGAAGCAAACCGGGTCGCGATATATAAAGCAGTCCGTCCATCCGTACTAATAACAAAAAAAAAAATCGGCGAAAGCTCGTCAAATAAAGAAATAATTAGCACGCGGCCCAATTATGTAGCGAGGACGGGATTTGTGCATATCTTTTTGCGGCCTCCCCCGCAGACGCTAAATTCGCCCCCCCCTCCACTGTCAGCGGCAAGAGGGCCGTAATTATCGTGCCCAGAAGCTCGAAACACTTTTTCTTGTCGGCATAAATTAAAATTCATTTTCTGGCGACACGAAAAAGGAAGATCCCTTCGTGATTGCGCGTTGTTTGCATTTAATCGTCGAGAAGTTTCACCAAAAGTGAAATGGAAGCTAATTTTATTCACTAACTTTTGCCGGTTATTTGCTATTTTAATACAATTTTGCGTCTATTTTAAGAAATACTTTTTCTATAATCAAATGTATTTTTTTACTTTCGGGAATACTAAAAAAAAGCGCCACTCGAAAAACTCGATTTTTCAAACCGTCGTAACTTGGTTCAATTTGGTCGAAAATCGATGAATCTTTGTTTGGGAAAGATTTAAGTTTTATATTTAAGAATGTGCAGTTGATTTTGACCCCAAGTCCAACCCACCCCCCGCAACAACACGATGAAAAAAAATGTTTTTTATGTAAAAAATTGTCCAACTTTGACAAGCTGTAACGTGCGCAAAAAAAATCGGCGGGAAATTTCACCAGAATGGTAGAAAAATTTAATCAATTTCCTTCAAATTCCTCAAAAATTCGAGTCGTTTCGGTGATTTGGAGCAAAGTTATGAATTTTTTTTTGCATCAGTGTATAATAATTTGGTGAAATCATTTTTAACGTAGAAATTACAATTTCATCGACGAATTAATTTTTTTGATGATTTGGAATTCTCCACCATCGCCTAAAAACGGGCAAAATCGATATTAACTATTTGGAGGTGGCGAAATGGCGCATTACGCGAGGAAAATGTGGGGGTGCGGCGCAAATGAAGTAGAAAAATGCAGCCGCGTGCTTATTATTTTTCTATTAAAAAACGGGCAGGAGCTCCATTAGGGGCGACTGATTGAAAATTTTTAAATTGCGTCGGCACGTTTTAATGATTTCCTTCTGTTCTTTGCTCGCGGCGCCGGAAAATGAATTATTCGAATTGAGCCGTGATTAATGGCGCCCCGAGACTTGAATGTAAATCTCTCGTGGAAGCTCTTTGCAAAAAAGTATATTTAGAAATATTGCGAGCTTTTTATTTTAATAATCGATAAGATAAAGAAACACAAATAATTGGTGGAGTGGCTAAGGTTCTAATAAAAATAGTAATATTAAAAAGATAGCAATCGAATAATAGATTGTTCTAAATCATCGGCTATTTTCACCAGAGCTTTTAATTTTTATATCTCTTTAGACTAAAGAAAATTGCATACACATTACTATTAAGTAGTAAATTGTATTGTAAATTACGTATTATATATCTTTCTCTAATGTATCGTGTGGACAGATTTGTAAATTTAATAGATGAGTGACGGTTGATGTTTCTGGATAGAAACTATAACTTCTCTCAATTAAAATTTAGTACTTTAATCTAATCTAAGGCAATCTGCCGATATTCACTAAAGCTTTTATTGTCTGATTATATTTAAATGCTCTTTATTATAAGTCACGTGACCTGTGGACGCAGATTTATAGCTTATTAAAAAGTGAGATATCCTGTAGATTATTGTTAGCGTAAGCGAAATGACTAAGCAATTACAACCTTAAAACACTCTGCTGTCTATTTTGGAGAAACAAACACAGCTATCTGGATGATATATTGATAAAATACATTTGCAAATTGCACCGTAAAAAGAAAATTATTAGAGACAGATTCTTCGAAGAATTTTATCAGTGATTTTAATCTGTGATTGTGATCAGGATTAGTAAACATAGTAAAATCTGAAATTATTGATGGTGGGGATAGTGATTTTTAAGGGTTTTAAGGGTTGAAGAATATGTAAATCAAATATTTGATACTATGTTGTGAGAAAATCGTTACTTAAAAATATGGTATAAACCTGCAGAATTGAAAGATTTTTGTTTTACTTACGAACAATTTGCGATTATTCTTAAGATGTCAGTTTTGGGAACTTACCTGCAAAAAAAAACACATATTAGTTACATAAAAAAAATTCAAAGAAAATGTTATAATTTTAGATGAAGGGTTATAAACTCCATTAGGGTTAAGCTTATTGGCCAGGAAGATTGCGGCTGTTATTAATATTAAGAATTGAAGAAATTTCTTATTTTGAAATGTTGACATAAGACATAAACCAAATATTTGAAATTGCCAAAATTCTAAACAATTTGACTTTAATTCTTAGTTTAGATGGACTATAAAATGTATTATGATTTTATAATCGTTATTATTTTTAACAATCGTACAATGACCATAAAAGCTGGTATTAATTTAAAAAAAATTAAGTGCCGCAAATACGTAACTTTTTTCAGTCGAGTTATGAATTTTAAACTCAAGCGCAAAAAAATAAAAATTAATATGAAACGCGGAAAAAAAATCGATCTTTCAAAATAATTTTGTTTTTTAAATGTTCAACAATTTGCAGTCGAGTTACAAATTTTTGAATTTTTTTTTAATGTCGAACCTTCGAGCGCAAAAAAATAAAAATTAATATGAAACGCACATATAAAATCCTACAGAAAATTAGATCACTTCACAAGACGTCGATCTTTCAAAATAATTTTGTTTTTTGAATGTTCAACAATTTGCAGTGGAGTTACAAATTTTTGAATTTTTTTTTAACGTCGAACATTCGAGCGCAAAAAATTAAAAATTAATATGAAACGCAGATATAAAATCCTACAGAAAATTAGATCACTTCACAAGACGTCGATCTTTCAAAATAATTTTGGTTTTTGAATGTTCAACAATTTGCAGTCGAGTTACAAATTTTTGAAAACTTCTTTTTTTTAATGTCGAACCTTCGAGCGCAAAAAAATAAAAATTAATATGAAACGCACATATAAAATCCTTCAGAAAATTTGATCACTTCACAAGACGTCGATCTTTCAAAATAATTTTTGTTTTTGAATGTGCAGCAATTTTTAGTCGAATTAAGAATTTTTTAAAATGAATTTTTTCAATGACGAACACTCGAGTGCAAAAAATAAAAATTAATATGAAACGCAGATATAAAATCCTACAGAAAATTATATCACTTCACAAGACGTCGATCTTTCAAAATAATTTTGTTTTTTGAATGTTCAACAATTTGCAGTCGAGTTACAAATTTTTGAAAATTTATTTTTTTTAATGTCGAACATTCGAGCGCAAAAAATTAAAAATTAATATAAAACGCAAATATAAAATCCTACAGAAAATTAGATCACTTCACAAGACGTCGATCTTTCAAAATAATTTTGGTTTTTGAAGGTGCAGCAATTTTTAGTCGAATTAAGAATTTTTGAAAATGCATTTTTTCAATTCCGAACACTCAAGTGCCAAAAAATAAAAATAAATATGAAACGCACATATAAAATCCTACAGAAAATTAGATCACTTCACAAGACGTCGATCTTTCAAAATAATTTTGATGTTTGAATGTGTAGCAATTTTTAGTCGACTTAAGAATTTTTGAAAATGTATTTTTTTTTAATGACGAACACTCGAGTGCAAAAAATAAAAATTAATATGAAACGCACATATAAAATCCTACAGAAAATAAAATCACTTCACAAGACGTCGATCATTCAAAATAATTTTGTTTTTTTAATGTGCAGCAATATTTAGTCGAATTAAGAATTTTTGAAAATGTATTTTTTCAATGACGAACACTCGAGTGTAAAAACATAAAAATTAATATGAAACACACATATAAAATTCTACAGAAAATTAGATCACTTCACAAGACGTCGATCTTTCAAAATAATATTGGTTTTTAAATGTGCAGCAATTTTCAGTCGAGTTTTGAATTTTTTAAATTTTCTTTTTTTTTTCAATGGGCAAAAAATTAAAAATTTAAATGAAAAAAATTCTTCATAAATTCAAATCACTTTACAGGACGGCGATCATTCAAAATAATCTTAGTTTTTGAATATGCAGCGATTTTCAATTGAGTTATGAATATTTGGAAATGTATTTTTTTAAGACGAACACTCGAGTGCAAAAAATTAAAAATTAATATGAAACGCACGTATAAAATCCTACAAACATTTAGTTCACTTTACAAGACGCCGATCTTTCAAAATAATATTGTTTTTGAATGTTCAACAATTTGCAGTCGAGTTACAAATTTTTGAAAATTTATTTTATTTAATGTCGAACCTTCGAGCGCAAAAAATTAAAAATTAATATGAATCGTACATATAAAATCCTACAGAAAATTAGATCACTTCACAAGACGTCTATCTTTCAAAATAATTTTGGTTTTTGAATGTGCAGCAATTTGTAGTCGAATTAAGAACTTTGAAAATGTATTTTTTCAGTGACGAACATTCGAGTGCAAAAAAATACAAATTAATATGAAACGCAGATATAAAATCCTACAGAAAATTAGATCACTTCACAAGACGTCGATCTTTCAAAATAATTTTGGTTTTTGAATGTGCAGCAATTTTCAGTCGAGTTATGAATTTTTTAAATTTTCTTTTTTTTTCAATGCGCAAAAAATTAAAAATTAAAATGAAACGCAGAAATCTTCAAAAATTCAAATCACTTTACAGGACGTCGATCATTCAAAATAATCTTAGTTTTTGAATGTGCAGCGATTTTCAATTGAGTTATACATTTTTGAAAATGTATGTTTTTCAATGCCGAACATTCGAGTGCAAAAAAATAAAAATTAATATAAAAACGCGGGAAGAAAATTCTTCAAAAATTTAGTTCACTTCACAAGACGCCAATCTTTTAAAATAATGTTGGTTTTTGAATGTGCAGCAAGTTTCAGTCGAGTTATGAATTTTTGGAAATGTATTTTTTTTAAGACGAACACTAGTGCAAAAAAATAAAAAATAATATGAAACGCGGGAAGAAAATTCTACAAAAATTCAGTTCACTTCGCAAGACGTCGATCTCCCAAAATAATTTCGATTTTTGAATGTGCGGCATTTTCCAGTTGAGTTATGAATTTTTGAAAATATTTTTTTTTAACGTTGGACACGAGCGCAAAAAAATAAAAATGAATATAAAACGCAGGGATAAAATCCTACAAAAATTCAGTTCACTTCACAAGACGCCAATCTTTTAAAATAATTTTGGTTTTTGAATGTGCAGCAATTTTTAGTCGAGTTATGAATTTTTGGAAATGTATTTTTTTAAGGCGAACACTCGAGTGCAAAAAAAAAATAATAGGAAACGCGAGAAGAAAATTCTACAAAAATTCAGTTCACTTCACAAGACGTCGATCTCCCAAAATAATTTCGATTCTTGAATGTGCGGCATTTTTCAGTTGAGTTATGAATTTTTGAAAATGTTGGACACGAATGAATATAAAACGCAGGGATAAAATTCTACAAAACTTCAGTTCACTTCACAAGATATCGATATTTCTAAATAACTTTGGCTTTTGAATGTGCAACAATTTTCAGTCAAGTTATGAATTTTTGAGCAAAAAATTACAAATTAATATCTCCGCCAAAACGGCGTCGTTCCTAGGCACTGATTGTTAATTATTTTTAGGTGTGTCAGGAAAATAGTAAATTTACATAGTGTAAATCAGACTTTGGCGCAGAACATACGGTGATTGTGAGAGTTTTTACAACTCTATCTGTAGAATGAATTCCACCGAACAGACTATGTTGCAGCCACAAACATAGAACTTCTGTGTAGATGAGGTATCCGTAAGAGCGCTGCACACCTTACCATCAACCATTGCAAAAATCAATTTGTGACTGACTTATATTAATATGTCGTTGTCACTATAATATAAGTCAGTCACAAATTTATTTTTGCAATGGTTGATGGTAAGGTGTGCAGAGCTGTTACGGATACCTTATCTACACAGAAGTGCTATGTTTGTGGCGCAACATGGAAAGATTTCCAAACCAAAGCTTCATATAAAAATTTTAAACATCAAATTCTTCAACCTATCGCTAAGTAATACCCGCGCTAAGATCTATAGTCTGTTCGGTGGAATCTGGCGGTTGAGGTCGTAAAACGGTCGGCCCGTCCTGAGGATCGACGCAACCCTCGAAGAAAAGGTACTGGTGGTTCGTCTAATTGCATCTCATACATTTATTACTGTCCTTCGCTCCTATTGGTTTGAGATAAAAAAAATTATTATGTCCTCTACGTTTTTACGATCACGCCAGATTCCAGAGAACAGGTTATAACTGACCTATGCATATAATTTTCTGAAGATAACATTAAAAAATTTGATCAATATGTAACCTGAATATCTGGTTGAGTTGAGCATAATAAATACCATTAGAACCACTAGAACCATGGAAGGGTCGAGATGCAATCTGCGATTGAAAGCCATAAATCGGTTATCGCGCATTTGTTTTCCCCACCTGATGGGGGCCAATTATTCAGGCATTGTTCTCTCGGGAGCCGGGTGTGGGGGGGCATGGTGAAAACCCTTAGACCCATTATCTGTACGCTTACAAATCACTCGGCTCCGTGAAGTCAATATCGTTTAACTATTACACCCTAGCGCCGTAATGATTTAGTTGCGGCTGTTACGGCCAGACATCGGATATCTCCCATTGATTATATATGAGCCATCCGACATCGTCTCTCGGGGGCGGTAAATTCGTACGTCCGCGCCCCCAGCCAAAGATAAATTCGTTCCGCCGAGGAGCGAAAGCAGAGAGAGAGTGCGGAAAGATGATACTAATATCCGCGGTGGGTTTTATTAGTTGCCGCCCCTGATTTACTGCCCCTTCAATTAACGCCCTAATGCCTGCATGGATTACATCTAGGAGGCCGAGGCCGGGGGATCGAATCCTTCAATAAACTATTCCCAACAGCAATCAAATAACAATCAAACTCTGGACGGTTCCATCAATGAGCTGGGATTTTGCGGAATACCCCCTGTTAAAGGGAGATATATTTTTTTTAATGGTGTCGAAGATATCGCGAGAATGTTGCATGTGTGTGTGTGTGTGTGAGAGAGGCAGTAATGGGACAGAACGGGGGCCCGGATTGCTGACCCGTTATCACCGGATCCGGGCTTAATAGGATCGGGTCGATGCAACCCTTCCATAAACTAGTGGAAACTACGATCTGCCGGGCCGGACAGGGCCCGCAAAGCGAATTTTCACTTCGGAATCCATGCCATAATCCTCGGACGCGTCAGATCGAACTGCTAAATGCTTATATTATACACTCTAGCTTTAGGACCAATTGATACTACTACTGGACTTTACTGGGAAATACTCACATGCATCGCATCTGTATTTTCCAGCACAAATTCAAAGCATTACAAAAATTAGTGCACCAATAAGAATGCACAATTTAAATTGCGCGCCATTTTCGTTCCCTTCGGTTGGCCACGCCTGCAATTGCTCAGTTACCATCTAGAGACTCTGCGGTTAGTTTAAGCTAGCGATGAGCTTTATTTTTACTAACTGCTACTTTGCAACCGTTCCTATAAAATAATAACAGTGACCGTTATAGAAAAATCTCCTAACGGTGATTTTCCTCAAAGGTTATCTTATAAAAGAACGATTTAGTAACGAATCACTTCTTAATAATAATAACCGAATCAATAACGAATTACTTCTTGGTAACAGTAACCGATTCATAATAACAGTAACTCTTTCAACTGCTAGTGGAAAAAAAAACATGTGATGCATCGGAATTATCGCAGCAATTCAATAACGCCGGTTACTAAAATGTAAATGGCGGCGTATCGGTGATTTGATGATATTAACAAGTTAAAATAATGGCGTGACTCCGAATCAGAACGCGTATGCTATCTAGGGGTGACTTCGCTTACGTTCAGAATATCGTCGGCGAAGCGGCAATATTGGCCTAACCGCCATTTAGGCCAAAATTGAGATCACTCTTTTCTCAGAAAGCTATAAATAAGTTTCTCTGTCTCTCCTATCAAATTTGGTAAATGTGAGATGGGCGGTATTGTCGCTTCACCGTCGATATATTATTTTATATATATATATATATATATATATATATATATATATATATATTTATATTTTAATCTGTCTCGTAACATCTTATATTGTATATATGTTTTATTTTATTTAATTTATTACTGTATTGAAATGGCTTCCGTTAATAAATACCAAATACCAAATACCAAATACCAAATTTTAGAAATTACCGAGGTGTCGAACGCGCTTCAAGATTATGATGATTTGTAGGTCAAAATGTAGAGAATTTATTCTATTTTAAGAAAGTGACAAGAAATTCTCTTGCCAATGAAATTTGACAAAATCCGAAATCTTCCAAAGCCAACAAAATCGTGTTTTCGATTTTTAGCATTTGCTGAGGTATTGTCGCACTTTTCGATTATGATGATTTATAAGTTGAAAAATTAAAAAAATTATAGTGACAAAAAAGTTGACATCTTGTCAAGTCTAGGAAATTTGCCAAAACCCGAAATTTTCCAAAGTCAACAAGATCGCGTTTCCGATTTTCAGCAATTGCTGAGATATTAAACGCGCTTTCTGATTATGATTATTTGTAAGTTAAAATGTAGAGAATTTATTTTATTATAAGAAAGTGAGAAGAAATTCTCTTGTCGAGTCAATGATATTTACCAAAATCAGAAATTTTCTAAAGTCAAAAAAATCGAGTTTTATATTCTGGAAATTGTTGAGGTATTGAACGCACTTCTCGATTATGATGATTCGTAAATCAAAATTTAAAGAATTTATTGTATTTTAAGAAAGTGACAAAAAATTATTTTGTAGAGCCAAAGTCAGAAATCCCGATTTTTAGCAATTGCCGAGGCATTGAACGCACTTTTCGGTTATGATGATTCGTAAATCAAAATATAAAGAATTTATTGTATTTTAAGAAAGTGACAAGAAATTATCTTGTCAAGTCAATGAAATTTGCCAAAATCCGAAATTTTCCAAAGTCGATAAATCGCGTTTTCGATTTTTGAAAATTGCTTAGGTGCTTAAAGCGGTTTTCTATAATTATGATTTATAAGTCAAAATGTGAAGAATTTATTGTATTTTAAGAAAGTTACAAGAAATTCACTTCTTGAGTCAATTAAATTTGCCAAAATCCGAAATTTTGAAAGTCAACAAAATCGCGTTTTCGATTTTTGAAAATTGCTCCGGTGTTTAAAGCGGTTTTCTATAATAATGATATATAAGTCAAAATGAAGAATTTATTGTATTTTAAGAAAGTCACAAGAAATTCTTTTGTTGAATCAATTAAATTTGCCAAAATCCGAAATTTTCTAAAGTCAACAAAATCCCGTTTTCGATTTTTGGAAATTGCTTAGGTGCTTAAAGCGGTTTTCTATAATAATGATTTATAAGTCAAAATGTGAAGAATTTATCGTATTTTAAGAAAGTTAAAAGAAATTCTCTTCTTGAGTCAATTAAATTTGCCAAAATCCGAAATTTTCCAAAGTCGATAAATCGCGTTTTCGATTTTTGGAAATTGCTCCGGTGTTTAAAGCGGATTTCTATAATAATGATTTGTAAGTTAAAATGTGAAGAATTTATTGTATTTTAAGAAAGTCACAAGAAATTCTTTTATTGAGTCAATTAAATTTGCCAAAATACGAAATTTTCTAAAGTCAACAAAATCGCGTTTTCGATTTTTGGAAATTGCTCAGGTGTTTAAAGCGGATTTCTATAATATTGATTTATAAGTCAAAATGAAGAATTTATTGTATTTTAAGGAAGTCACAAGAAATTCTTTTATTGAGTCAATTAAATTTGCCAAAATCCGAAATTTTCCAAAGTCGATAAATCGCGTATTCGATTTTTGGAAATTGCTTAGGTGCTTAAAGCGGTTTTCTATAATAATGATTTGTAAGTCAAAATGTGAAGAATTTATTGTATTTTAAGAAAGTCACAAGAAATTTGCCAAAATCCAAAATTTTCCAAAGTCGAAAAATCGCGTTTTCCATTTTTTTAAATTGCTCAGGTGTTTAAAGCGGTTTTCTATAACAATGATTTATAAGCCAAAATGTGAAGAATTGATTACATTTTAAGAAAGTTACAAAACATCTTCTTGTTGAGTCAATAAAATTTGCCAAAATCCGAAATTTTCCAAAGTCGATAAATCGCGTTTTCGATTTTTGAAAATTGCTCCAGTGTTTAAAACAGTTTTCTATAATAATGATTTATAAGCCAAAATGTGAAGAATTTATTGTATTTTAAGAAAGTCACAAGAAATTCTTTTGTTGAGTCAATAAAATTTGCCAAAATCCGAAATTTTCCAAAGTCGATAAATCGCGTATTCGATTTTTGGAAATGCTTCGGTGTTTAAAGCGGTTTTCTATAATAATGATTTATAAGCCAAAATGTAAAGAATTTATTACATTTTAAGAAAGTTACAAGGCATCTTCTTGTTGAGTCAATAAAATTTGCCAAAATCCGAAATTTTCCAAAGTCGATAAATCGCGTATTCGATTTTTGGAAATGCTTCGGTGTTTAAAGCGGTTTTCTATAATAATGATTTATAAGCCAAAATGTAAAGAATTTATTACATTTTAAGAAAGTTACAAGGCATCTTCTTGTTGAGTCAATAAAATTTGCCAAAATCCGAAATTTTCCAAAGTCGATAAATCGCGTTTTCGATTTTTGAAAATTGCTCCGGTGCTTAAAGCGGTTTTCTATAATAATGATTTGTAAGTCAAAATGTGAAGAATTTATTGTATTTTAAGAAAGTTACAAGAAATTCTCTTCTTGAGTCAATTAAATTTGCCAAAATCCGAAATTTTCCAAAGTCGATAAATAGGCGTTTTCGATTTTTTGGAAATTGCTCAGGTGTTTAAAGTACTTGTTGATTATGATGATTGATAAGTCAAATTGTAGAGAATTGTAGTGACATTTTGCTAAAATGTGAAATTTACCAAGTTTGATTTTCAAAAATTGCTTAACATCCAAAGGAATTATTTGATTTTTATGATTTAAATTCCTAAGTATGGCGAATTTAGTGTTCTTTAAGAAAGTATGAAGGATTATTTATGTCCGGAAGGTTTTGCATGAGGAAGAGCACTTGTAAACTATGTTCATAGGAATTTGATGTAAACTTATATTCAGGGGCGGATCCATGAGACTTCTAGGCGGCAGAACACTAAGAAAAGTATTCAAAAGAATTTAATTAAAAAATGACAAAAACAAAAGAAAAGTTTATTTTCTTAATGCCACCACTGCAAAAATCAAAATCACACTTGTAAAATCTTGGAATCTTAAGAAAATGCATTTTTTATTTTAAGAGAAATTTTCATAACCCGTTTGAAAATTACGCTACATTTTCTACACCGTGACGTTAAAATCATCAAAATCGGACGAAGCGTTCGGCGTTTCGGATTTTCAAAAAGAGCGATTCTGACATTTTGCTCGAATTTGATGAAAAATAACACGAAACCAGATTTTAAATTGCACTAAATTTGCTACATTTTGACGCTGGAATCATCAATATCAAATAACTTCTTTAGCAGTTATGCAATTAAAAAAAAAAATCAAAATCACAATTTTAAATTTTTGCACTTTGAAATCGTGCAATGTTGATGTTTTGCGTTGATTTTACAAAAAAAATAACAAGCAGCTTTTAAATTGTACTAAATTAGTTGACAACGCCTGAAATTGCTCAGTTGCCATCTAGAGACTTGGCGGTTAGTTAAAATAAATTATATTTTATTTAAAAAGTAAATTTTAATTAAATATCTAATTATAACGATAGAGCTGTCCTCAAAATTTTTGCAAAAACATTTTCTTTTAATTCAAAGTTGGCGAATCCCTAAAAAAAAAGAAGTATAATGTTTAATTTTGGGACGACCCCTTACGCTTTTTATACACCAAAAATTACGGCGAAGTAAATTACATCCATCCGGGGAACTTCCTCCCCTTAACGATCGCGCCCGGCCCACCTTGGCCTCCACTTTGGGGCCCCTTTACGCGCCGCTGATTTAAAAACGCGCCCTCCTTAAATTACAACCTGTGGTGGTGATGGCGGTGGTGGCGGCGTTGTAGGGCTTCCCCCCAACGTCTCCCCACCCCTTCAGGTTCGCTCCTTAAGTTCCCAACTGGGAAAATGGGGCCGCAACTTCACTTTTACACTAGAAATATGTAAATAGGCGTTCGCATTTAATGTAAACTTTCTTTCCTGGAGAAGCTTTATCCCTCGACAAAGGAAAGAAACGGGGGTTTCTCGGCAAGAAGTCTACTTTAAATCTTCAATATTTTGTACGGCGATAATGTACAGCGTCTACGTAAATTTCTTATTATGGCTATACTGAGGTAAAGTTTATCTTAGGATGTAAGTTTTATTTTTCGGAAATGTTATTTTTACAATAAATAATACTTCTAAAATTTATATTGAAGATGTTTCATGATATTTTTGTATAGTGGGGATTTCTTCCTAGTGATTATTATTTAATATTAATTGAATATTAATTTTAAAGTTATATACATATTTTGTTTATTGTCCAGTAGTAAAAATAATATGTCATTTTTTTAGCTTAAATATTGTAAACAAAGCCTTGTGGAACATTTGTGGCCGAAAATATCGAACCTAAACTACGCCTAACGATGACTTTTGATTTTTTGAAAATTGACGAAATTTCGTAAAAGTGTCCGGGTAAATATACCTATATTTAAACAAAAATGAAGAATATGTGTCATTTTTTTAAACTTAAATATTGTAAACAAAGCCCTATAGAATATTTGTGGCCGAAAATATCGATCCTAAACTACGCCTAACGATGACTTTAGATTTTTTGAAAATTGACGAAATTTCGTAAAAGTGTCTGGGTAAATAATTATTTAAACAAAAATGAAGAATATGTGTCATTTTTTTCAGCTTAAATATTGTAAACAAAGCCTTATGGAACATTTGTGGCCGAAAATGGAATTATAAATGCGTCCTTGAATTCACCCTTACTACTTGGAGATTTATCATTTTCCGTACCTAGTAGAAGAACTCGCCAAAATCAGCTATTTTACTTAGATACACATAAAACGTCCCTTTGTTTCCAAAACTCGTTGTCACGTCTAATGTCCCTCTGGAACGAATATTGCTCTAACGGAAAAATAGATATGTTTAATGTTAACCTAAACCAGCTAAGGCGCAAACTAACCGGCATATTCGCTACTCAAATGTAAATATTTCAATAATTATACATATTTTCGCAGTTACTTTAGTTAGTTATTAAGACATGGTTTTATATATGAAATTTAATGTTACTTGAATTATTACAACAATTGATTATTTTGTAAAAAGGTGTTGTACCGTTTATTTAATAAATAAATAAATAAATAAATAAATAAATAAATAAAATATCGATCCTAAACTACGCCTAACGATGACTTTTGATTTTTTGAAAATTGACCATGTTTCGATAGATGTCTTATCAAAAAATCGGGGTAAATCCCAAGTTAAAAGCTTATTGTTATTACTATGGCACTACAGTAATTTGATTAATTATGAATTTTAATTTATTTTCTGTAAATTAGGAGAGAAAACTTGGAAATTTACCAAAGTCAAAACTGGTGGAGGCGCCGGATTCGTGGCTGAAATGTATGGCTAACTTCCAGTCGGTGAATTTGCGTCTACTACTTCAACAGTTTTTTTTTCTTCACATCCAGTTTTGTCTGTCTACAGCATTTCTGTTATATAACCCTTTGATCTGGCTTCAAATTGACATTAGTTCTTGCGCAAGTACATTTTCTAATGAGTCTTGAAGTGATCTTTACAGTAACGTGTAAAAACCCCGAAACCAACCAATGGATTTTTCAGGAAACCATTTTAAATGCAATTCTTGGGCAAATGTAATGCGCATAGTTTTTCAAGTTTTCGTCCAAAATTTGAAATTGCCAACTTTAGTCGAATCCGACTACTTTGCATACAAGGAGGACATATTTGCAAACCGCGTTTGTTTAGCCGCTACGTCTATTCAAAATCTGAAAATCTTTAGTGATGACAATCAAACCACTTATTACAACACAACAAAATAATGTTTTCTGAAAATTTTGGAATTTTAAAGTAAGTCCCTTCTGAGAAATTTTAGATTGAAAATACCGGATTTAGAAAATCGTAATATTTGAAATTAAGGCATTAAAAACAAGGAAGTAACCCTCAGGTCTGAAACTTTTTAGGGAAGTGGTAAACTGTAAACACTGTATCCAGAAAAGTGGAACTTTTATCTTTAAAATTTCAGTTTTAAAAGACAAAGTTTTTATTTTTTATTTTTGAACACGTTAACATTTGGCTATTTTTCTTTGTTTATTTGCAATTAAGAGAGACCTGTATATACTAGACAGGAAATATTGGACATTCTACGCTCTTTAACATAGCTTTCGTTTGAACGAAATATCTCCATAATAAATGGTTAAAAAATACTGCATGGCAAAAATAATTTTCTATTTTAAGTACATTGGAAATTCCCCATCTCAACTTCATGACACATTTAATTACCACCCAGATGACGACAATGCAGTTATCTAAAACCCATTAAAATCTCTTTAGCGGCCGACACAAATGACTCGATTTTATCCCTTATTTACTTTGCCGACGTGGAAATCCTTCCCGATTTTTTTCCCTGCCCCACATCCCATTTTCCATTCATCCGGCTTTACCGGCAGGAGTGGTCGTAGCAACCAGGAAATTTAAAATGTCAATCATTGTATTTAATCTAAGTTTGGCATTCCTCCCGTTTAATAAAACTTTAAATGCACATTTACTTGTAAATTTAAATTGGTTTCTTAACTGTTATAACGTGACTTGGTTAATATTAGTGTTGAACTGTGATGGGCTTCTTTAAATAATTAAAATTATAAAAAGTAACAAATAAATAATGTTAATAATTGGCATGGGTAGTGTCTGGTAATCACCGATGTGAAGTGGTTGCCACTGATTTTTCAGCTACGGATTTCCCGGCGCACAGTGGGACGGATGACTATTCTAGCGCGACAAAAGTCAAATGGACTGTTTTTTTTTTTTATAAAAGTAAGATCCTATGGTTTTTCGTCTGCTGATTTTCAATGTGAGTGTACTTTTTAATTTGCGCCCATCTAAAGGCTATAATTCTAAAAATACACCTAAAAATTTACATTTTTTATGGAGGTTTAAATAAATAATAATGACAAAATAATTGACACAAGATATATGTCCAATATACTTGCGATAAAGTAAAAAAATAAAATTAAAAGCAGTTATTTCAGGTGATATTTGTTTCAAAGAATTCATGCCCTGATTTTATTCCTATAAATCTTAATTTTTATTTTATAATTCAACAAAGAAATTTTTCCTCAAATCTGGATTTATTTTAAAGGTTAAAGTCTCTCAAAATAAAACTAACTTCTGTAGACGGGTATGAAGTTAGCAATAGATCCAGCAATAGATTTTAAAAGTTCATATCTCGGAGAAAAGAAAAGCAATTCGAAAAAAAGTGAACCATACCACTAGGGAAGGTCTAAATTAATAACACAAAAAGAATCAACCCTTCATTTTAACCCTTTATATTTTTTCACCCCTTTCAAAAAAGTTTTTTTTTAAAGTTTGCAATCTGCAATAGATAAAAATGCTTATTCTTATCACTAATACAAATACTTTAATAATCAAAACTCAAAAAAGTAATTTCTCAGTAAGTCGCAGAAATCCACATTTCGCAATGTTGAATGTACATTTTTGCCAAAGTTTGCAATGAGCCATAACTAAATAAAAATTCTTATTCTTATCACTAATAAAGGTACTTTCATAAACAAAAGTAAAAAAAGCGATACGGGCACTTCTTCTCAGAAAAAAATCATTTACCGTAAGTCGCAGAAATCCACATTTCGCGATATTAATCTCCATTTTTAAGAAAGTTTGCAATGAGCCATAACTAAATAAAAATTCTTATTCTTATCACTAATAAAGGTACTTTCATTATCAGAAGTCAAAAAAACGTTACGGGCACTCCTTCAACTCAGAATAAAATAATTTCTCCGTAAGTCGCAGAAATCCACATTTCGCGATGTTAATGTCCATTTTTGCCAAAGTTTGCAATGAGCCATAACTAAATAAAAATTCTTAGTCTTATCACTAATAAAGGTACTTTCATAATCAAAAGTAAAAAAAAAACGTTACGGGCACTCCTTTAACTCAGAAAAAAATAATTTCTCGGTAAGTCGCAGAAATTCACATTTCGCGATATTAATCTCCATTTTTGACAAAGTTTGCAATGAGCCGTAACTAAATAAAAATTCTTATTCTTATCACTAATAAAGGTACTTTCATAAACAAAAGTAAAAAAAGCGATACGCTCACTTCTTCAACTCAGAAAAAAATCATTTACCGAAAGTCGCAGAAATCCACATTTCGCGATATTAATCTCCATTTTTGACAAAGTTTGCAATGAGCCGTAACTAAATAAAAATTCTTATTCTTATCACTAATAAAGGTACTTTCATAAACAAAAGTAAAAAAAGCAATACGGGCACTTCTTCAACTCAGAAAAAAATCATTTACCGTAAGTCGCAGAAATCCACATTTCGCGATATTAATCTCCATTTTTAACAAAGTTTGCAATGAGCCATAACTAAATAAAAATTCTTATTCTTATCACTTATAAAGGTACTTTCATTATCAAAAGTCAAAAAAACGTTACGGGCACTCCTTCAACTCAGAAAAAAATAATTTCTCCGTAAGTCGCAGAAATCCACATTTCGCGATATTAATCTCCATTTTTGCCAAAGTTTGCAATGAGCCATAACTAAATAAAAATTCTTATTCTTATCACTAATAAAGGTACTTTCATTATCAAAAGTCAAAAAACGTTACGGGCACTCCTTCAACTCAGAAAAAAATAATTTCTCCGTAAGTCGCAGAAATCCACATTTCGCGATGTTAATGTCCATTTTTGCCAAAGTTTGCAATGAGCCATAACTAAATAAAAATTCTTAGTCTTATCACTAATAAAGGTACTTTCATAATCAAAAGTCAAAAAAACGTTACGGGCACTCCTTCAACTCAGAAAAAAATAATTTCTCCGTAAGTCGCAGAAATCCACATTTCGCGATATTAATGTCCATTTTTGCCAAAGTTTGCAATGAGCCATAACTAAATAAAAATTCTTAGTCTTATCACTAATAAAGGTACTTTCATAATCAAAAGTCAAAAAAACATTACGGGCACTCCTTTAACTCAGAAAAAAATAATTTCTCGGTAAGTCGCAGAAATTCACATTTCGCGATATTAATCTCCATTTTTGACAAAGTTTGCAATGAGCCACAACTAAATAAATTTTTTTATTCTTATCACTAATAAAGGTACTTTCATAAACAAAAGTAAGAAAACGTTACGGGCAGTCCTCCAACTCAGAAATTTTTTTTTTCCGTAAGTCGCAGAAATCCACATTTCGCGATGTTAATGTCCATTTTTGCCAAAGTTTGCAATGAGCCATAACTAAATAAAAATTCTTATTCTTATCACTAATAAATGTACTTTCATAATCAAAAGTCAAAAAAACGTTACGGGCACTCCTTCAACCCAGAAAAAAATAATTTCTGCGTAAGTCGCAGAAATCCACATTGTGGATTTTCTGCTTTTTTTGTTGAAGGAGTGCCCGTAACGTTTTTTGACTCTTGATAATTAAAGTACTTGTATTAGTGATAAGAATAAGCATTTTTATTTATTTAGGGCAGATTGCAAACTTCGAATTGCTTTTCTTTTCTTCGAGATATGAATTTTTAAAATCTATTGCTGGATCTATTGCTAACTTCACAGCCGTCTTCTGTAGCTAAAAAGTTTTTACTTTCAATGTTTGAAATCGTTTTTTTTTTAATGGAAGCTCACAACGGATCGCCTCGGCATCGATTGAATACGGATAGTTAGATTAGTGTCCAAATATTGAAATGGAGGACATTTCGGAGGACACTATTCAAGGGAGGGTGAAACATACAAAAGGGCGTTAATTTTGTGAATTTACGAAATTACACTATCATAATTTGTTGAGAAGTTATTGCCGAAAAACAAAAATATAGCTGATTTTTTAAGGGGTAAGTTAAGGGGTGAAACATGGTTTTTAGTCGAGAAAAAAAAATACATATCAAATATTTTGGACTCCTCTACAAATCCACGAAATTTCATTAAAATCGGAGTGCAACACATGGGTTACTTCCCTTGCCAGTACATAACTTTGCAAGTTATCGTAAGTTATCGCAAGTTATCGCAGCTAGAACATGCTGAGAATCATTTGAAAATGTCTGAAGAAAAATGACATTAAAGCCGTTTTTCGGCAAAATTCGGCAATTTTGTTGTACAAGCCAAGATATATCCAAATTTATAATAAAATTAACGATGAAATCAAAAAATTATAACGACAAATAAGAACAACTGAAAAAATACTCATCACTGAAAGAACAATTGTTATCATGTACTAATTGCAAAAAAAAATCCCAATTATTTATATGCACATTTACTAACTGTTTTCTATGTAGATAAGAGTCTACTTAAACGATTTAAACGATGACATTTTTTGTAAAATTGTTTATAACTTTTTTATGAATTTTTTTCGCGGGTCCACCCAAACCGTATATATAATATGGCAAACTTTTAAAGGCCAAAATGGCACTGTTTGACGCGTTTCAAATTCAATATTTTAACAACAACGTGTAGATAAGAGTCCACTTAAACGATTTAAACGATAAAATTTTTGGTAAAATTGTTTATAACTTTTTTATCAATTTTTTTTGCGGGTCCACCCAAACCATGTCAAACGAACCACCAATGCCTTTTCTTCAAGGGTGCAAACCGACCGTTTTACGACCTCAGCCGCCAGATTCCAGCGAACAAACTATACAATGTTGTTGGTTGTTCATGTAATTTAAAAATTCTCCTACAATTAGTAACAGTCGCACCAGTTTTCTTGATTGCATTATTCGAGGAATATAGTACGGATAAAGTGGTCGTAGACAATTATGTCATTTATTATTATGAAGGGATTGCAAATATCAAATATATTATGAATTTAGTGCGAGTCAGAACTGTCACTGCAAAATCGAAGTTCCACACGATGGCAGAATAGTTAATTGAACTGTTGTACACAGACAGATTTATTATTCATCCATTCTATACGGCAACAACAATTTATCCGCACCGCCGAAGAATATTTTAAAACTAAAACAATTTATATCGCATTTATTCCCCTGTATCATTCAGAGCCCTCACTCCCCCAGAAACTTAATAACAACTTTAGATGAGATAGTTGCTCAAGTGACATTAATATAGATGGCTTCCAACTTCCCAGTTTTGTAATGCCTTCGCGAGTGGTGCACTCGAATTGCATCCAACAGCACGTTACTGACAGTTCCTGTAAAACGGATGACACCCGAACACCAGACAATGCAGCAATATTTTCAGCTGAAATTTCAGATTCCTCGCTCGCTTCCGGCGTCTCTCCTTTTAATATAGCGCGAGGCGAAATTGGGTCGGCGGCGCTGAAAAATATTTATTCAAAATTATTGATCAGAATCGCGATGCACGTACACATGCCCCCGTGTGTACCTGCGCGAATTCTCAATTTTAATAAGCGGAAGGCGGAAAAAAAAGTTGTATTGCTGTTGCTGAACAATTTTTAAAGTTTAATTAAATGCCGGCGAGGGTGCGGGTAAGGAGAATTGGAATATGAAATTTACTCGGGTTTTCCTTTGGTTTGGGTAGTTTTTAATCCTCGGTTTCTTTCACGAGTTTTACTGTGCTGTACGATTAAAATTACTTGCTTGTGAAATGCGAAAATACGTTGGATTCCGAAGTGACTTTAATCCGAAATTAAAAACTTCATTGGGTGGATTCAAAATTATTTAGAAACAAATCTGTACGAGAAAGGTTGCTATTAGAGATGCAGGAAAAAGTCCATTAAAAAATCATCCTCAATGCCGAAGTATCGCTTCTTCGAAATCAATTTGGTTTTTCAAAATTCAACAATTTTCAATAGAGATATGGATTTTTGAAAATGTTCGGTTTAATTTTTTGAACACACGAACAAAAACATCGCAGAAAAAATATTAAACGTACAGGCAGAATTCTATAAAAAATCATCACCAATGGCTGAAGTATTGCCCATTCAAAATCAATTCGGTTTTTGTAAATTCAACAATTTTCAATAAAGATATGGATTTTTGAAAATTTTCGTTTTAATTTTTAGAGCACTTGAACAAAAACATCGCAAAAAAAATATGAAATGTTCAGGCAGAATTCTATAAAAAATCATACCCAACAGCTGAAGTATTGCCCATTCGAAATCAATTCGATTTTTGTAAATTCAACAATTTTCTATAAAGATATGGATTTTTGAAAATTTTCGTTTTAATTTTTAGAGCACTTGAATAAAAACATCGCAGAAAAAATATAAAACGTACAGGCAGAATTCCATAAAAAATCATCCCCGATAGCTTAAGTATTGCCCATTTAAAATCAATTCAGTTTTTGTAAATTCAACAATTTTCAATATAGATATGGATTTTTGACAATTTTCGTTTTAATTTTTTGAGCACTTGAACAAAAACATCGCAAAAAAAATATGAAATGTTCAGGCAGAATTCTATAAAAAATCATACCCAACAGCTGAAGTATTGCCCATTCGAAATCAATTCGATTTTTGTAAATTCAACAATTTTCTATAAAGATATGGATTTTTGAAAATTTTCGTTTTAATTTTTTGAGCACTTGAACAAAAACATCGCAGAAAAAATATAAAACGTACAGGCAGAATTCTATAAAAAATCATCACCAATGGTTGAAGTATTTTTCATTCAAAATCAATTCAGTTTTTGTAAATTCAACAATTTTCAATAAAGACATGGATTTTTGAAAATTTTCGGTTTAATTTTTTGAGCACGTGAACAAAAACATCCCAGAAAAAATATAAAATATACAGGCAGACTTCTGTAAAAAATCATCCCCAATGGCTGAAGTATTGTCCATTCAAAATCAATTCGGTTTTTGTAAATTCAACAATTTTCAATAAAGATATGGATTTTTGAAAATTTTCGGTTTAATTTTTTGAGCACTTGAACAAAAACATCGCAGAAAAAATATAAAACGTACAGGCAGAATTCTATAAAAAATCATCACCAATGGTTGAAGTATTTTTCATTTAAAATCAATTCAGTTTTTGTAAATTCAACAATTTTCAATGAAGACATGGATTTTTGAAAATTTTCGGTTTAATTTTTTGAGCACTTAAACAAATACATCCCAGAAAAAATATAAAATATACAGGCAGAATTCTGTAAAAAATCATCCCCAATGGCTGAAGTATTGTCCATTAAAAATCAATTCGGTTTTTGTAAATTCAACAATTTTCAATAAAGATATGGATTTTTGAAAATGTTCGTTTTAATTTTTTGAGCACTTGAACAAAAACATTGTAGAAAAAATATAAAACGTACAGGCAGAATTCTATAAAAAATCATCCCTAATGGCTGTAGTATTGCCCATTCAAAATCAATTCAGTTTTTGTGAATTCAACAATTTTCAATAAAGATATGGATTTTTGAAAATGTTCGTTTTAATTTTTTGAGCACTTGAACAAAAACATCGCAGAAAAAATATAAAATGTTCAGGCAGAATTCTATAAAAAATCATCCCCAATGGCTAAAGTATTGCCCATTCGAAATCAATTCGGTTTTTGTAAATTCAACAATTTTCAATAAAGATATGGATTTTTGAAAATGTTCGGTTTAATTTTTTGAGCACTTGAACAAAAACATCGCAGAAAAAATATACAACGTACAGGCAGAATTCTATAAAAAATCACCCCCAATGGCCGAAGTATTGCCCATTCAAAATCAATTCGGTTTTTGTAAATTCAGCAATTTTCAATAAAGATATGGATTTTTGAAAATTTTCGTTTTAATTTTTTGAGCACTTGAACAAAAACATCGCAGAAAAAATATAAAAGTAACAGGCAGAATTCTATAAAAAATCATCACCAATGGTTGAAGTATTGCCCATTCAAAATCAATTCGGTTTTTGTAAATTCAGCAATTTTCAATAAAGATATGGATTTTTGAAAATTTTCGTTTTAATTTTTTGAGCACTTGAAGAAAAACATCGCAGAAAAAATATAAAACGTACAGGCAGAATTCTATAAAAAATCATCCCCAATGGCTGTAGTATTGCCCATTAAAAATCAATTCGGTTTTTGTAAATTCAACAATTTTCAATAAAGATACGGATTTTTGAAAATGTTCGGTTTAATTTTTTGAGCACTTGAACAAAAACATCGCAGAAAAAATATAAAACGTACAGGCAGAATTCTATAAAAAATCATCCCCAATGGCCGAAGTATTGCCCATTCAAAATCAATTCGGTTTTTGTAAATTCAACAATTTTCAACAAAGATATGGATTTTTGAAAATGTTTGGTTTAATTTTTTGAGCACTTGAACAAAAACATCGCAGAAAAAATATACAACGTACAGGCAGAATTCTATAAAAAATCACCCCCAATGGCCGAAGTATTGCCCATTCAAAATCAATTCAGTTTTTGTAAATTCAACAATTTTCAATAAAGATATGGATTTTTGAAAATTTTCGGTTTAATTTTTTGAGCACTTGAACAAAAACATCGCAGAAAAAATATAAAACGTACAGGCAGAATTCTATAAAAAATCATCACCAATGGCCGAAGTATTGCCTATTCCAAATAAATTTGGTTTTTGTAAATTCAACAATTTTCAACTGAGATACGGATTTTTGTAACAGTGATTTTAAGCAGCAGTGATTTTAATTTGCCTATTAGTAACAGTAACGACCTGTTACTAATAGGCGTTTTTCAATACTAGTGAAAAATCGCAGGGACGTGAAATATCGCCCATCCCTAGATGCTACCGTAAAAATCCATGACTGAAATGAATGAAAAAATCTATAGAATTTTTTAATTTCCATTTATTTCTCTTATAAAATTTTACCCTTACATAAGTATATGGGAATTAGAAAAAAATGTATAAACAACATTACAGGTTTTTGTAATCAAAATTCATGTAACGAAGCAAACTTTCGAAAACTAATCTAAAACGACAAATTATTCACTGCTGTGCGTCTTGAATGGAGCCTCATTGAATGTAATTTGAGCATCTCGAAACGTTAAAACACGGCCGAGAGACCGTAATTGAGCAATTAAGCAGGAAATAAGCTGTAAATGTAAATTGGGCCCTTTTAGTGTACAAACAAACAATTTCTCATTAACAATCGCCGAAAATCCAAACTTCGATCCAGACTGGCTGGCACACATTTACATGCTTAGAATTTGAATTTCAAATGTATGCCTAAATAAATACGAGACAATAGGAGGGCAAACGGGGGAGGGGAGGGAGAGCTCAGGAAATTCTGGCTCTTTATCCTTAGTTTTGCTTTGATTAACTTCGACAAATGGAGCGGTTAATTCGACGTTTACAATATGAGCATTCCAATTTAACAGCAACTTTATTCCACATTAAATCATCTCTAGTAAGATATAAATAAATGTGAAAATTTAAAGCGAGATCTAAATAAATATTACGGGTGAAAATTTAAAGCAAGATCTTAATAAATATTAGGATTGAAAAATTAAGCAAGCTTTAAATAAATATTACGGGCGAAAAATTAAAGCAAGATCTAAATAAATATAACGAGTGAATAGTTATTACTATAATAATTATAGGAATACGTTGTATCATAACTCAACCGATCATGATTAATAGATACAAAAAAAAATGTACAAAACCCATATCTAAAATAAGGAACAATTAATTACACACACTGTACACACACCATCAGTCACCGCAAAGTATATGACATAAACAGGGAAAAAGGGACACGTGACAGTAATTACGGGCGATATCCTCATTTGGTAAATATAGGGACAGAGAATGTTCCTCAAACAAATAAAAGTAATTACGGTTCGATACGCAATCACAAGTGAATAACCTATAAATATTTCAGGATAATAAGTGCCTCTTTTTTTATATATTCATAGGTAATGTCGTTTCGTAAGAAACGGAACACAACACAACGAGCAAAGCGAAAATCAATAGCGCGAAGAGCCAATTGTTTGACCTGAAACGCCTCACGGACAGAAAATACAAAGTGCGATTACAAAATCTTTCGTTGTGTAGAAGTAGAGCTTATTTTTTGGGATAATTAGAAATCGGCATTAGCTGTGTAGTATTTCGTTAATTAACACTAACTATCATGTAACTCGAATGCATCATTTCGTTTTTAACGAGTATTATTCAAAAAGTATCCAAAATTTACACAAATCCCATATCCACATATTAACATATATTTTTGATTATTCGTTCTAGAAAAATAATTTTGTTACAATTTACATATAAAACGATCGTTTCCTCACATTTAAGCAGTCATGGATAAAATGGTTCACTTTCGTAAACGGATCTAAATCAGCTCACCTTTGTAAACGATACCGAACCGGTTCACGTGCGTTAACGGTTCCAAATTGGTTCACTTTCTGAATAAATCGGTTCCTTTAAACGATTCGTTCATTTTTGCTATTATACGAAGGTATTTTCATTGACAACAGTTTAAGGTCTATAAAATCCATTTTCATGTGAAATTAAACTTTGTCATTTAAATACTCGGCTATTTGGAAACTGTAACACCAAGAAGGAATAATTTTAAGATCATATAGATCACTTCTTGTATTATCACTCACAGCTATAAATCGGCAGCAGAGTTTGGATTGGTGTAGGTTTAGACTGGATTGTAACCTCAAATGGCGCAGATTCCGTTTGAGGATGCATGACAGTCAAAGGTTTATCGAAGACCTGGAAAACGGTATGATGTTGAATTCTACGTTGCAAGGTCTGTGCTCCCATTTGTCGGCATTATTGTAAAGGCTGCTATTGCTTATGGAAGAAGGTCCCCTTTAGTCTTGATTCAATGCAACATGACATCCCTATGATGGAGATGCGGCCTTACTTATTCGAACTGTAAAATCCTCTTCTTTAGCAAGATATCCGCTTATTGCTAAAACTTCTCTAGAATTCTTTAAAGTGGCCAGATCACCAGAACACCAGACCTTGAACATGCGTGGGGTATGGTAGAAGGAAATTCGGCAAATCCTCTACAGACATTAATGGCTCTTCGCTATGAATTAAAAGTCACTTTGGGACACAATACCTCAAATCTATTTGAGGTATCGTGATTCGAACAGATGGTCTCCGTCTACGTAGACCATCTGTTCGAATCAATGATAGAGTGCATAACCAATAGAGGTGAACCAATGTATTATTAAATAAAAGAAATAAACCTTTCGTTCTCTTTACATCAATTTTTAACCTTCCCTGGGCCATGTATACCCCGGAAACATATTTCGTTTGAAAACTTCTGTTAAATCTAGAACCTACCCCATTCGCTCTTTAGTTAGTTATTTTAAGTGTGATCAGTTAATATCATTTTGCATCAATTTCATCACAAAGAAAAGAATCCTGTTCGCATTTATTGTAAAAAATCTTCCGTGTAAAAAATTTGAGCCGGCCTTAGGAAGGTGAACCCTTTGACCTACAACCACGAGTACTCCTCGTGTTTAAATGTTTGGGCCAAACACAACGACCACGAGCATATCTCGCGATATTAATCACCATTTTTTGACAAAGTTTGCAATCAGCCATAACTAAATAAAAATTCTTATTCTTATCACTAATAAAAGTACTTTCATAATCAAAAGTAAGAAAAAACGTTACGGGCACTCCTTCAAGCCAGAAAAAAATAATTTCTCCGAAATGTGGATTTCTGCGACTTACGGAGAATTTTTTTTTGTTAAAGGAGTGCCCGTAACGTTTTTTTGAATCTTGATTATTAAAGTACTTGTATTAGTGATAAGAATAAGCATTTTGATTTATTTACGGCAAATTGCAAACTTAAAAAAAAAAAAAAAAATTTGAAAGGAGTGAAAAAATATAAAGGGTTAAAATTAAGGGTTGATTCTTTTTGTGTTATTAATTTAGACCTTCCCTAATGGTATGGTTCACTTTTTTTCGAATTGATTTTCTTTTCTCCGAGATATAAATTTTTAAAATCTATTGCTGGATCTATTGCTAACTTCACACCCGTAATCCAACCAGTTGATTTAAAAACAAACCAACGAAGAAAACAATTTATGATGTTTCATCTTTTTTACTTAATTATTTAAACAAGTGAAACCCTTGCTTTATTATCTACAGGTGGAATTATAGGATAGGGCTCACCTTCCACCCTTGATTGCAATTTAAACACAAACCATAAACACTGTTTTCTGCTTGATTTGTATTTATTTCTATAATTTAAGACGAAAGAAATTCAGAACAGTGTTCCGCAGTTAAAGAAAAATGTGAATGAAGGGTGGTGGGTGGTCCCTATTTTACAATCAAACCAGTTGAATATCAGCAAGTGATTTTACAAATAAACAAATAAAGAACGCGATTTATAATATTTACTTTTTTTAATTTAATTGTTTAAACATGTGAAACCCTTGCTTTGCGTTCTACAGATTGGAATTTTAAAACAGAGCCCACCCACCCCCTTCGTTTCAATCTAAACTCAAACCATAAAGACCGTTTTCTGGTGGTTTGTATTGATTTCTATAATTAAAGACCAAAAAAAAATCCATTGTTAAACAAGTTAAAAAATTGTGAACAAAATTCTACAATCCGACCATTTGAACACACTGGCAGCTCCTAGAGGGATTGATGGTGATTGCCCCCACTCCTCAACCATAGATTTGTAAATCTACCTTGAACTTTACGAAAATTCAGCGGTGGCATTTAAAAAGAAAAAAAAAATGTTTTGTGTTATTCAATTTTTGATTTAAATTTTTGCCTCATGTTTATTTATTAAGTGCCATCGGCTTAAAAGTTCTCAAATTTGTTTAAAATAAATGCCAAATTACGTTTCTGTAAAAATTATTAACGCTAAATTTTGTAATAGTTTATTGTGAACATAACGTTAAGTTTTGAAAAAATGTAATAATTTTAGTGACTTGAAAAAAATATAAAAACAATTGCCATCGACTTGAAACTCGTTAAATTTGTTTAAAATTAATTTCCAATTACGTTTCTGTGGAAACTGTTAAAACATCGTCCCTAAATTTTGTAATACTTTAATGTAAACAGAAAGTTAAATTTTGAAAAAAATGTAATTATCTTAGTGACTTGAAAAAAATATAAAAACAAGTTTCATCGACTTGAAAGTCCTCAAATTTGCTTGAAATGAATGGCAAATTACGTTTCTGTGAAGACTATAAACAATTCATCCCTAAATTTTCAAATAGTTTAATGTAAACAGAACGTTAAGTTTTGATAAAATGTAATAATTTTAGTGCCTTGAAAAAAACATAAAAACAATTGCCACCGACTTGAAACTTCTCAAATTTGCTTAAAATGAATGCCAAATTACGTTTATGTGAAAACTATTAACATTTCATCCCTAAATTTTTGAATAATTTCATGTGAACAGAACGTTAAGTTTTGAAAAAAAATTTAGTGACTTGAAAAAAATATATAAACAATTTCCATTGACTTGATACTTCACAAATTTACTTAGAAAGAATGCCTAATTACATTTCTGTAAAAATTATTTACACTTCAACACTAAATTTTTGAATAATTCAATGTGAACAGAATGTTGTTTAAAAAAAAAAGGAATAATTTTAGTGACTTGAAAAAAATTTAAAAAAAATTGAAATTCCTCAGATTTGTTCAAAATTAATGCCGAATTACGTTTCTGTGAAAACCATTAACAGTTGATCCCTAAATTTTGGAATATTTTAACGTGAACAGAACGGTAAGTGTTGAAATAATGTAATATTTTTAGTGCCTTCAAAAAAATATTAAAACAATTGCCACTGACTTGAAACTTCACAAATTTACTTAGAATGAATGCCTGATTACATTTCTGAAAAAATTATTTACACTTCATCCCTAAATTTTGGAATAATTCAATGTGAACAGAACGTTGTTTTGAAAAAATATAATAATTTTAGTGACTTGAAATAAATTTAAAAAAAATTGCCATCGAGTTGAAATTCCTCAAATTTGTTTAAAATGAATGCCGAATTACGTTTCTGTGAAAACCATTAACACTTCATCCCTAAATTTTGGAATATTTTAACGTGAACGGAACGGTTAGTGTTGAAATAATGTAATATTTTTAGTGCCTTGAAAAAAATATAAAAAAAATTGCCATCGAGTTGAAACTCCTTAGATTTGTTTAAAATTAATGCCGAATTACTTTTCTGTGAAAACTATACACATTTGATTCCTAGATTTTGGAATAATTTTATGTGAACAGAACGTTAAGTTTAAAAAAAATGTAATAATTTTAGTGACTTGAAAATTTTTTTAAAAAAATTGCCATCGAGTTGAAATTCCTTAGATTTGTTTAAAATGAATGCCGAATTACGTTTCTGTGAAAATCATTAACACTTCATCGATAAATTTTAGAATATTTTAACGTGAACAGAACGGTAAGTGTTGAAAAAATAATAGTTTTTGTGACTTTAGTGAAAAAAAAAATATGAAAACAATTGCCATCGACTTGAAACTTCTCAAATTTGTTTAAAATAAATGCCTAACTACACTTGTGTGAAAACTATTAATACGTCATTGCCAAATTTTGGAATAATTTAATGTTAACAGAACGTTACGTTTTGAAAAACTGTAATAATTTTAGTGACTTGAAAAAATATAAAAACAATTGCCACAGACTTGAAACTTCACAAATTTACTTAGAATGAATGCCTGATTACATTTCTGTAAAAAATATGTACACTTCGTTCTTAAATTTTGGAATAATTCAATGTGAACAGAAAGTTGTTTTCAAAAAATGTAATAATTTTAGTGACTTGAAAAAAATTGAAAAAAATTGCCATCGAGTTGAAATTCCTCAGATTTGTTTAAAATAAATGCCGAATTACGTTTCTGTGAAAACCATTAACACTTCATCCCTGAATTTTGGAATATTTTAACTCGAAAGGAACGGTAAGTATTAAAAAAATGTAATATTTTTAGTGACTTGAAAAAATTTAAAAACAATTGCCATCGACTTGAAACTTCTCAAATTTGTTTAAAATTAATACCAAATTACATTTCTGTGAAAACTATTGACACTTCATTCCTAAATTTTGGAATAATTTAAATTGGACAGAAAGTTAAGTTTTGAAAAAATGTAATAAATTTGGTTACTTGAAAAAAATATATAAACAATTGCCACCGACTTGAAACTTCACAAATTTACTTAGAATGAATGCCTAATTACAGTTCTGTAAAAATTATTAACACTTCATCCCTAAATTTTAGAATAATTCAATGTGAACAGAACGTTGTTTTGAAAAAATATAATAATTTTAGTGACTTGAAATATTAAAAAAAAAAATTGCCATCGAGTTGAAATTCCTTAAATTTGTTTAAAATGAATGCCGAATTACGTTTCTGTGAAATCCGTTAACACTTCATTCCTAAATTTTGGAATATTTTAACGTGAACGGAACGGTAAATGTTGAAAAAATGTAATATTTTTAATGACTTGAAAAAAAATATAAAAACAATTGCCATCGACTTGAGACTTCTCAAATTTGTTTAAAATAAATGCCAAATTACGTTTCTGTGAAAACTATTAACATTTCATTCCTAAATTTTGGAATTGTTTTATGTGAGAACGTTAAGTTACGAAAAAAATTAATAATTTTGGTTACTTGAAAAAAAATATATAAACAATTGCCACCGACTTAAAACTTCACAAATTTACTTAGAATGATTGCCCAATTACATTTTTGTAAATATTATTAACACTTCATTCCTAAATTTTGGAATAATTCAATGTGAACAGAACGTTGTTTTGAAAAAATATAATAATTTTACTGACTTGAGAAAAATTAAAAAAAAATGCCATCGAGTTGAAACTCCTTAAATTTGTTTAAAACGAATGCTGAATTACGTTTCTGTGAAAACCATTAACACTCCATCCCTAAATTTTGGAGTATTTTAACCTAAATAGGACGGTTTCGAAAAAAATGTAATGGATTTAGTGACTTGAGAAAAATATAAAAACAATTGCCACAGACTTAAAACTTCTCAAAGGGGTTAGCGGGATAAGATGGGTGTGGCGGCCCCGCGCGATTTGAGTTGCAAGTGTGGAAACTTTGTTTTAAAAATTAAAAAAATGAGATTTGCATGCTCATTAACTGTCATTTTCGACTTCTACCAAAAATATGGTAAAAAATGCAGATATGAATACGCGGATAAGGGGATAATGAAGGTCATTAATGTGGCTACTTATGCTATTTGGCCCCCTTTTGTAAGCGCACAAGAAAGCTTTAAGAAAAATTGTTTTTAAAAAAACTATTTTTTTTCACGTTTTTCTGCTGTTTACAGCAAGTTTTTGGAGTTCCACGATCCGTAAAAAAACTGGAAAAAATGCCGTTCTCCAGTTTTGGGTGTAATAAAATTAAACCCATTAAATCCGACCACACAACTGACCGAAAAAAAAAACTCACAATTTTACAGTGGAATAATTTAAGAAAAACGCAGTTTTTACCTCAATTTTGGTAGAAGTCGAAAATGACAGTTAATTAGCATGCAAATTTAATTTTTTTAATATTTAAAACAAGGTTGCAACTCAAACCGCGCGGGGGCGGTGGCCTTATCCTACTACCCCTTGCATTTACTATAAAAAACACTTTTAAAACTTTTTGTGGATGTGAGAAAATGGTTTTTATTATTTGAGCCCACTGCAACGATTTTGTATGTTTTGAACCTTTTTTAAATCGCACATGTTACCATTAATTTCAAATTAAATTCGAACTTTAAAATGCAGAAAAATAAACAAATTTAAAAAGAAGCAGAAACCTAAGAATAGAAAAAAAATAACAAAAATAGAAAATAAATACAAAGCTTTGTATTTCCTCGAAAAGTTTGTGATTTAAAGATTCAAGACGTTCGTTTCTTCAAAAATACTCTGAATAGAAATTTTTGTTTCGTCAACAAATATTTATTTTTTATTTATTTATTTATTAACGGAAAACTCCTTTTATACATTAAATGCATATATACAAAAAAAATCAATAAATTGAACTAACGGAAAACTCCTTTTATACATTAAATACATATATACAAAAAAAAAACAAAAAATTGAACTTATAACTAAATAACTAAAATATTGTTTATTTCTTCAAAAAGTTTCCTATTTTTGAATATAAAACTTGAGATTTAAAGAAGAAAGTTGTTTACAAAATGTTTGTTTCTTTAAAAATGCTTATCTCTGTATAGAAAGTTGTTGTTTCTTCAAAAAACTATTGTTGTCTTCAATTTTTTTATTTCATTCATAAATTCAATTTTATTTACCCATTAAGCCATTACAGTTGAACGGATTGGGTACGTCAAAATACAATATTTATACAGGTGGTAACTTAAGACTATAATTGAATCACATAATAACAGTAAGATAAGTTAATAATTAAATTATTTCGCCTGCAGCGTGACAATCAAATTTCTGCTAAAATAGTATATTGTACAACGGGCATGGAATGACACATATTTCTCGCGAGTATGATGAAGTTCGCAGCATGAGCCGATAGATTTCGTATTCCGAGATAGAAGCATTCCCAGATGAAAATTTCTTCCAGGATTATTTTGAATTTATTGGTTGGAAGATTTTTTATTGAAACTGGTAACAAGTTGTAATTCTTTAAACCCGAATGTAATGGTGATTTTTCATGGTAGCAGTGGTTAAACTTTTTAATATAGAATTTAGAGTTATGTCTTATAGGGTAGATCTTCCTTCCTTTGCAGAGAAAATTCGTAATGTAATGAAAATTGTTTGTTTATTCAAAAAGTATCTGAATAGAAAATTTTCGTTTCTTCAAAAAAATATTGTCTGCAAGTCAAAAAGTTTCCCTTCTTCGAATAGTGAACTTGTGATTTAATGAAGAAAGTTATCTACAAGGCCGTTTCTTCAAAATTTTCGTTCTTCCAAAAAAATATTTTCTTCAAGTTGTTTATTTCTTCGAAGACCCAGAACTGCTTTTTGTGCGAGATCTTGAGATCTTCGGCTGTTGCGACCATGGAGATGTTTGATCGGCATGACTTGGTGAATATTTTTCAGTTGGTTTTAAGGAGATTGACTGAAAGTCATTTCCTTATCAAAAACTGCGGGGTCCTTTCATTAAAACTAATGGCGGTAGTCCATAATAAAATAATACATTTTATTCTATTTATTTAGAGACAGTTTTCTTTTTATTTTCCATAAGCGAAAAATGCAGTTCGGTTGTAATGAAACGGCAATCTAGGAAAACCCGGATTGGCAATTAAAATGTAGCGCATTCCGAATCGTAAGTACCCAATTATGCAAATCGTGGCGATATTTCCAATCTGGCCACACGTTGGAACAATCATGCAAATAAAGTGGCGTCCTCAATAATTTCAATTGGCGAAATATTCCAGACACTGCACATGTGCCAGTAATGGTTAATTTTGTACGAGGCGATTGCCTCAATATTTGCTGGATCAGTACACGATAATAATAAGAAAATTGTTCATCTTGCAAACCAAAACCAAATTTTCTACAGAATCACCTGGATGCGAAATCATATTATAAATTGCCACCTCAAATATCTCGAAACCTGAGCAACATGGCAAAAAAAATGTTTTAGATAAAAGTTGTACAGTTCGGATGGAGACATATGCTGATGACCTTGGCGGTAATTTTCAAGGTCAAACAAATGTCAACTTTGATTTTTCAAGTAGAACCCCCTATTTTTATTGCGGGATCGTATTCTACGAAAAAAATACAAATCTGTAGGAAACGTTTTTTTCTCTAATGCTTTTTTTTCACGAATTTTGTCCGTCATATTGCGTTCCCTATGTTGTCAAATGACAATTTAATATTGAACACACTACACTTTCACTATTCTGCTGATATTAATTATGCAATTAAAAAAAACTCTGTGATTACATTTTAGTGTTACAGAAAAATCTAACGACTTACAAATTGTATTTAAAGAAACTATTAAATTATACAATTATCTCTTAGTGGATATAAGAGATATTAGCACTGTTCGACGTTTTATACCGGGTGTGGCACTTAAGACGCCTCGGACCATAGCTCCTTTACGATAAAAGCTATCGACAAAAATCTAAGAACAAAGTGGTGCATAGTTACCGTCGCTATGTTTCAAAAATATTTCTAATCATCAGTGGCGTGCCGTACTCCAGTGGCGTACCAAACTTATGTTTTTTTAAATAGAATGCCCTATTTTTTATTGCAGATTTGGAAAGTTCTCGACGAGTACTTATTTTTTTATCTAACATGTTATACCCTTCACTTTAGCGGTTTCGCTGTTATAACCCCTTCTTTCAAAATTGCGCCCCATTTTTGAGATTTTTTTGTAGAGAAACTAATTGACGCCGGCGCCTAAATTTTGAATTGAGGTACAGGTTAAGACCTCGTATACCTTCACATAATTTTTTTTCGGGTAATTTATGGAAAAAAAATAGTTTTTGATTGATCTTCGCATGTTGTCATTTTTTCCGAAAATTTCAAATGGCACCCCCCTAAAAAAATTACGGCGTTGTACAGCCAAAACTCTAAATTTTTCATTGGTGTAAAAAAAATTACACATTGCATAACAAAATTTCGGAGAATAAGCCATAAGTCATTTTTGATAAATGTTCTAAAAATGTTCCGAACTCAAGAGGAAATGATTGACATGATATTTATTCTTGGAGAATGTAACAAGAATTGTTTCTTGGCATCACGAGTGTACGCTGCGAGATATCCGCACAGGGCATATCCAAATGAACGTGCGTTTCAAAAAGTGTTGGAGAGATTTACTACTACGGGAAGTGTGAAACGGCCAAGGAGAGTTAGAAAGAAGGCAGTTATTACCGAAAATAATGAACTGCAGGTTCTGGAGGCAGTTATTGAAGATCCTCATACCAGTATCCGTGATATTAGTAGGAATCACGATATTTCAACGCGATCATTTGTACATCGTACAAATTCCGTCCATTTAAGATTCAACTGCACCAAGAATTGCCACCTCAATTCATGCGAGGCAAGATTTCTGTATGTGGGCTATCAACAAAATTGAGCAGGAGGAATCATTTCTTATGCGCGTATTATTTTCTGATGAAGCAACGTTCCATACAAATGGGCATGTCAATCGCCACAACTACCATTATTACGCCGATGAAAACCCACAAGCCATGCGAATGATAAACTACCAGCAAAGATGGTCGCTGAATGTTTGGGGAGGCATACTTGGAGAACACCTTTTGGGTCCTTATTTCATCGAGGGGCACCTGAACGGCAACAGTTATTTGAGGTTCCTTCGCGACGACTTGGATGATCTCTTGGAAAATGTCCCTCTAACCGCTCTTCGACAGATAGTTTTCCAGCACGATGGAGCTCCTGCACATAATAGCTGTGTCGTTCGGGAATTTCTCGATAAAACGTTTCCGGACTCCTGGATTGGTCGTGGGGGTCCTGTGAGGTGGCCGCCAAGATCACCAGACCTCACTCCCCTTGACTTCTTCCTTTGGGGCCATATCAAAGACGAGGTTTACAGGACGGTACCAACTACTGTCGAGGATATGAGGGAGAGAATCCGCGCGGCTTTCCGCGGTATATCACCAGAAGTCCTTAGGGCAGTGTCTAGAGCCTGTGAGTCGAAGTTGCGGTTATGCCTCCAGCAGGAAGGTCGTCATTTCGAACATTTAGTTTAAGTTGTTAAATTTTCTTTATCTGCATTTTTCATATCATGTTGAATAAATAGGTACATACTATTATGTTGACCGTATTTGTGTATTTGTTTTCTCATGGCACACTTGGGAACGGAAAACGTTTCCCGACATTTGCGATGAAATTCCTTTTTTCTCCGAAATTTTGTTATGCAATGTGTAACTTTTTTTACACCAATGAAAAATTTAGAGTTTTGGCTGTACAACGCCGTAATTTTTTTAGGGGGGTGCCATTTGAAATTTTCGGAAAAAATGACAACATGCGAAGATCAATCAAAAATTATTTTTTTTCCATAAATTACCCGAAAAAAAATTATGTGAAGGTATACGAGGTCTTAACCTGTACCTCAATTCAAAATTTAGGCGCCGGCGTCAATTAGTTTCTCTACAAAAAAATCTCAAAAATGGGGCGCAATTTTGAAAGAAGGGGTTATAACAGCGAAACCGCTAAAGTGAAGGGTATAACATGTTAGATAAAAAAATAAGTACTCGTCGAGCACTTTCCAAATATGCAATAAAAAATAGGGCATTCCATTTAAAAAAACATAAGTTTGGTACGCCACTGGAGTATGGCACGCCACTGATGATTAGAAATATTTTTGAAACATAGCGACGGTAACTATGCACCACTTTGTTCTTAGATTTTTTTCGATAGCTTTTATCGTAAAGGAGCTATGGTCCGAGGCGTCTTAAGTGCCACACCCGGTATAATCCAGAACCATATTCTATGAACGAGATTTATAACTATAAATTTTAAAGCTTAGATAGTTTATTTGATATATTTCATTTCTTTCTGACGTTTTGTATTACGAATGTACACTTTTCTTATGTATATCACTATATATATTTTGTAAAAATAAATAAAATAATTACTTACTTACTTACTTATTCTATGACGTACAATAATCACTTAATTGTTATCCCTTAAATTAAATACTAATTTTTAAAACAAACTAAACATTACGAGATGTAAACGTTATAAATATTCAAGACAACTTGCATTTTTAATGATATTTATTTTTGCGTGGAGAATTTGCATAAAACATCATACACGTGTAACGATAACTATCTCCGAGAATTATTTAATTAAAGCTAGTCCCCGGTTATGAATTACCGCTCGGGGATTATTAATTGCCGTAAAAGTGTCAGAATTCGCCGCATTGTGTAAAATTAGTAAAATCTCGCAGAGAACAAGAACAAACATTAGACTCTCGTTATGTTACATGTGGTCGAAATAGGTCGACACGGGAAGAGAACACAATACACCGAGAGAGGGGTAGGTAACCCCAAAACCGCCACCAGTTATCATTTGCTAATCAACAAGTCCCCGCCACCTGTTTCATATTTAAGTGCCATATAATCACGCACACAGGGGGTATAAATATATATTATGTGTAAATTCAAATTTATTTTACTGCCTATTATAAAACATTATGTATTCGTAAATATACATTATTTTTTAATAATTTTATTCGTTTGTGAAAAAGCAAATTACAAAAAAAATTGTATAAAAAACCACAAGTACAAACTAGATAAGATTTACAGTAGAAAAGTATAATAATGAGTAAAAAATATGCTTTTAAACAATACGTAGATATTAAAGTAAATAGAAAAAAGTTTCTAGTCGATAGCAAGTATTCTTATTTCTTTTTCCAAGTCACTAAAATTATTACATGCTTTTAAATTCACGTTAAATTACTCCAAAATTTAGCGACGAAGTGTAAATAGTTTTCATAGAAACGTAATTTGGCATTCATTTTAAGCAAATTTGATAAGTTTCAAGTCGGTGGCAATTGTTTTTATATTTTTTTCAAGGCACTAAAATTATTCCATTTTTTTTCAAAAATTCACGCAGTGTTCGCATTAAATTATTTCAAAATTTAGGGATGAAGTGTTAATAGTTTTTACAGAAACGTAATTCGGCATTCATTTCAAGCAAATTTGAGAAGTTTCAAGTCGGTGGCAATTGTTTTTATATTTTTTTCATGGCACTAAAATTATTCCATTTTTTCAAAAATTCACGCTCTGTTCGCAGTAAATTATTTCAAAATTTAGGGATGAAGTGTTTATAGTTTTTATAGAAACGTAATTTGGCATTCATTTTAAGCAAATTTGATAAGTTTCAAGTCGGTGGCAATTATTTTTATATTTTTTTCACGGCACTAAAATTATTCCGTTTTTTCAAAAATTCTCCCTCTGTTCGCAATAAATTATTTCAAAATTTAGGGATGAAGTGTTTATAAATTTTACAGAAACGTAATTTGACATTTATTTTAAGCAAATTTGAAAAGTTTCAAGTCGGTGACTATTGTTTTTATATTTTTTTCAAGGCACTAAAATTATTCCATTTTTTTCAAAAATTTACGCTCTGTTCGCATTGAAATATTAAAAAATTAGGGATGCAATGTTAATAGTTTTCACAGAAACGTAATTTGGCATTCATTGCAAACAAATTTGAGAAGTTTCAAGTCGGTGGCAATTGTTTTTATATTTTTTCCAAGGCACTAAAATTATTCCATTTTCATAAAAATTCACGCTCGGTTCGCATTAAATTATTCCAAAATTTAGGGATGAAGTGTTTATAGTTTTCATAGAAACGTAATTTGGCATTCATTTTAAGCAAATTTGATGAGTTTCAAGTCGGTGGCAATTGTTTTTATATTTTTTTCAAGGCACTAAAATTATTTCATTTTTTCCACAAATTCACGCTCTGTTCGCATTAAATTATTCCAAAATTTAGGGATGAAATGTTAATAGTTTTCATAGAAACGTAATTTGGCGTTAATTTTAAGCAAATTTGATAAGTTTCAAGTCGGTGGCAATTGTTTTTATATTTTTTTCAAGGCACTAAAATTATTTCATTTTTTTCACAAATTCACGCTCTGTTCGCATTAAATTATTCCAAAATTTAGGGATGAAATGTTAATAGTTTTCATAGAAACGTAATTTGGCATTCATTTTAAGGAAATTTGATAAGTTTCAAGTCGGTGGCAATTGTTTTTATATTTTTTCCAGGTCATTAAAAATATTACATTTTTTCAAAACTTAACGTTCTATACACATTAAACTATTCCAAAATTTAGGGATGAACTGTTAATGGTCTTCACAGAAACGTAATTTGGCATTAATTTTAAGAAAATTTGAGAAGGTAATTGTTTTAATATTTTTTTAATATTCCATAATTTAGGGATGAAATGTTAATAGTTTTCACAGAAACGTAATTTGGCATTAATTATAAGCAAATTTGAGAAGTTTCAAGTCGGTGGCAATTGTTTTTATATTTTTTCCAAGGCACTAAAATTATTAAATTTTTTCAAAAATTCACGCTCTGTTCGTATTAAATTATTTCAAAATTTAGAGATGAACTGTTAATAGTTTCCACAGAAACGTAATTTGGCATTCATTTTAAGCAAATTTGAGAAATTTCAAGTTGGTGGCAATTGTTTTTATATTTTTTTCAAGGCACTAAAATTATTCCATTTTGTTCAAAAATTCACGCTCTGTTTGCATTAAATTATTCCAAAATTAAGGGATGAAATGTTAATAGTTTTTACGGAAACGTAATTTGGCATTCAGATGAAGCAAATTTGAGAAGTTTCAAGTCAGTGGCAATTGTTTTTATATTTTTTCCAAGGCACTAAAATTATTCAATTTTGATAAAAATTCACGCTCTGTTCGCATTACATTATTTTAAAATTTAGGGATGAAGTGTTTATAGTTTTCATAGAAAAGTAGTTTGGCATTCATTTTAAGCAAATTTGATAAGTGTCAATTCGGTGGCAATTGTTTTTATATTTTTTCCAAGGCACTAAAATTATTCCATTTTTTTCAAAAATTCACTCTTTGTTCGTATTAAATTATTTCAAAATTTAGGGATGAACTGTTTATGGTTTTCATAGAAACGTAATTTAGCATTCATTTCAAGTAAATTTGACAAGTTTCAAGTCGGTGGCAATTGTTTTTATATTTTTTCCAAGGCACTAAAATTATTCAATTTTTTCAAAAATTAACGCTCTGTTCGCATTAAATTATTTCAAAATTTAGGGACGAAATGTTAATAGTTTTCACAGAAACGTAATTTAGCATTCATTTCAAGCAAATTTGAGAAGTTTCAAGTCGGTGGCAATTGTTTTTATATTTTTTTCAAGGCACTAAAATTATTCAATTTTTTTCAAAAATTCACTCTTTGTTCGTATTAAATTATTTCAAAATTTGGAGATGAAGTGTTTATAGTTTTCACAGAAATGTAATTTGGCATTCATTTCAAGCAAATTTGAGAAGTTTCAAGTCAGGGGCAATTGTTTTTATATTTTTTTCGAGGCACTAAAATGATTCCATTTATTTCAAAAATTCACGCTCTGTTCGCATTAAATTGTTTCAAAATTTAGGGATGAAGTGTTAATAGTTTTCACAGAAACGTAATTTGGCATTCATTTTAAGCAAATTTGATAAGTTTCAAGTCGCTGGCAATTGTTTTTATATTTTTTCCAGGTCACTAAAATTATTACATTTTTCAAAACTTAAATTATTTCAAAATTTAGAGATGAAGTGTTTACAGAAACGTAATTTGGCATTTGAATAATTTTTAAAAGCAAAAATTTATCATTCTCAGTGGTCTTTTATAACTTGATTTCTCTCGTAAAAATGATTTCATATTTCATCTCAACAAAATGTAATTTTACTTATTTCGTGCGAAGTATGGAAACATCGTATTTGCGAAAAATATCAGAAAAATATTTTCGGAGAAAATTGCATGATGGCCAGTTCACCATTTTTTTTCTTCTGACCGGCTTAAGCCAGTCAGTCACGATATGTTTTTTTTTTTAATTTTTAATTAGAGCTACATTAGAGCATGATCTTGTTTACCATTACCATTATTCTTCTTTAAAATTTTCTTATGACCAATCAATCAAAATTTTTTTTTTTTTCATTCTCGGCACATACTTTAGAAGACAAAATGTTTTATCGTCATGTAAAATATGTGCCGAGAATAAAAAAAAAACATTCTAAGCATATTATCATTTTCATTTGATTGGTGCAACAATCACACCCAACATTTAATCAAATCCAAAGTATTTTAAGAAAATATATTTGCCAGCGATTTCGCCTATTTAATTTTTGCGGCTTACCTACAAAGTTAATGTGGCGTGGCATACTTTGTAATTTTTACATTTATTGCTTTGCACAAGTTTTATTGCGGCGCGATGTTAATGTCACGGATTCTAATGAAATTGAAGCTATTCGTACGCTTTATTGTACGGAAAATGTAACATTAGGTTAATATGAAAATCTTTTATAATGCAGTATTTCTCCTTCGTACAAAAGTTGGTTTGGGATAAGAAAAATTTGTTTAAAGATTAATTCATCATCGTTAGTGGCTGAATGGTCAAACCTATGTCAAAAAAAAACAAAAAAAAAGATTAATTTAAGATTAACATGTAGAGCTGGACAAAAAAATAACTAAGAAAATTTCAAAACGCAAATCTTTTCGTAGTCCACAAATCGAAGAAAATTTGCAGATTACGATAAGTCTTGCATCTGGAGAATGATTACATAGTGTGAGCCACAAAATTTTGTTTCAGAGTTGGCTGTGAGATAAATGAGGTATGTCGCATATTATTGTCATGAGATTTAAAAAAATTCATTAATCTCAGGCATGGCCAACTTTTGCGGCTCACACCTTATAATTTATCTTTAATCAAGTAAGTGATGTCCATTTAATATTATTGATTATCCGAATCAAGTAATTGCTTGAAAAGCTCTTTTCATATTCGATTTAATTTACAGCCCTACATTTAACAATACAGTCCATTTAACATAATGAATTCCTTCAACTCACACCAAACATTAATTCCCATACACTTCGTGGAAATTGGTGTTGGTATTACCAAAGGGAATAATTTATATTGAACACCATTTCTGTATCAATTTAATATTATGTACTCGAACAGTTTAAGTGGTTTTAGCATTAATGAATCATTCATTTAAAAAAACTTTCCCAATTAAGGATTAATCACATTAAGCAGGTGTCCGGGAAAATATTGATTTCGAATTTATTTCAAGAATTGAAACATTTTTGTAATTAGTGATTAATAAGTAATTGATTGATTCTAGAACACATTTTATTATTGGTGTTTGTCACTGACAACTGCAAATCGGTTTTGGTCTATTAATGCAATACACTATGACTACTGTATCACTATTTATTGTCGTTTAATCAAAGTTGTTTTTGATATAAATAAATTCTCGTTATTTTACTCGCGAGACTTGGATTTAAAAAAATTAACCTTTAATTGTGATGTCAAAATGACATCATTACCATGATAGTGTAAATAATACCAAAGGTGGGCGGGGCAAATATATTTTACCGAAGAGAAGTTAGCTACGAATTTCTTACACTGGTTTCCTTGCGCATCCACCATAAATGTACAAAAATGAATATAAGATTAACTCCATTTACATTGATGTTTTAAATTACTTAAATACAATAGGATATTGTACAGTCAATAAACTTAAAATTTTAAATAATAAAGATCACACACAGACATTTTTTTTAAATTAAATAACTCTAGTTGGGCGCAATTTAATATCAATTTACTGTCAAAAATGAACAAAATTTAAGTAACTCCAAAAACAATAAATTTTACAAATCATCCACGTTTGAAATAATAACACATTATGTATGGTCCGTGTATTCGCAATGTGTTTAAAAACCAGTGTAAACAGTAAGCGCGGCATTCTCTAAAAACGACAATAAATAGTGATTTTTGTCTGGCCTGTTTGATTAATGGGTTTCAGTCCAAATAGAAAAATATTCCGTCGACAAATTACGAACATGGTCGTATTTACCCAGCGAACATGTGTAACAAAGAAATACTAACCAGCAACAAAAAAAAAATGGTGCAAATGCGAACGGACTGTATTTATGTAACCGGGATCAAATCACATACAGTTCCACTGGAAGCATTCATACATAAAACATAATATTTCAGTGATAATTTTAATTTGTTCAAAGCATAAAAAATTTAAATGATCACAGCATTAATTTTTATAAATAATAGAATCAATTAGGCTTACTAAACAATTAATTTATAATAAAAAATGATGATGTGGCCATCATGTTACTTTCTCCGATTTGACGATTAGACCAAAACCTTAAAAATACTGGCAAAACATTAAAAAATCGTTGCTTTAGGTTAAAAATCTAAAATATTCGCCAATCAAAAATTCGCTAATAGAAATCAATAATTAAACAATAAAACTAAAACAAAGGCCCTAAAAAATCCAAATATCGAAAACTATGGCATAAACATAAAAAAACGCAAACTAAAACATCGAAAATTTCAACAAACACATCGAAAATGTTGTCCAAAATAAAGATTATTTAGGCAAAAAATTAAAAATTTGGAATAAATTGAGGCGAAAACAGGTCAAGGTAAAGATCTAAAATATGGACCAAAAAATGCAGACCAAAATATTGTAAATTCAAGTAAAAGAAAAAATATTTAGCTGGCCCTTAAAATAATTCTTTGGCTCAATATAAGTTTCCGACCAGAAACTCGAAAATAATGCAAAAAAAAAATAAAAAACAATAATTCAGGTTAAAAAGTAAAGGGCAAAAAATCATAAACCGACCAAAAAACTCGAAAATACCGTCAAAAAAATCAAAACTTTTAACACGCAACCTAAATTTTCACGCCAAAATAAAGAATGTTTAGGTCAAACATTTGGAATAGAAAACGAAGTTACAGGCCAGAGATCCAAAAATGCAGATAAAAAGATTCAAGTAAAGGAAAATAGTTTTACGTTTTCACCTTGAAAATAACCCTGAAGCTCAGAGTAAGTTTCTGAACAGAAACTCAAATTGAAAATAAAAAAGTCTAAAATGTGGACCAAGAAAACAAAACATTAGAACAAATACTGAAAATTTGGGACAAAAAAATTAAAAAAAGCAGGCCAAAATAAAGAATATTTAGGCCAAATATCAAAACTTTGAAGAAAAAAAAAAGAAATTACAGGCCAGAGATATAAAAATGCAGATAAAAAAAAATTCAAGCAAAGAAAAAATTGTTTGCCATTTTCACCCTCAAAATAACCCAGTAGCTCAAAGTAAGTTTCCGAACAGAAACTCAAATTGAAAATTGAAAAATTTAAAATATAGGACGAAAAAAACAAAACCAAATACCGAAAATTTCGGACTAAAAATAAAAAATACAGATTAAAATATCGAAAATCTTAATAAACAAATGAAAAATTTCAGCCAAATAAAGTAATCTTAGGACAGAAGATCAAAAATTTGGACCAAAAAATCGAAAATACAGGTCAAAATTTAACAATTGTGGCCAAAAGATTGAAAACATGGGCCTAAAAATAAAAAAATGCAGACCAAAAAGTTAAAAAATCTAAAATCTTAATAAATAAATCGAAAATTTTGACCAAAAAAAGAAATCTTAGGACATAAAATCAAAAATTTTGACCAAGAAAATCCAAAAAACAAATAAAAATTCAACAATTGTGGCAAAAAATCGAAAATTTAGACCAAAAATCGAAAGCACGAGCTTAAAAATCAAAATACTGACCAAAAAAGTCCAAAATTTCAACAACATTTTAAAATTGGAACCAACATAAAGAATATTTATGAAAAAAAATCAAGAATTGAAAGGAAAAAATCGAAGAAACAGGCAAAAAATATAAAATACGAGCACAAAAATTCTGGTCTAAAAATAATTTGCCCCAAAAATAACACAGGCTCAAATTAAGATACGATCCGAAACTCTAAAATAATGCCAAAAAAAAAAAAAAAACGGTGTTACTTTTTCCGATTAGATGGTATATTACTTTATGTTTACACTTTCATGGTTTATTTTCGATTGAAATCACATTTTAAATGTGCATAGAGCGTTTAGTAAAATCAGATGAGACTGACGTTTAAAACGTCAAAATTATGAAAGATGAAAATGACAAATTATACTTTAAATTCTAATAGTCAATTTACTCATAAACCAAAGAGATTTCGAAAAATACTTATTCTATATAAGTTGTTCATTTTGGAATTCTCTACAATTATTATTTAAATACATTTGCTGTAAGTATTATCGTTTCATAATTTTAAACCAAAAATTACAAAAAAAATTAATTGCTATTATTTTTCAAAAACCATAAATATTTTCAAGCAAAAAATGTTAATTTCTTTGCGTTCTTCAAGATTTGTTTAAGTGCTTTTATAGTACTTTTCATTTTTAAAAAATTATCGGAGAAAAACAAAAAACGGTTAAGGTAAACATCCACTTCCAGTGTACGAAATTTTACCAAAAGCTTTTCAGTTCTTCGGATTATCAAATAAGGCTTATGTTCAAAGTTTGATGTTCATTCAAGTAGTAGTTTTTTAGATACAGCGCGCACAAGCAAACAGGCATTTTGAAAAAATGGTGATGTGGCCATCATGTTACTTTCTCCGATTTGATGGTATCATAGCCATTTATATTTACGTGTTCCTGGTTTATTTAAATCATATTTTAAATGTACATCGAGCGTTGCGTAAACTCGGATGAAACTGATGTTTAAAACGTCAAAATTATGAAACATGGAAAAATTATACTTCAAATTTAAAAACTCGGTTTACTCAAAAACTAACGAGATTTAGAAAAAAATGGTGATGTGGCCATCATGTTACTTTCTCCGACTTTATATTTACGTTTTCATGGGTTTATTTTCAATTGAAATCATATTTTAAATGTACATCGAGCGTTGCGTAAACTCGGATGAAACTGACGTTTAAAACGTCAAAATCACGAAAGATGGAAAAATTATACTTCAAATTCAAAAACTCGGTTTACTCAAAAACTAACGAGATTTCGAAAAAAACTTATTCTTTAGAAGTTGTTCATTTTGGCATTCTGTACAATTATTATTAACATAATTTTTCTGTAACTATTATCGTTTTATAATTATAAACCAAAAATTAAAAAAATAATAATAAATTTTTTTCTCAAATAAAAATGATTTTATGAAAAATGTTTTTAAGCAAAAGCTTTTCATTTCTTTGTTTTCTTCAAAGTTTGTTTAAATGTTTTTGTGATATTTTTCATATTTAAGAAAATATTGGCAAAAAACAAAAAACAGTTCCGAAGAACTGAAAAGCTTTTGGTAAAATTTCGTACACCGGAAGTGGGCGTTTACCTTAACTATTTTTTGTTTTTTGCCAATATTTTCTTAAATATGAAAAATATCACAAAAACATTTAAACAAACTTTGAAGAAAACAAAGAAATGAAAAGCTTTTGCTTAAAAACATTTTTCATAAAATTACTGTTATTCGAGAAAAAAATTTATTATTTTTTATTTATTTTTTGTTTATAATTATAAAACGATACAATTATTATTAACATAAATGTGCTGTAAGTATTATCGTTTTATAATTATAAACCAAAAATAAAAAAAAATAATAAATTTTTTTCACGAATAACAGTAATTTCATGAAAAATATTTTCAAGCAAAAGCTGTTCATTTCTTTGTTTTCTTCAAAGTTTGTTTTATTTTTCATATTTAAGAAAATATTGGCAAAAAACAAAAAAACAGTTAAGGTAAACGCCCACTTCCGGTGTACAAAATTTTACCAAAAGCTTTTCAGTTCTTCAGATTATCAAATAAGACGTATTTTCAAAGTTTCATATCAATTACTCTATTAGTTTTTGAGATACAGCGCGCACAGACACACACAGGCACAAAACATTTTTTTCCAGAAATTGTTGAAATGGCATCCAGGGACCCCAAAACGAATATTTCCGTAAAAAAAAATTTGAAAAAAAAATCACGACCACAATACTTTCTCGTACTTCGTAACGGAGAAAGTAAAAAAAAAAACACTTATTGTGGTTAATTTCCCTTGCTCAATTCAAGTACAATCAATAATAGAATTTCATTAACTATAAATTAGGAAACTGTCTGAAGTAAAGAGTCGAGGAATTACGAATTATTTATATCGATCCCATTTTGGGCGAACTGTCTCCGCCGAAAAGTTACTTCTGAACGAGTGCCCTAATGACGCAGATAAATAAATACGAAGAGAGTCGGCGGTGATGGTTTCCATGAAAAAAGTTTCCCGCTTGAAATATTGCAACTTCTGGGGACGATAAATTAACTCGGCGGCGGAAGAAATGCGGCGCAGACAGAACACCTCGGTGAAATGCTGAAATATAAACACCGTTATGAAACATTCAGGCCGAATCAATAATTCAGCGATTAACACAACCTCAAAATTGCTATCGACTCGTTTCCACCGATAAAATATTTCTCGGGCCAACCACGTAAAAAATAGTTGCGTCCGAAATCTTCCATTTGGTTTTATTTACGGCAATTGTTAATTTATGTTAACCATGAACATCTAGTACTGAATAATTTTAATTATTTGATATTTGTTAACATCAATAACGTAAGATAATTTTATATTGGTCGCTGATGTGTTAATAAACGTTGTCTTATATCCATGCCCGGCACGTCCACCATTATAATATATAAATTAGAAACAACCTTACTTGTTGCAGTTTTATATTCAGGAATTATAATATATGTTGAACTGAATTGAAAAATTTGTTTGAACTATTTATTGTGACAAAACTGTTACATTACCATAAAAAAATATTCGCTTTTTTTTTCTTTTCAAAATTGGAAGGGGAAGAGAGCCGACTCTTAAGAATGAGTAAGTAAAGAAGGTTCACACCAGGCGAAATATGAAATTTTGTTTTGGACCGGACCTTTTCTTCTTTTGCTCTTTTCCTGGTCATAATAAATATAGGTTATATTTCTAACCTAATTTTGAGTCTGTGCAGAAAAGTTTCAAGACTCTGCTCACGCTACTTCTTGCAAAATTGTGTTTTAAAATTTTTCTGCAACAAATTCAGCAGATGCCTAAGTTGAACTCAAATTTCCAGAAAAACTAGCTAGTCAAGTGCTTTTGTTTTCTACAGATTATAAAATTTCGGACTATTTTTAGTACGTGTAGAAAATTTGTTTGTTTTTACAGATCTTTTTACTTGTTACAAAGAGTCATGAGTCGACTCTTTTTCACTATTTGACTCACAGAAAAGAGTCATTTCGCCCACCTCTATTTCCGATGTGTTTCATTTCATTTTCATTTCATTTCATGAATGAATGAATGACTGTGTTACAGTCCTTATCAAGTTGATAAAAACGTTGAACTTTGAACAGATTTTGCTTTACGAATATACAAAATTTTCAAACATCCCTTTACAATATTCAAAAATAAGCACCCTTAACTACACTTCAGTAGAATTATCAGGTTGCACATTTTAAAAATCAACAAAGAAATATTTAGAAACAATTGCCATGAGCTTAAAACTTCCACATGTACTCAAAACAAATTCTGCTATACAAGTTTATAAAAATGTTCAAACATCCCTTGACAATATTCCAAAATAATCACCTTTAAACACACTTTTGTTTGCACAATTTGGAAATCGTTAAAAAAATAGAAAAACAATCGCGATAAAGGGTATAGCCGAATAAGATGTTCAAAAGTGCCCCCAAAGCAAATCAATAATCGCGATGACTGGATGAAAGATAATTAAAAATGCCGTTGATTGCTCGAAATTTCAGCCTCCTGAAGCAATTCGTTGTCGAGATATGATTGAAAACGTGAATTTTACGTTTTATTCTTTTTCTCGTTTTCTATGACTCGAATCAAGCTGAAACCACGTCTACCCAAAACAGAAAAAAATACTTCTCGCAGTATTTTTTTTCAATTTTTTGGCGCCAAATTCAAATAGAAAAATGAAGTAAAAGTTTTCAAAATTCATTTTTGCAGTGAAGGCATTCGAGGACTGTCTTTTTCTGTAAATGTGTTTTACCAAATTCTATAACATAAATGTTTTTCAGAATTTTAAACAGTGTGGAACATAGTTAAAATAATTAAAAACCACTTTTACCACCTTAAAAATTTGAATTTCGGGCCAAAATTGTGATAAAAAAGTAATTTTTGTGAAATGATTATCTTTTTTTTAAATTAGATAGATACACTTCACAAAATTTAATTTTTTTATCACAATTTTGGCGCGAAATTCAAATTTTTCAGGTGGTAAAAGTGGCTTTTAATTATTTTAACTATCTTCCACACTGTTTAAAATTCTGAGAAAAATGTATGTTACAGAATTTGGTAAAACACATTTACAGAAAAAAAAACTGAGACAATCCTCGAATATCTTCACTGCAAAAATGAATTTTGAAAACTTTAACTTCATTTTTCTATTTGAATTTGGCGCCAAAAAAATTGAAAAAAATACTGCGAGATGTAATTTTTTTTTGTTTTTGATAGACGTGGTTTCAGCTTGATTCGTGCCATAGAAAAGGAGAAAAAAATAAAACGTAAAATTCACGTTTTCGGTCATATCTCGACAACAAATTGCTTCCAGAGGCTAAAATTTCGAGCAATCAACGGCATTTTTAATTATCTTTCATCCAGTCATCGCGATTATTAATTTGCTTTGGGGGCACTTTTGACCATCTTATCCGGCTATACCCTTTAAAACTTTCAAAATTTACTCTGACTCTGCTTTGCGTTTTAATACAACTTGTAAACATCCCTTAACAATTTTTCAAATCAATCAGCCTTAATCGCGTTACTTTTGAATGCTCAGATTGCACACTTTGGAAATCGTCAAAAAATGTAGAAACAATCATCATGAATTTAAAACTTTTAATATTCACTCAAATTAGATTCTGCTTTACGAATATACAAAAATTTGCAAACATTCCTCCACAATATTCCAAAATAAGCACCCTTAACCACATTGCAATGGAATTCTCAGGTTGCACATTTTAAAAATCAACAAAAAAAAAATTGAAAAACAATCGCCACGAATTTAAAACTTCCAAATGTACTTAAAACAAAGTCTGCTTTACAAATAAAAAAACATCCCTTGACATTATTCCAAAGTCAAAGAAAAGAGAATTCCCGTTTTGACGAAAATGCTGAAAATGTGGTTCCGACGAGGAACAAAAATTCTCGTGTTTCGCAATAGTCTCAGACGAGAATTCTCGTTTTATTCATTTGACTTTCAACAGTTCAAAAATGCAGAAACGAACATTCTCGTGTTTTACAATAGTCTTAGACGAAAATTGTCGTTTTATTAAAATGTGATGCCCACTAAAAACGGGAATTTTCGTCTTTCCCGATGCGCCTTCGACAAAAATTATCGTTTTATTAATATGTGCTGCCAACAAGAAACATGAAAATTGCATTTTTAACAATAGAAATTTGATACTTTCTACTTTTGAGAGTTCAAAAATTAAGAAACTAAAATTCTCGTGTTTCGCAATGGTCTTAGACAAGAATTCTCGTTTTATTAATTTGACTTTCAACAGTGCAAAAATGCAGAAACGAACATTCTCGTATTTTACAATGGTCTTAGACGAGAATTTTTACTTTCAACAGTTCAAAAATGTACAAACCAACATTCGTGTTTTACAATGATCTTAGTCGAGAATAGTCGTTTTATTAAAATGTGGTGCCTATGATAATTATAATAATTTATAAATAATAAAGTTTTGCGAAATTATTTTAATTTTCGGTTTTCAAATTTGTTAAGAAATGTGACCATCATCTAACTTTCTCCGATTTGATGGAATACATTTCATGTTTATCGATTATTTTTTCAGAATTTAATAATATTTCGAAAAATATTTCTTGTTGGCCAATATGAAAATAATCGACGCATCCGCTTGCAAACAAAATGTCATCACTCTGAACTTGAATTTGAGAGTGAAATGTGCACCTAGTGATTAAGAAATTTCTAAATATATCATCGCACGTGGAATTATCTTAAAATTTTTCAAATCTGCTCAAAAATGACATATTTTTGACATATCAAAAAATAATTGACGCACCTTGCTTGTAAACAAAATGGCGACACTATTAACTTGAATTTGGTTAATGAAATGTGCACCTGGCGATTAAAAATATTATCGCACGTGGAATTACCTTCAAATTTTTCAAATGTACTCAAAAATGACATATTTTTGATATATCGCAAAATAATCGACGTACCTTACTTGTAAACAAAATGGCGGCATACTGAACTTAAATTTGAGTGAGTGAAATGTGCATCTCGTGATTAAAAAAATTCTAAAAATATTATCGCAAGCGGAATTACCTTCAAATTTTTCAAATGCACTCAAAAATGACATATTTTGGATATATCAAAAAATAAACGACGTACCTTGCTTGTAAACAAAATGGCGGCATACAGAACTTAAATTTGAGTGAGTGAAATGTGCATCTCGTGATTAAAAAAATTCTAAAAATATTATTGCACGTGGAATTACCTACAAATTTTTCAAATGCGCTCAGAAATGACACATTTTTGGCATATCAAAAAATAATCGACGTACCTTGCTTGTAAACAAAATGGCGGCTACTGAACTTAAATTTGAGTGAGAGAAATGTGCATCTCGTGATTAAAAAAATTCTAAAAATTTTATCGCACGTGGAATTACCTTCAAATTTTTCAAATGGACTCAAAAATAACATATTGTTGACATATCACAAAATAATCGACGTACCTTGCTTGTAAACAAAATGGCGGCTACTGAACTTAAATTTGAGTGAGTGAAATGTGCATCTCGTGATTAAAAAAATTCTAAAAATATCATCGCACGTGGAATTACCTTAAATTTTTCCAAATGCGGTCAGAAATTACATATTTTTGACATATCAAAAACTAATCGACGTACCTTGCTTGTAAACAAAATGGCGGCGTACTGAACTTAAATTTGAGTGAGTGAAATGTCCATCTCGTGATTAAAAAAATTCTAAAAATATCATCGCACGTGGAATTACCTTAAATTTTTCCAAATGCGGTCAGAAATTACATATTTTTGACATATCAAAAACTAATCGACGTACCTTGCTTGTAAACAAAATGGCGGCATACCGAACTTAAATTTTAGTGAGTGAAATCGTGATTAAAAAAATTCTGAAAATATTATCGCACGTGGAATTACCTTCAAATTTTTCAAATGCACCAAGAAATGACATTTTTTTGACATATCAAAAAACATTATCTAAATTATTTGTTTGCATATACTTCTTTAAGAAGCTTAACTTAAAATTAAAGCAACCTCAATATTTAAATACAACAATCGATTATGTATATATGAAATTGTTTTTTAACAAAATTACCCGACATTTTAATAATCATTTTGAATAATTCATCCGTCCATAACCGTAATAATCTTTTCCTACTTTAAATGGGGGACGCTACACAATTCATTACGTAAATTACTATAATTCAGCCGAAAAGGAAATTGCTCTTCCATAATAAATAGCGATTCGGAATTTATGTAAATAATTTATGCCAGAAGCTTTATATTTTCAATTACTTTACGCAACCGACGGAACATCCGTAATTAGGCAAAATGGATACAGCGGTATTATTACGTAGTAATTGATTGTTTTGTGTGGACTGTGCGGTAATTTTCGTGAATTTCAAAAGCCGACATTAAATTTATTGGACGCGTAATCATATTTTATTTTATGTCATAGTTAATGACTCTTTTTGATTGCCTACGTTATGTTTGATAAGTGGATATATTTATGATGAAAAGAAAAATATGTATAGCAGTGAAAATAATAACATTTATTCGTCGTAATGAAAGGCTCTCTTTATGTAATTTTTATCTGCATGCTTGAATTAACTTGGAATATTTTACAATATTAACTCTATTGTTTTTATTACATATTAGTACACACGATTTATTTAATCATGTATAATAATGATTCTTACAATAAATTATAAGGTTTGTTGTCACAAGTAAAGTATGACGGACTGTTCCCCGAGTGGTATCAGACCTCCCTTGATTCTCACAATAATCAAAATTCTATTCTCGTGGAGAAAGTATAGTCGCGTGGTTCCTCGCACTTGCCTGGCATCTGGTCGTGGAGAAAGTATAGTCTTGTGGTTCCTCGCGCATGCCTGGCATCTGGTCGAGGAGAAAGTACAGTCTGCCACTCGGTAAGAATAGATATTCTGATGATTCCTCTCGCATCCTTGTTACATAATATATTATTACTTCCGTCTACAGTACTTGCAATTTTGAATTTGTAATTGTAATTCAAAACCATTTCACTGAGTATTTAATACATACGGCGCAAAACCTCAAACCAAATTTGGTAAAGCCAGCCATGCAGGCCGGTGCAGTTCGAAACAACTAAAACGTTACCAACAATAACCGAATCCGCCCAATGGCATCGACATCAAACAACAACAGTATCGTTTCCAAATCGGCAAAGGTGCAAAAATAATATTTCACAGTCGAGGGTCCGAAAGCACCAAAGCGCGCTTTGATTTAAATAACATTCCGATCGCGTCGTGAATAATGCATGCGGGTTTCGAATTAATTTTCGATTTTAGTGGATGAATTCGTTTCGGTGTATCATGCACAGTAATCCGTATTAAATTTGCAAATGATAATTACGGTTTTGTATTAATTCCAGAAACATGGAAATTGCGTGTTGTTCCGGATCGTCAGTTGACAAATATGTAAATACGTTTAGCCCTAATGCATTATTTATCTATACACAATTCACACCATCTTTATGAGAGCGAAATGAAAAGAGCTCCTTTTTTTCTGTTTTGTTTTCGCTTCTTTTGTGAGGCAAATCTCTTTCGCCATTATCGGGACGGCCTTTTGAATAATTCCCGGAGAATAATAACAATAAATTGAATGCACGCAGCCAGCCAGCCAGCCAGCAGCGCACGTCCGCTCGCGAAAACGAGGGTACAATTGTACAATTTCGGGTATTGTAGTTACACGTGTACGGACACGGAATTGATTGGCTGAAAACATTACATGTCCTGCCGGTCCTGAAATTTTACATGTCTATTTCGTGTTTTCCGTCGGTCGCCCCCCTTTTTTTTAATTGCCACTTAATTACGGCGCAGACTTTTTTATGGTTGGTATAACTCGGATTTATCAATAGAATACACCTTTTTATTGCATGTGCGCGGTTTTCAATGGACGTATCTGATTTTCAGGATACAATGAGGTTATTATTTAACATTGAGTGTCTGAATCGTTCGACTATGAGAATTTAATTAATTTATTTCACGCTCACCAATGATGTTACAAAAGGCGTGAAAAGGCTCAAAGCTTCAAAATTAGTGTTACACTACATTTTTATTATTAAGTATCAAGTCCGTTCGGCAACTTTAAATTATTAATCTAAAGTGGTAAGAAAACAGTCTTCACTTTGGTGACTCGAAAAAAATATAAAAACAATTGAAATCGACTTAAAATTTACCAAAAATTACTTAAAATTCCTCAGTAATTGTTTCTGTGAAATATCACATAAATCCCATCACTAGATTTTGAGATAACCTCATGCGATCAGAGTCTAAAATTGAAGTAAAATAGTCATTACTTTGGTGATTCGACAGAAATATAAAAACAATTGAAATAGACTTAAAATTTACGAAAAATTACTTTAAATTCCTCAGAAATAGTTTCTGTAAAAAATCACATAAATCCCATCACTAGATTTTAAGATAACCTCATGAGATCAGAGTCTAAAGTTGAAGGAAAATCGTTATCACTTTGGTGACTGGAAAAAAATATAAAAACAATTGAAATCGATTTAAAATTTACCAAAAATTACTTAGAATTCCTCAAAAATTGTTTCTGTAAAATATCACATAAATCCCATCACCAGATTTTGAGATAACCTCATGAGATCATAGTCTAAGTTTGAAGGAAAATAGTCAGCACTTTGGTGACTCGAAAAAAAAAATAAAAACAATTGAAATCCACTTAAAATTTACCAAAAATTACTTAAAATTCCTCAGAAATTGTTTCTGTAAAATATGACATAAATCCCATCACTAGATTTTGAGATAACCTCATGAAATCAGAGTCTAAGGTTGAAGGAAAATAGTCATAAATTTGGTGACTCGAAAAAAATATAAAAACAATTGAAATCGACTTAAAATTTACCAAAAATTACTTAAAATTCCTCAGAAATTGTTTCTGTAAAATATCATATAAATCCCATCACTAGATTTTGAGATAACCTCATGAGATCAGAGTCAAAAGTTGAAGGAAAACATTCATCACTTTGGTGACTCGACAAAAATATAAAAACAATTGAAATCGACTTAAAATTTACCAAAAATGACTTAAAATTCCCCAGAAATTGTTTCTGTAAAATATCACATAAATCCCATCACTAGATTTTGAGATAAACTCATGAGATCAGAGTCTAAGTTTGACGGAAAATAGTCATCACTTTGGTGGCTCGAAAAAAATATAAAAACAATTGTAATCGACTTAAAATTTACCAAACATTACTTAAAATTCCTCAGAAATTGTTTCTGTTAAATATCACATAAATCCCATCACTAGATTTTGAGATAACCTCGTGAGATCAGAGTCTAAGGTTGAAGGAAAAAACTCATCACTTTGGTGAGTCGAAAAAAAATATAAAAACAACTGAAATCGACTTAAAATTTACCAAAAATTACTTAAAATTCCTCAGAAATAGTTTCTGTAAAAAATCACATAAATCCCATCACTAGATTTTGAGATAACCTCATGAGATCAGAGTCTAAAGTTGAAGGAAAATCGTTATCACTTTGGTGACTGGAAAAAAATATAAAAACAATTGAAATCGACTTAAAATTTACCTAAAATTACTTAAAATTCCTCAGTAATTGTTTCTGTAGAATATCACATAAATCCCATCACTAAATTTTGAAATAACCTCATGAGATCAGAGTCTAAAGTTAAAGGAAAATAGTCATCATTTTGGTGACTCGAAAAAAATATAAAAACAATTGAAATCAACTTAAAATTTACCAAAAATTATTTAAAATTAATCAGAAGTTGTTTCTGTAAAATTTCACATAAATCCCATCATTAGATTTTGAGATAACCTCATGAGATCAGAGTCTAAGGTTTAAAGAAAATAGTCATCACTTTGATGACTCGAAAAAAATATAAAAACAATTGAAATCGACTTAAAATTTACCAAAAATTACTTAAAATTCCTCAGAAATTGTTTCTGTAAAATATCACATAAATCCCATCACTAGATTTTGAGATAACCTCATGAGATCAATGTCTAAGGTTGAAGAAAAATGGTCAACATTGTGGTAACTCTAAAAAAATATAAAAACAATTGAAATCGACTTAAAATTTACCAAAAATTACTTAAAACTCCTCAGAAATTGTTTCTGTAAAATATCACATAAATCCCATCACTATATTTTGAGATAACCTCAAGAGATCAGAGTCTAAGGTTGGAGGACAATAGTCATTACTTTGGTGTCTCAGAAAAAATATAAAAACAATTGAAATCGACTTGAAATTTACCAAAAATTAGTTAAAATTCCTCAGAAATTGTTTCTGTAAAATTTCACATAAATCCCATCACTAGATTTTGAGATAACCTTATGAGATCAGAGTCTGAGGTTGAAGGAAAATAGTCATAACTTTGGTGACTCAAAACAAATATAAAAACAATTAAAATCAACTTAAAATTTACCAAAAACTACTTAAAATTCCTCAGAAACTCTTTCTGTAAAATACCACATAAATGCCATCACTAGATTTTGAGATAACCTCATGAGATCAGAGTCTAAGGTTGAAGGAAAATAGTCATAACTTTGGTGACTCGAAGAAATATAAAATACAATTGAAATCGACTTAAAATTTAAAAGACTTTATTACAGATTATTTAAAAAAACCAAAAGCACTTTTTTAAGAAACTTTTATTAAGCTTTTATAGAAAATAATGTTATTTTTTAAATACGACATTTCGTCATCAACTTCAACTTTATTTCTTTAAATTCGGACCTGGATTTTTTATTTAATTTTTTAGTTGCGTCACGCTGGACACAGAATTGTTTGCTTTAGAAGTTATTTAAAGTTTTTTTTATTGAAGAGTGGGCATTGACTTTGAAACATAACAAAGTATGTCTTCAAAAAAATAATATTGGTTTTCTGATATGACATTTAGTTTTTCAGATATCATCATCGATATGAAAACTTCAATACCACTCGAAATCTTTTAAGATAAATTTTAAAGGTCAGGTCTATAAACTTTATTCGTTTCATTTTTTTTAGAGATTAAAAAAAAACGTCGGTTTATTTAAATTTGGCCCGGATTTGTGCTTTTAGTTAAAGAAATTACATTTTTGTCCTTTTTGTAATTTTTGTAATTTTGGTAATTTTGGTAATTTTTGTAATTTTTGTAATTTTTGTAATTTTTGTAATTTTTGTAATTTTTTGTAATTTGTGTAATTTTTGTAATTTTTGCAATTTTTTATTATTTTCGTAATTTTTGTAATTTTTGTAATTTTTATAATTTTTGTAATTTTTGTAATTTTTGTAATTTTTGTAATTTTTGTAATTTTTGTAATTTTTGTAATTTTTGTAATTTTTGTCATTATTGTCATTTTTGTCAAATTTCTTATTTGAATTAAATTAATCTATTTTACAAAAAGGGTGCAATACCTAAAATTCTGCATCAATTAGTTTAGCCACTGGCTGCAGCCTGTAAGATAGAAAATGTAATCTGAATTTTAAAAAAATTTGAAAAATTGAAATCGTTCCGTAATTGGTTTTCAAATTTTAATAGATACTTTTACATCTATATGACAATTAAAATAGTTTATTATTTTTTTTTAATTTTGAAAAGTTATGAATTTTCAAAATTTTGCCTGCAGCAGTAAGATAAAAAACTTATCCTGAATTTAAAAAAAATAAAAAAAAATTAAATCGTTGCCTTATAGTTTTTTAAAATTTTAATAGATACTTTGACATCTATATGCGAATTAAAACAGTTTATTCCTTTTAAAAATTCTGACCGAAACAAGAGTTATGAATTTTCAAAATTGTGCCTGCAGCAGTAAGGTAGAAAACTTATTCAGAATTTAAAATAAATGTAAAAATAGAAATCGCTGCGTTATTGTTTTGCAAATTTTAATAGATATTTTTACATCTATATGCCAATTAAAACAGGTCATTTCTTTTAAATATTCCGACTAAAACAAAAGTTATGAATTTTCAAAATTTTGCCTGCAGCAGGAAGATATAAAACTTATTCTGAATTAAAAAAAAATGTAAAAAATTTTAAACGTTGAGTTATTGTTTTTCAAATTTTAAAACATACTTTTACATCTTTATGCTAATTAAAACAGTTTTTTTTTAATATTCTAACCGAAACAAAAGTTATAAATTTTCAAAATTGTGCTTGCAGAAGTAAGATAGAATTCTAAATTTTAAAAAAATGTAAAAAATTTAAATCAGTGAGTTATTATTTTTCAAATCACAGTTTATTTCTTTTCAAATTCTGACTCAAACAGAAGTTATGAATTTTCAAAACTCTGTCTGCAATAAGATACAAATGTTAGTTTGAATTTAAAAAAAATGTAAGAGATTGAAATCGTTGCGTAATTATTTACCAAATTAAAAAAATCACACCTATTTCCCAATTAAAACGGCTTATTTAAAGAAATTTAAAAAAAACAACTAATTCTAAAGTTATGAATTTTCAAAATTGTGCTTGATTTATTTCTGAAGTCTGAAAAAATCGACTATTTTGAAAATGTTCTAACATGTTCTTGGTGACTTGCCATTTTTTTTGATTTTTTTTCCCAGATGTAGTTTTTCAACTCCAATCGATTTGGCTCATTTGTCTGATAAAGAAAATGTTATTAAATAAAGTTTTCTTTGCTGACGTGTCACGGGCTTCAAATCGACATTTGTTGTTGCGTAAGTACATTTTCTAAAAGATCTTGAAGGGATCTTTACGGTGATGTATAGAAACCCAGAATCGAACAGGTGATTTTTTCAGGAAATCATTTCAAATGCAATTTTTGACCAAAGGTGATAATTTTTAGATTTTCGTCTTATATTATTTTTTTTAATTGAATTCGACTGATTTGCATACAAGGAGCACAGATTTGCAAACCGAGTTCGATTGAGAGGCTTCGTGCAGGTGCTACGGCCGTTCAAAGTTTGAAAAATATTTTTTTTTAACAGATGTGAATTTTTTTTTGCTTTTTTAATTTCTCTCGTTCTACTGATAAGAAATAGATGCACTTTTGTTGGTCAAGGATTTAAGAAAGTAACCGTTTTTTTTTATATTACACTGTTACACATCTGCTGGCGAGGAATGATTCAAGAATTAACCTTGAAATAGTAAACTTTTTAAAAACAATTTAAATATTTAGATAATATAGTTTAACAAATACTTAATGTTGAAATTGGTAAGTGATCGATATCATTCTACTTTTGTTGTATTCAATTAATATAAGATATATTAACACAAACGGTGATGGCGGATGACCACGTAGTCAGCGCCAAAGGCAAAACGAAAAATTAAAAAAAACAAAATTTTATATTACACAAAAAACATAGTTAGTTCAAATACACCCTGTATATCACTTACTGATTATTTGTATAAATTACATACCTAAAGAACCACTATTCTTCTTGATGAGCATTTAATATATTTGTTTTGCTGCGCATATTGTAAAAATAATATCGAAAATAATATTCTACTAAATATGTTAAAATTAAGAAAAGAAGTTTGCTCGTGTTGATATAAGTGTGTGCTTTTCGTGTAATATGTATGGTGTACTTAATGGCGCCTGGTGACCATGGAAACAGGTGGGACCAGCCACGAGCCACCAGTCACAGCTTTCTTTTAAATTTCTATTTTTGATTTATACGTATTATTCCTGTTACAAAATAATCTATTCCTGGTTAAAATAATTAAAAGCAAAAACGAAGAATAAAATAACAAGATAATGAAAATCACGTGCTTTTTACGCAGTAATGTAGTGTCTGGCCAGACGAAACGGGCCGCGAAATAGACGTAGCGCGCGGTAAAAAAAACACTAGAAAACAAGCAGGGAATCGTGCGTTATAAAACAGGACCAGCCACAGCAGGCCCTAGAGCATTATAAGGTGTGAGCCACAGAATTTTGTTTCTGCGTAGGCCATGCCTGAGAGAGAGAGAGAAACATAGCAGTGATGTCTAAGATTAATTCAGTTTTTCAAATCTAATTCTCATGACGTAATAATATGCAACATACCGTCTTTATCTCACAGCCAACTCTGCAACAAAATTTTGTGGCTCACACGATACAATATTACTACAATGTACTGCAGTATTTTTTAACCGGCGTTGGTATACCTTATAACTTCTGTGTAACATCACACATAAACAATGATATATTACTGCGTCAACTGAAAACGTATCCATCAAAAATTTTAAGGTACAGAAACGAGGACAAAATTAATTGAACGTATATTTTTTATTTCACTTTGAACTATCAATAAAACGAGAGATTGAAATCTGCGCCATTAACTCGGCCATAAATTTTAGCCGGTGCGCACACACACACACATAGAGAAAATCCCCTGTTTTAATAGTAGTTATAAACAGTTTGTGAGGGGGTTTGAAAGTTGTAATTGGAAACGTCATGATGATGGGCAAAAGTGGCGCGTGACTTTAATGCGTTTTTAAGTACGGTTATTAGTTTTGGGGGCGCGTACGCACCCACAATTATAATCGAATCAGAACAGAAAATGTAAAGCGGAGAGAGAAAGGGAGAGAGAGAGTGATGAACTGTACTTACAGATTGTAGTGGACGTCCGCCATGTTGGGCCTGTAGTGGAGGGCCTTCCGGTAGGCCCATTCCGCTTCCGCGACCCTTCCTTGGCTGCTCAGAACACTACCCAAATTTCCGTAAGCTGCAAGAAGAAAATACTAGTAAACAATATTTATTTACAGAAATGAGTTTTACAAATTACAATATTACAAATAAAATGGTGATGTGGCCATCATGTTAATTTCTCCGACTTGATAGCATCATAGCCATTTATATTTACGTTTTCATGGTTTATTTATGTAAATCGAGCGTTGCGTAAACTCTGATGAAACTGGCGTTTAAAACGTCAAAATTATGACCAAAAATTAAAAAAAAAAAAAATTCTCGAATTTAAATGATTTTATGAAAAATGTTTTCAAGCAAAAGATGTTCATTTCTTTGTTGTCTTCAATGTTTGTTTAAATGTTTTTGTGATATTTTTCATATTTAAGAAAATATTGGCAAAAAACAAAAAACAGTTAAGGTAAACGCCCACTTCCGGTATACGAAATATTACCAAAAGCTTTTCAGTTCTTCAGATTGTCAAATAAGACGTATTTTTAAAGTTTCAAATCAATTGCTTTATTAGTTTTTGAGATACAGCGCGCACACACAGACACACACACAGAAACACAACATTTTTGTTTCCAGAAATTGTTGAAATGATATATAAGGACCTCAAAACAATATACTATTCTTTGTATTACTTATATGGTGGCTAATTTATGTTAAACATGATGAATATATTTGCATTTTAAAGCCGCAAGATTTATTGGCAGTGTTTATTCGTATTGATGAACTTGACACAATTTTTAAATCTATTTTTTTTTTAATTTTTGGAGCCAATTAGCAAAAGAGCACGCCACCCACGCCAAAATATTTAATCGCATTAAACGAGTCCATGCGTGCCGAACTTCGTCCCCGTGTATAAATATATATAAGAAAACGAGCACGGCCCGAGTTAATCCAATTACTCATTTCTCGAGGATATCTTCTGCATTTCAACATCGCGTGCAAGATTAATCTATTTACTACTCGAGAAAATGTCAGAATCTGTTTAACTTTTGCGCGACCCGGGAGCAACACGAATCGGTCCATTTTTCGTCCCGAGGACTATATTTCAAAGAGCGTTCACGTGCCTCGGGTAATAACGTCTTGGCTAAATTTAATTGGGGAAGTTGCCCTTTGAACCCGGCGAACTATTCCAATTATACATAAATTATACTTTGTTTCGGACCCTCTTTACATATTTGCAGATAGGGGGGAATATCGGGACGCAATCAATGGCAGGAATTTAATAAGGTGACGTTACCTTAAACTGGGAAATTGAGAATTTTAAAGTTTATCAGAGTCGTCTAGAATTGTCTGATGCAATATAATGCCTTTAATTCATGATGACACTGTTTTTTTGCTATGAAAGATAGCTGAAATTTTTTACCGGCAATCAATTTCTCTCGTCTTTCTGATGAAAATAAAGTTAAATTCAATAGTCTACGATTATTTTTAAGAAAGTTGCATTTTTTAACAAATTTTCCAAGGGGGTTAGTCATATATTTTTTCACGATTTCATCAAAAATTAAAAATCTCTAATCCGACTAATTGACGTACGAGGAGCTCAGATTTGGAAACCGCGTTCAATTTGGACTTTTCGTTTGGCCGCTACGGCCGATCAAAGTCTGAAAAATCAATTATTTTCTAAAATTTCCCAAAAATGTTCATGGTGACTGACTAATTTTTTTGCTATTGAAGATAGCTAAAAATTTTTACCGGCAATCAATTTCTCTCGTCTCTCTGATGAAAATAAAGTTAAATTCAATAGTCTACGATGATTTTTAAGAAAGTTGCATTTTTTAACAAATTTTCCAAGGGGGATAGTCATGTATTTTTTCACGATTTCATCAAAAATTAAAAATCTCTAATCCGACTAACTGACGTACGAGGAGCTCAGATTTGCAAACCGCGTTCAATTTGGACTTTTCGTTTGGCCGCCACGGCCGATCAAAGTCTGAAAAATCAATTATTTTCTAAAATTTCCCAAAAATGTTCATGGTGACTGACTATTTTTTTGCTATTGAAGTTAGCTGAAATTTTTTAACGGCAATCAATTTCTCTCGTCTTTCTGATGAAAATAAAGTTAAATTCAATAGTCTACGATGATTTTTAAGAAAGTTGCATTTTTTAACAAATTTTCCAAGGGGGTTAGTCATGTATTTTTTCACGATTTCATCAAAAATTAAAAATCTCTAATCCGACTAATTGACGTACGAGGAGCTCAGAATTGCAAACCGCGTTCAATTTGGACTTTTCGTTTGGCCGCTACGGCCGATCAGAGTCTGAAAAATCAATTATTTTCTAAAATTTTCCAAAAATGTTCATGGTGACTGACTAATTTTTTTGCTATTGAAGATAGCTGAAATTTCTTACCGGCAATCAATTTCTCTCGTCTTTCTGATGAAAATAAAGTTAAATTCAATAGTCTACGATGATTTTTAAGAAAGTTGCATTTTTTAACAAATTTTCCAAGGGGGTTGGTCATGTATTTTTTCACGATTTCATCAAAAATTAAAAATCTCTAATCCGACTAATTGACGTACGAGGAGCTCAGATTTGCAAACCGCGTTCAATTTGGACTTTTCGTTTGGCCGCCACGGCCGATCAAAGTCTGAAAAATCAATTATTTTCTAAAATTTCCCAAAAATGTTCATGGTGACTGACTATTTTTTTTGCTATTGAAGTTAGCTGAAATTTTTTAACGGCAATCAATTTCTCTCGTCTTTCTGATGAAAATAAAGTTAAATTCAATAGTCTACGATGATTTTTAAGAAAGTTGCATTTTTTAACAAATTTTCCAAGGGGGTTAGTCATGTATTTTTTCACGATTTCATCAAAAATTAAAAATCTCTAATCCGACTAATTGACGTACGAGGAGCTCAGATTTGCAAACCGCGTTCAATTTGGACTTTTCGTTTGGCCGCTACGGCCGATCAAAGTCTAAAAAATCAATTATTTTCTAAAATTTCCCAAAAATGTTCATGGTGACTGACTAATTTTTTTGCTATTGAAGATAGCTAAAATTTTTTACCGGCAATCAATTTCTCTCGTCTTTCTGATGAAAATAAAGTTAAATTCAATAGTCTACGATGATTTTTAAGAAAGTTGCATTTTTTAACAAATTTTCCAAGGGGGTTAGTCATGTATTTTTTCACCATTTCATCAAAAATTAAAAATCTCTAGTCCGACTAATTGACGTACGAGGAGCTCAGATTTGCAAACCGCGTTCAATTTGGACTTTTCGTTTGGCCGCTACGGCCGATCAAAGTCTGAAAAATCAATTATTTTCTAAAATTTCCCAAAAATGTTCATGGTGACTGACTAATTTTTTTGCTATTGAAGATAGCTAAAATTTTTTACCGGCAATCAATTTCTCTCGTCTTTCTGATGAAAATAAAGTTAAATTCAATAGTCTACGATGATTTTTAAGAAAGTTGCATTTTTAACAAATTTTCCAAGGGGGTTAGTCATGTATTTTTTCACGATTTCATCAAAAATTAAAAATCTCTAATCCGACTAATTGACGTACGAGGAGCTCAGATTTGCAAACCGCGTTCAATTTGGAGTTTTCGTTTGGCCGCTATGGCCGATCAAAGTCTGAAAAATCAATTATTTTCTAAAATTGCCCAAAAATGTTCAAGGTGACTGACTAATTTTTTTGCTATTGAAGATAGCTGAAATTTTTTACCGGCAATCAATTTCTCTCGTCTTTCTGATGAAAATAAAGTTAAATTCAATAGTCTACGATGATTTTTAAGAAAGTTGCATTTTTTAACAAATTTTCCAAGGGGGTTGGTCATGTATTTTTTCACGATTTCATCAAAAATTAAAAATCTCTAATCCGACTAATTGACGTACGAGGAGCTCAGATTTGCAAACCGCGTTCAATTTGGACTTTTCGTTTGGCCGCCACGGCCGATCAAAGTCTGAAAAATCAATTATTTTCTAAAATTTCCCAAAAATGTTCATGGTGACTGACTATTTTTTTTGCTATTGAAGTTAGCTGAAATTTTTTAACGGCAATCAATTTCTCTCGTCTTTCTGATGAAAATAAAGTTAAATTCAATAGTCTACGATGATTTTTAAGAAAGTTGCATTTTTTAACAAATTTTCCAAGGGGGTTAGTCATGTATTTTTTCACCATTTCATCAAAAATTAAAAATCTCTAATCCGACTAATTGACGAACGAGGAGCTTAGATTTGCAAACCGCGTTCAATTTGGACTTTTCGTTTGGCCGCTACGGCCGATAAAAGTCTGAAAAATCAATTATTTTCCAAAATTTCCCAGAAATGTTTATGGTGACTGACTATTTTTTTTGCTATTGAAGTTAGCTGAAATTTTTTAACGGCAATCAATTTCTCTCGTCTTTCTGTTGAAAATAAAGTTAAATTCAATAGTCAAACCGCGTTCAATTTGGACTTTTCGATTGGCCGCCACGGCCGATCAAAGTCTGAAAAATCAATTATTTTCTAAAATTTCCCAAAAATGTTCATGGTGACTGACTATTTTTTTTGCTATTGAAGTTAGCTGAAATTTTTTAACGGCAATCAATTTCTCTCGTCTTTCTGATGAAAATAAAGTTAAATTCAATAGTCTACGATAATTTTTAAGAAAGTTGCATTTTTTAACAAATTTTCCAAGGGGGTTAGTCAAGTATTTTTTCACGATTTCATCAAAAATTAAAAATCTCTAATCCGACTAATTGACGTACGAGGAGCTCAGATTTGCAAACCGCGTTCAATTTGGACTTTTCGTTTGGCCGCTACGGCCGATCAAAGTCTGAAAAATCAATTATTTTCTAAAATTTCCCAGAAATGTTCATGGTGACTGACTATTATTTTTGCTATTGAAGTTAGCTGAAATTTTTTAACGGCAATCAATTCCTCTCGTCTTTCTGATGAAAATAAAGTTAAATTCAATAGTCTACGATGATTTTTAAGAAAGTTGCATTTTTTAACAAATTTTCCAAGGGTTAGTCATGTATTTTTTCACGATTTCATCAAAAATTAAAAATCTCTAGTCCGACTAATTGACGTACGAGGACCTCAGATTTGCAAACCGCGTTCAATTTGGACTTTTCGTTTGGCCGCTACGGCCGATCAAAGTCTGAAAAATCAATTATTTTCTAAAATTTCCCAAAAATGTTCATGGTGACTGACTATTTTTTTTGCTATTGAAGTTAGCTGAAATTTTTTAACGGCAATCAATTTCTCTCGTCTTTCTGATGAAAATAAAGTTAAATTCAATAGTCTACGATGATTTTAAGAAAGTTGCATTTTTTAACAAATTTTCCAAGGGGGTTAGTCATGTATTTTTTCACGATTTCATCAAAATTAAAAATCTCTAGTCCGACTAATTGACGTACGAGGACCTCAGATTTGCAAACCGCGTTCAATTTGGACTTTTCGTTTGCCGCTACGGCCGATCAAAGTCTGAAAAATCAATTATTTTCTAAAATTTCCCAAAAATGTTCATGGTGACTGACTATTTTTTTTGCTATTGAAGTTAGCTGAATTTTTTAACGGCAATCAATTTCTCTCGTCTTTCTGATGAAAATAAAGTTAAATTCAATAGTCTACGATGATTTTTAAGAAAGTTGCATTTTTTAAACAAATTTTCCAAGGGGGTTAGTCATGTATTTTTTCACGATTTCATCAAAAATTAAAAATCTCTAATCCGACTAATTGACGTACGAGGAGCTCAGATTTGCAAACCGCGTTCAATTTGGACTTTTCGATTGGCCGCCACGGCCGATCAAAGTCTGAAAAATCAATTATTTTCTAAAATTTCCCAAAAATGTTCATGGTGACTGACTATTTTTTTTGCTATTGAAGTTAGCTGAAATTTTTAACGGCAATCAATTTCTCTCGTCTTTCTGATGAAAATAAAGTTAAATTCAATAGTCTACGATGATTTTTAAGAAAGTTGCATTTTTTAACAAATTTTCCAAGGGGGTTAGTCATGTATTTTTTCACGATTTCATCAAAAATTAAAAATCTCTAATCCGACTAATTGACGTACGAGGAGCTCAGATTTGCAAACCGCGTTCAATTTGGACTTTTCGATTGGCCGCCACGGCCGATCAAAGTCTGAAAAATCAATTATTTTCTAAAATTCCCAAAAATGTTCATGGTGACCTGACTATTTTTTTTGCTATTGAAGTTAGCTGAATTTTTTTAACGGCAATCAATTTCTCTCGTCTTTCTGATGAAAATAAAGTTAAATTCAATAGTCTACGATGATTTTTAAGAAAGTTGCATTTTTTAACAAATTTTCCAAGGGGGTTAGTCATGTATTTTTCACGATTTCATCAAAAATTAAAAATCTCTAATCCGACTAATTGACGTACGAGGAGCTCAGATTTGCAAACCGCGTTCAATTTGGACTTTTCGTTTGGCCGCTACGGCCGATCAAAGTCTGAAAAATCAATTATTTTCTAAAATTTCCCAGAAATGTTCATGGTGACTGACTATTTTTTTTGCTATTGAAGTTAGCTGAAATTTTTTAACGGCAATCAATTCCTCTCGTCTTTCTGATGAAAATAAAGTTAAATTCAATAGTCTACGATGATTTTTAAGAAAGTTGCATTTTTTAACAAATTTTCCAAGGGTTAGTCATGTATTTTTTCACGATTTCATCAAAAATTAAAAATCTCTAGTCCGACTAATTGACGTACGAGGACCTCAGATTTGCAAACCGCGTTCAATTTGGACTTTTCGTTTGGCCGCCACGGCCGATCAAAGTCTGAAAAATCAATTATTTTCTAAAATTTCCCAAAAATGTTCATAGTGACTGACTATTTTTTTTGCTATTGAAGTAAGCTGAAATTTTTTAACGGCAATCAATTTCTCTCGTCTTTCTGATGAAAATAAAGTTAAATTCAATAGTCTACGATGATTTTTAAGAAAGTTGCATTTTTTAACAAATTTTCCAAGGGGGTTAGTCATGTATTTTTCACGATTTCATCAAAATTAAAAATCTCTAATCCGACTAATTGACGTACGAGGAGCTCAGATTTGCAAACCGCGTTCAATTTGGACTTTTCGTTTGGCCGCTACGGCCGATCAAAGTCTGAAAAATCAATTATTTTCTAAAATTGCCCAAAAATGTTCATGGTGACTGACTAATTTTTTTGCTATTGAAGTTAGCTGAAATTTTTTAACGGCAATCAATTTCTCTCGTCTTTCTGATGAAAATAAAGTTAAATTCAATAGTCTACGATGATTTTTAAGAAAGTTGCATTTTTTAACAAATTTTCCAAGGGGGTTAGTCATGTATTTTTTCACGATTTCATCAAAAATTAAAAATGTCTAATCCGACTAATTGACGTACGAGGAGCTCAGATTTGCAAACCGCGTTCAATTTGGACTTTTCGATTGGCCGCCACGGCCGATCAAAGTCTGAAAAATCAATTATTTTCTAAAATTTCCCAAAAATGTTCATAGTGACTGACTATTTTTTTTGCTATTGAAGTTAGCTGAAATTTTTTAACGGCAATCAATTTCTCTCGTCTTTCTGATGAAAATAAAGTTAAATTCAATAGTCTACGATGATTTTTAAGAAAGTTGCATTTTTTTACAAATTTTCCAAGGGGGTTAGTCATGTATTTTTTCACGATTTCCATCAAAAATTAAAAATCTCTAATCCGACTAATTGACGTACGAGGAGCTCAGATTTGCAAACCGCGTTCAATTTGGACTTTTCGTTTGGCCGCTACGGCCGATCAAAGTCTGAAAAATCAATTATTTTCTAAAATTGCCCCAAAATGTTCATGGTGACTGACTAATTTTTTTGCTATTGAAGTTAGCTGAAATTTTTTAACGGCAATCAATTTCTCTCGTCTTTCTGATGAAAATAAAGTTAAATTCAATAGTCTACGATGATTTTTAAGAAAGTTGCATTTTTTAACAAATTTTCCAAGGGGGTTAGTCATGTATTTTTTCACGATTTCATCAAAAATTAAAATCTCTAATCCGACTAATTGACGTACGAGGAGCTCAGATTTGCAAACCGCGTTCAATTTGGACTTTTCGATTGGCCGCCACGGCCGATCAAAGGTCTGAAAAATCAATTATTTTCTAAAATTTCCCAAAAATGTTCATGGTGACTGACTATTTTTTTTTGCTATTGAAGTTAGCTGAAATTTTTTAACGGCAATCAATTTCTCTCGTCTTTCTGATGAAAATAAAGTTAAATTCAATAGTCTACGATGATTTTTAAGAAAGTTGCATTTTTTAACAAATTTTCCAAGGGGGTTAGTCATGTATTTTTTCACGATTTCATCAAAAATTAAAAATCTCTAATCCGACTAATTGACGTACGAGGAGCTTAGATTTGCAAACCGCGTTCAATTTGGACTTTTCGTTTGGCCGCTACGGCCGATCAAAGTCTGAAAAATCAATTATTTTCTAAAATTTCCCAGAAATGTTCATGGTGACTGACTATTTTTTTTTGCTATTGAAGTTAGCTGAAATTTTTTAACGGCAATCAATTTCTCTCGTCTTTCTGATGAAAATAAAGTTAAATTCAATAGTCTACGATGATTTTTAAGAAAGTTGCATTTTTTAACAAATTTTCCAAGGGGGTTAGTCATGTATTTTTCACCATTTCATCAAAAATTAAAAATCTCCAAACCGACTAATTGACGTACGAGGAGCTCAGATTTGCAAACCGCGTTCAATTTGGAGTTTTCGTTTGGCCGCTACGGCCGATCAAAGTCTGAAAAATCAATTATTTTCTAAAATTGCCCAAAAATGTTCATGGTGACTGACTATTTTTTTTGCTATTGAAGTTAGCTGAAATTTTTTAACGGCAATCAATTTCTCTCGTCTTTCTGATGAAAATAAAGTTAAATTCAATAGTATACGATGATTTTTAAGAAACGGCAATCAATTCCTCTCGTCTTTCTGATGAAAATAAAGTTAAATTCAATAGTCTACGATGATTTTTAAGAAAGTTGCATTTTTTAACAAATTTTCCAAGGGGGTTAGTCATGTATTTTTTCACGATTTCATCAAAAATTAAAAATCTCTAATCCGACTAATTGACGTACGAGGAGCTTAGATTTGCAAACCGCGTTCAATTTGGACTTTTCGTTTGGCCGCTACGGCCGATCAAAGTCTGAAAAATCAATTATTTTCTAAAATTTCCCAGAAATGTTCATGGTGACTGACTATTTTTTTTTGCTATTGAAGTTAGCTGAAATTTTTTAACGGCAATCAATTTCTCTCGTCTTTCTGATGAAAATAAAGTTAAATTCAATAGTCTACGATGATTTTTAAGAAAGTTGCATTTTTTAACAAATTTTCCAAGGGTTAGTCATGTATTTTTTCACGATTTCATCAAAAATTAAAAATCTCTAGTCCGACTAATTGACGTACGAGGACCTCAGATTTGCAAACCGCGTTCAATTTGGACTTTTCGTTTGGCCGCCACAGCCGATCAAAGTCTGAAAAATCAATTATTTTCTAAAATTTCCCAAAAATGTTCATGGTGACTGACTATTTTTTTTGCTATTGAAGTTAGCTGAAATTTTTTAATGGCAATCAATTTCTCTCGTCTTTCTGATGAAAATAAAGTTAAATTCAATAGTCTACGATGATTTTTAAGAAAGTTGCATTTTTTAACAAATTTTCCAAGGGGGTTAGTCATGTATTTTTTCACGATTTCATCAAAAATTAAAAATCTCTAATCCGACTAATTGACGTACGAGGAGCTCAGATTTGCAAACCGCGTTCAATTTGGACTTTTCGATTGGCCGCCACGGCCGATCAAAGTCTGAAAAATCAATTATTTTCTAAAATTTCCCAAAAATGTTCATGGTGACTGACTATTTTTTTTGCTATTGAAGTTAGCTGAAATTTTTTAACGGCAATCAATTTCTCTCGTCTTTCTGATGAAAATAAAGTTAAATTCAATAGTCTACGATGATTTTTAAGAAAGTTGCATTTTTTAACAAATTTTCCAAGGGGGTTAGTCATGTATTTTTTCACGATTTCATAAAAAATTAAAAATCTCTAATCCGACTAATTGACGTACGAGGAGCTCAGATTTGCAAACCGCGTTCAATTTGGACTTTTCGATTGGCCGCCACGGCCGATCAAAGTCTGAAAAATCAATTATTTTCTAAAATTTCCCAAAAATGTTCATGGTGACTGACTATTTTTTTTGCTATTGAAGTTAGCTGAAATTTTTTAACGGCAATCAATTTCTCTCGTCTTTCTGATGAAAATAAAGTTAAATTCAATAGTCTACGATGATTTTTAAGAAAGTTGCATTTTTTAACAAATTTTCCAAGGGGGTTAGTCATGTATTTTTTCACGATTTCATCAAAAATTAAAAATCTCTAATCCGACTAATTGACGTACGAGGAGCTCAGATTTGCAAACCGCGTTCAATTTGGACTTTTCGTTTGGCCGCTACGGCCGATCAAAGTCTGAAAAATCAATTATTTTCTAAAATTTCCCAGAAATGTTCATGGTGACTGACTATTTTTTTTGCTATTGAAGTTAGCTGAAATTTTTTAACGGCAATCAATTCCTCTCGTCTTTCTGATGAAAATAAAGTTAAATTCAATAGTCTACGATGATTTTTAAGAAAGTTGCATTTTTTAACAAATTTTCCAAGGGTTAGTCATGTATTTTTTCACGATTTCATCAAAAATTAAAAATCTCTAGTCCGACTAATTGACGTACGAGGACCTCAGATTTGCAAACCGCGTTCAATTTGGACTTTTCGTTTGGCCGCCACGGCCGATCAAAGTCTGAAAAATCAATTATTTTCTAAAATTTCCCAAAAATGTTCATAGTGACTAACTATTTTTTTTGCTATTGAAGTTAGCTGAAATTTTTTAACGGCAATCAATTTCTCTCGTCTTTCTGATGAAAATAAAGTTAAATTCAATAGTCTACGATGATTTTTAAGAAAGTTGCATTTTTTAACAAATTTTCCAAGGGGGTTAGTCATGTATTTTTTCACGATTTCATCAAAAATTAAAAATCTCTAATCCGACTAATTGACGTACGAGGAGCTCAGATTTGCAAACCGCGTTCAATTTGGACTTTTCGATTGGCCGCCACGGCCGATCAAAGTCTGAAAAATCAATTATTTTCTAAAATTTCCCAAAAATGTTCATGGTGACTGACTATTTTTTTTGCTATTGAAGTTAGCTGAAATTTTTTAACGGCAATCAATTTCTCTCGTCTTTCTGATGAAAATAAAGTTAAATTCAATAGTCTACGATGATTTTTAAGAAAGTTGCATTTTTTAACAAATTTTCCAAGGGGGTTAGTCATGTATTTTTTCACGATTTCATCAAAAATTAAAAATCTCTAATCCGACTAATTGACGTACGAGGAGCTCAGATTTGCAAACCGCGTTCAATTTGGACTTTTCGTTTGCCGCTACGGCCGATCAAAGTCTGAAAAATCAATTATTTTCTAAAATTTCCCAGAAATGTTCATGGTGACTGACTATTTTTTTTGCTATTGAAGTTAGCTGAAATTTTTTAACGGCAATCAATTCCTCTCGTCTTTCTGATGAAAATAAAGTTAAATTCAATAGTCTACGATGATTTTTAAGAAAGTTGCATTTTTTAACAAATTTTCCAAGGGTTAGTCATGTATTTTTTCACGATTTCATCAAAAATTAAAAATCTCTAGTCCGACTAATTGACGTACGAGGACCTCAGATTTGCAAACCGCGTTCAATTTGGACTTTTCGTTTGGCCGCCACGGCCGATCAAAGTCTGAAAAATCAATTATTTTCTAAAATTTCCCAAAAATGTTCATAGTGACTGACTATTTTTTTTGCTATTGAAGTTAGCTGAAATTTTTTAACGGCAATCAATTTCTCTCGTCTTTCTGATGAAAATAAAGTTAAATTCAATAGTCTACGATGATTTTTAAGAAAGTTGCATTTTTTAACAAATTTTCCAAGGGGGTTAGTCATGTATTTTTTCACGATTTCATCAAAAATTAAAAATCTCTAATCCGACTAATTGACGTACGAGGAGCTCAGATTTGCAAACCGCGTTCAATTTGGACTTTTCGATTGGCCGCCACGGCCGATCAAAGTCTGAAAAATCAATTATTTTCTAAAATTTCCCAAAAATGTTCATGGTGACTGACTATTTTTTTTGCTATTGAAGTTAGCTGAAATTTTTTAACGGCAATCAATTTCTCTCGTCTTTCTGATGAAAATAAAGTTAAATTCAATAGTCTACGATGATTTTTAAGAAAGTTGCATTTTTTAACAAATTTTCCAAGGGGGTTAGTCATGTATTTTTTCACGATTTCATAAAAAATTAAAAATCTCTAATCCGACTAATTGACGTACGAGGAGCTCAGATTTGCAAACCGCGTTCAATTTGGACTTTTCGATTGGCCGCCACGGCCGATCAAAGTCTGAAAAATCAATTATTTTCTAAAATTTCCCAAAAATGTTCATGGTGACTGACTATTTTTTTTGCTATTGAAGTTAGCTGAAATTTTTTAACGGCAATCAATTTCTCTCGTCTTTCTGATGAAAATAAAGTTAAATTCAATAGTCTACGATGATTTTTAAGAAAGTTGCATTTTTTAACAAATTTTCCAAGGGGGTTAGTCATGTATTTTTTCACGATTTCATCAAAAATTAAAAATCTCTAATCCGACTAATTGACGTACGAGGAGCTCAGATTTGCAAACCGCGTTCAATTTGGACTTTTCGTTTGGCCGCTACGGCCGATCAAAGTCTGAAAAATCAATTATTTTCTAAAATTTCCCAGAAATGTTCATGGTGACTGACTATTTTTTTTGCTATTGAAGTTAGCTGAAATTTTTTAACGGCAATCAATTCCTCTCGTCTTTCTGATGAAAATAAAGTTAAATTCAATAGTCTACGATGATTTTTAAGAAAGTTGCATTTTTTAACAAATTTTCCAAGGGTTAGTCATGTATTTTTTCACGATTTCATCAAAAATTAAAAATCTCTAGTCCGACTAATTGACGTACGAGGACCTCAGATTTGCAAACCGCGTTCAATTTGGACTTTTCGTTTGGCCGCCACGGCCGATCAAAGTCTGAAAAATCAATTATTTTCTAAAATTTCCCAAAAATGTTCATAGTGACTAACTATTTTTTTTGCTATTGAAGTTAGCTGAAATTTTTTAACGGCAATCAATTTCTCTCGTCTTTCTGATGAAAATAAAGTTAAATTCAATAGTCTACGATGATTTTTAAGAAAGTTGCATTTTTTAACAAATTTTCCAAGGGGGTTAGTCATGTATTTTTTCACGATTTCATCAAAAATTAAAAATCTCTAATCCGACTAATTGACGTACGAGGAGCTCAGATTTGCAAACCGCGTTCAATTTGGACTTTTCGATTGGCCGCCACGGCCGATCAAAGTCTGAAAAATCAATTATTTTCTAAAATTTCCCAAAAATGTTCATGGTGACTGACTATTTTTTTTGCTATTGAAGTTAGCTGAAATTTTTTAACGGCAATCAATTTCTCTCGTCTTTCTGATGAAAATAAAGTTAAATTCAATAGTCTACGATGATTTTTAAGAAAGTTGCATTTTTTAACAAATTTTCCAAGGGGGTTAGTCATGTATTTTTTCACGATTTCATCAAAAATTAAAAATCTCTAATCCGACTAATTGACGTACGAGGAGCTCAGATTTGCAAACCGCGTTCAATTTGGACTTTTCGTTTGGCCGCTACGGCCGATCAAAGTCTGAAAAATCAATTATTTTCTAAAATTTCCCAGAAATGTTCATGGTGACTGACTATTTTTTTTGCTATTGAAGTTAGCTGAAATTTTTTAACGGCAATCAATTCCTCTCGTCTTTCTGATGAAAATAAAGTTAAATTCAATAGTCTACGATGATTTTTAAGAAAGTTGCATTTTTTAACAAATTTTCCAAGGGTTAGTCATGTATTTTTTCACGATTTCATCAAAAATTAAAAATCTCTAGTCCGACTAATTGACGTACGAGGACCTCAGATTTGCAAACCGCGTTCAATTTGGACTTTTCGTTTGGCCGCCACGGCCGATCAAAGTCTGAAAAATCAATTATTTTCTAAAATTTCCCAAAAATGTTCATAGTGACTGACTATTTTTTTTGCTATTGAAGTTAGCTGAAATTTTTTAACGGCAATCAATTTCTCTCGTCTTTCTGATGAAAATAAAGTTAAATTCAATAGTCTACGATGATTTTTAAGAAAGTTGCATTTTTTAACAAATTTTCCAAGGGGGTTAGTCATGTATTTTTTCACGATTTCATCAAAAATTAAAAATCTCTAATCCGACTAATTGACGTACGAGGAGCTCAGATTTGCAAACCGCGTTCAATTTGGACTTTTCGTTTGGCCGCTACGGCCGATCAAAGTCTGAAAAATCAATTATTTTCTAAAATTGCCCAAACATGTTCATGGTGACTGACTAATTTTTTTGCTATTGAAGTTAGCTGAAATTTTTTAACGGCAATCAATTTCTCTCGTCTTTCTGATGAAAATAAAGTTAAATTCAATAGTCTACGATGATTTTTAAGAAAGTTGCATTTTTTAACAAATTTTCCAAGGGGGTTAGTCATGTATTTTTTCACGATTTCATCAAAAATTAAAAATGTCTAATCCGACTAATTGACGTACGAGGAGCTCAGATTTGCAAACCGCGTTCAATTTGGACTTTTCGATTGGCCGCCACGGCCGATCAAAGTCTGAAAAATCAATTATTTTCTAAAATTTCCCAAAAATGTTCATAGTGACTGACTATTTTTTTTGCTATTGAAGTTAGCTGAAATTTTTTAACGGCAATCAATTTCTCTCGTCTTTCTGATGAAAATAAAGTTAAATTCAATAGTCTACGATGATTTTTAAGAAAGTTGCATTTTTTTACAAATTTTCCAAGGGGGTTAGTCATGTATTTTTTCACGATTTCATCAAAAATTAAAAATCTCTAATCCGACTAATTGACGTACGAGGAGCTCAGATTTGCAAACCGCGTTCAATTTGGACTTTTCGTTTGGCCGCTACGGCCGATCAAAGTCTGAAAAATCAATTATTTTCTAAAATTGCCCAAAAATGTTCATGGTGACTGACTAATTTTTTTGCTATTGAAGTTAGCTGAAATTTTTTAACGGCAATCAATTTCTCTCGTCTTTCTGATGAAAATAAAGTTAAATTCAATAGTCTACGATGATTTTTAAGAAAGTTGCATTTTTTAACAAATTTTCCAAGGGGGTTAGTCATGTATTTTTTCACGATTTCATCAAAAATTAAAAATCTCTAATCCGACTAATTGACGTACGAGGAGCTTAGATTTGCAAACCGCGTTCAATTTGGACTTTTCGATTGGCCGCCACGGCCGATCAAAGTCTGAAAAATCAATTATTTTCTAAAATTTCCCAAAAATGTTCATGGTGACTGACTATTTTTTTTGCTATTGAAGTTAGCTGAAATTTTTTAACGGCAATCAATTTCTCTCGTCTTTCTGATGAAAATAAAGTTAAATTCAATAGTCTACGATGATTTTTAAGAAAGTTGCATTTTTTAACAAATTTTCCAAGGGGGTTAGTCATGTATTTTTTCACGATTTCATCAAAAATTAAAAATCTCTAATCCGACTAATTGACGTACGAGGAGCTTAGATTTGCAAACCGCGTTCAATTTGGACTTTTCGTTTGGCCGCTACGGCCGATCAAAGTCTGAAAAATCAATTATTTTCTAAAATTTCCCAGAAATGTTCATGGTGACTGACTATTTTTTTGCTATTGAAGTTAGCTGAAATTTTTTAACGGCAATCAATTTCTCTCGTCTTTCTGATGAAAATAAAGTTAAATTCAATAGTCTACGATGATTTTTAAGAAAGTTGCATTTTTTAACAAATTTTCCAAGGGGGTTAGTCATGTATTTTTTCACGATTTCATCAAAAAATAAAAATCTCTAATCCGACTAATTGACGTACGAGGAGCTCAGATTTGCAAACCGCGTTCAATTTGGACTTTTCGATTGGCCGCCACGGCCGATCAAAGTCTGAAAAATCAATTATTTTCTAAAATTTCCCAAAAATGTTCATGGTGACTGACTATTTTTTTTGCTATTGAAGTTAGCTGAATTTTTTTAACGGCAATCAATTTCTCTCGTCTTTCTGATAAAAATAAAGTTAAATTCAATAGTCTACGATGATTTTTAAGAAAGTTGCATTTTTTAACAAATTTTCCAAGGGGGTTAGTCATGTATTTTTTCACGATTTCATCAAAAATTAAAAATCTCTAATCCGACTAATTGACGTACGAGGAGCTCAGATTTGCAAACCGCGTTCAATTTGGACTTTTCGATTGGCCGCCACGGCCGATCAAAGTCTGAAAAATCAATTATTTTCTAAAATTTCCCAGAAATGTTCATGGTGACTGACTATTTTTTTTGCTATTGAAGTTAGCTGAAATTTTTTAACGGCAATCAATTTCTCTCGTCTTTCTGATGAAAATAAAGTTAAATTCAATAGTCTACGATGATTTTTAAGAAAGTTGCATTTTTTAACAAATTTTCCAAGGGGGTTAGTCATGTATTTTTTCACCATTTCATCAAAAATTAAAAATCTCTAATCCGACTAATTGACGTACGAGGAGCTTAGATTTGCAAACCGCGTTCAATTTGGACTTTTCGTTTGGCCGCTACGGCCGATCAAAGTCTGAAAAATCAATTATTTTCTAAAATTTCCCAGAAATGTTCATGGTGACTGACTATTTTTTTTGCTATTGAAGTTAGCTGAAATTTTTTAACGGCAATCAATTTCTCTCGTCTTTCTGATGAAAATAAAGTTAAATTCAATAGTCTACGATGATTTTTAAGAAAGTTGCATTTTTTAACAAATTTTCCAAGGGGGTTAGTCATGTATTTTTTCACGATTTCATCAAAAATTAAAAATGTCTAATCCGACTAATTGACGTACGAGGAGCTTAGATTTGCAAACCGCGTTCAATTTGGACTTTTTGTTTGGCCGCTACGGCCGATCAAAGTCTGAAAAATCAATTATTTTCTAAAATTTCCCAGAAATGTTCATGGTGACTGACTATTTTTTTTGCTATTGAAGTTAGCTGAATTTTTTTAACGGCAATCAATTTCTCTCGTCTTTCTGATGAAAATAAAGTCAAATTCAATAGTCTACGATGATTTTTAAGAAAGTTGCATTTTTTAACAAATTTTCCAAGGGGGTTAGTCATGTATTTTTCACCATTTCATCAAAAATTAAAAATCTTTAATCCGACTAATTGACGTACGAGGAGCTCAGATTTGCAAACCGCGTTCAATTTGGACTTTTCGTTTGGCCGCCACGGCCGATCAAAGTCTGAAAAATCAATTATTTTCTAAAATTTCCCAAAAATGTTCATGGTGACTGACTATTTTTTTTGCTATTGAAGTTAGCTGAATTTTTTTAACGGCAATCAATTTCTCTCGTCTTTCTGATGAAAATAAAGTTAAATTCAATAGTCTACGATGATTTTTAAGAAAGTTGCATTTTTTAACAAATTTTCCAAGGGGGTTAGTCATGTATTTTTTCACGATTTCATCAAAAATTAAAAATCTCTAATCCGACTAATTGACGTACGAGGAGCTCAGATTTGCAAACCGCGTTCAATTTGGACTTTTCGATTGGCCGCCACGGCCGATCAAAGTCTGAAAAATCAATTATTTTCTAAAATTTCCCAAAAATGTTCATGGTGACTGACTATTTTTTTTGCTATTGAAGTTAGCTGAAATTTTTTAACGGCAATCAATTTCTCTCGTCTTTCTGATGAAAATAAAGTTAAATTCAATAGTCTACGATGATTTTTAAGAAAGTTGCATTTTTTAACAAATTTTCCAAGGGGGTCAGTCATGTATTTTTTCACCATTTCATCAAAAATTAAAAATCTCTAATCCGACTAATTGACGTACGAGGAGCTTAGATTTGCAAACCGCGTTCAATTTGGACTTTTCGTTTGGCCGCTACGGCCGATCAAAGTCTGAAAAATCAATTATTTTCTAAAATTTCCCAGAAATGTTCATGGTGACTGACTATTTTTTTTTGCTATTGAAGTTAGCTGAATTTTTTTAACGGCAATCAATTTCTCTCGTCTTTCTGATGAAAATAAAGTTAAATTCAATAGTCTACGATGATTTTTAAGAAAGTTGCATTTTTTAACAAATTTTCCAAGGGGGTTAAAAATTAAAAATCTCTAATCCGACTAATTGACGTACGAGGAGCTTAGATTTGCAAACCGCGTTCAATTTGGACTTTTCGTTTGGCCGCTACGGCCGATCAAAGTCTGAAAAATCAATTATTTTCTAAAATTTCCCAGAAATGTTCATGGTGACTGACTATTTTTTTTGCTATTGAAGTTAGCTGAAATTTTTTAACGGCAATCAATTTCTCTCGTCTTTCTGATGAAAATAAAGTTAAATTCAATAGTCTACGATGATTTTTAAGAAAGTTGCATTTTTTAACAAATTTTCCAAGGGGGTTAGTCATGTATTTTTTCACCATTTCATCAAAAATTAAAAATGTCTAATCCGACTAATTGACGTACGAGGAGCTTAGATTTGCAAACCGCGTTCAATTTGGACTTTTCGTTTGGCCGCTACGGCCGATCAAAGTCTGAAAAATCAATTATTTTCTAAAATTTCCCAGAAATGTTCATGGTGACTGACTATTTTTTTTGCTATTGAAGTTAGCTGAAATTTTTTAACGGCAATCAATTTCTCTCGTCTTTCTGATGAAAATAAAGTTACATTCAATAGTCTACGATGATTTTTAAGAAAGTTGCATTTTTTAACAAATTTTCCAAGGGGGTTAGTCATGTATTTTTTCACGATTTCATCAAAAATTAAAAATCTCTAATCCGACTAATTGACGTACGAGGAGCTCAGATTTGCAAACCGCGTTCAATTTGGACTTTTCGTTTGGCCGCCACGGCCGATCAAAGTCTGAAAAATCAATTATTTTCTAAAATTTCCCAAAAATGTTCATGGTGACTGACTATTTTTTTTGCTATTGAAGTTAGCTGAATTTTTTTAACGGCAATCAATTTCTCTCGTCTTTCTGATGAAAATAAAGTCAAATTCAATAGTCTACGATGATTTTTAAGAAAGTTGCATTTTTTAACAAATTTTCCAAGGGGGTTAGTCATGTATTTTTCACCATTTCATCAAAAATTAAAAATCTTTAATCCGACTAATTGACGTACGAGGAGCTCAGATTTGCAAACCGCGTTCAATTTGGACTTTTCGTTTGGCCGCCACGGCCGATCAAAGTCTGAAAAATCAATTATTTTCTAAAATTTCCCAAAAATGTTCATGGTGACTGACTATTTTTTTTGCTATTGAAGTTAGCTGAATTTTTTTAACGGCAATCAATTTCTCTCGTCTTTCTGATGAAAATAAAGTTAAATTCAATAGTCTACGATGATTTTTAAGAAAGTTGCATTTTTTAACAAATTTTCCAAGGGGGTTAGTCATGTATTTTTTCACGATTTCATCAAAAATTAAAAATCTCTAATCCGACTAATTGACGTACGAGGAGCTCAGATTTGCAAACCGCGTTCAATTTGGACTTTTCGATTGGCCGCCACGGCCGATCAAAGTCTGAAAAATCAATTATTTTCTAAAATTTCCCAAAAATGTTCATGGTGACTGACTATTTTTTTTGCTATTGAAGTTAGCTGAAATTTTTTAACGGCAATCAATTTCTCTCGTCTTTCTGATGAAAATAAAGTTAAATTCAATAGTCTACGATGATTTTTAAGAAAGTTGCATTTTTTAACAAATTTTCCAAGGGGGTTAGTCATGTATTTTTTCACCATTTCATCAAAAATTAAAAATCTCTAATCCGACTAATTGACGTACGAGGAGCTTAGATTTGCAAACCGCGTTCAATTTGGACTTTTCGTTTGGCCGCTACGGCCGATCAAAGTCTGAAAAATCAATTATTTTCTAAAATTTCCCAGAAATGTTCATGGTGACTGACTATTTTTTTTTGCTATTGAAGTTAGCTGAATTTTTTTAACGGCAATCAATTTCTCTCGTCTTTCTGATGAAAATAAAGTTAAATTCAATAGTCTACGATGATTTTTAAGAAAGTTGCATTTTTTAACAAATTTTCCAAGGGGGTTAGTCATGTATTTTTTCACGATTTCATCAAAAATTAAAAATCTCTAATCCGACTAATTGACGTACGAGGAGCTCAGATTTGCAAACCGCGTTCAATTTGGACTTTTCGATTGGCCGGCACGGCCGATCAAAGTCTGAAAAATCAATTATTTTCTAAAATTTCCCAAAAATGTTCATGGTGACTGACTATTTTTTTTGCTATTGAAGTTAGCTGAAATTTTTTAACGGCAATCAATTTCTCTCGTCTTTCTGATGAAAATAAAGTTAAATTCAATAGTCTACGATGATTTTTAAGAAAGTTGCATTTTTTAACAAATTTTCCAAGGGGGTTAGTCATGTATTTTTTCACGATTTCATCAAAAATTAAAAATCTCTAATCCGACTAATTGACGTACGAGGAGCTTAGATTTGCAAACCGCGTTCAATTTGGACTTTTCGATTGGCCGGCACGGCCGATCAAAGTCTGAAAAATCAATTATTTTCTAAAATTTCCCAAAAATGTTCATGGTGACTGACTATTTTTTTTGCTATTGAAGTTAGCTGAAATTTTTTAACGGCAATCAATTTCTCTCGTCTTTCTGATGAAAATAAAGTTAAATTCAATAGTCTACGATGATTTTTAAGAAAGTTGCATTTTTTAACAAATTTTCCAAGGGGGTTAGTCATGTATTTTTCACCATTTCATCAAAAATTAAAAATCTTTAATCCGACTAATTGACGTACGAGGAGCTCAGATTTGCAAACCGCGTTCAATTTGGACTTTTCGTTTGGCCGCTACGGCCGATCAAAGTCTGAAAAATCAATTATTTTCTAAAATTGCCCAAAAATGTTCATGGTGACTGACTAATTTTTTTGCTATTGAAGTTAGCTGAAATTTTTTAACGGCAATCAATTTCTCTCGTCTTTCTGATGAAAATAAAGTTAAATTCAATAGTCTACGATGATTTTTAAGAAAGTTGCATTTTTTAACAAATTTTCCAAGGGGGTTAGTCATGTATTTTTTCACGATTTCATCAAAAATTAAAAATCTCTAATCCGACTAATTGACGTACGAGGAGCTCAGATTTGCAAACCGCGTTCAATTTGGACTTTTCGATTGGCCGCCACGGCCGATCAAAGTCTGAAAAATCAATTATTTTCTAAAATTTCCCAAAAATGTTCATGGTGACTGACTATTTTTTTTGCTATTGAAGTTAGCTGAATTTTTTTAACGGCAATCAATTTCTCTCGTCTTTCTGATAAAAATAAAGTTAAATTCAATAGTCTACGATGATTTTTAAGAAAGTTGCATTTTTTAACAAATTTTCCAAGGGGGTTAGTCATGTATTTTTTCACGATTTCATCAAAAATTAAAAATCTCTAATCCGACTAATTGACGTACGAGGAGCTCAGATTTGCAAACCGCGTTCAATTTGGACTTTTCGATTGGCCGCCACGGCCGATCAAAGTCTGAAAAATCAATTATTTTCTAAAATTTCCCAGAAATGTTCATGGTGACTGACTATTTTTTTTGCTATTGAAGTTAGCTGAAATTTTTTAACGGCAATCAATTTCTCTCGTCTTTCTGATGAAAATAAAGTTAAATTCAATAGTCTACGATGATTTTTAAGAAAGTTGCATTTTTTAACAAATTTTCCAAGGGGGTTAGTCATGTATTTTTTCACCATTTCATCAAAAATTAAAAATCTCTAATCCGACTAATTGACGTACGAGGAGCTTAGATTTGCAAACCGCGTTCAATTTGGACTTTTCGTTTGGCCGCTACGGCCGATCAAAGTCTGAAAAATCAATTATTTTCTAAAATTTCCCAGAAATGTTCATGGTGACTGACTATTTTTTTTGCTATTGAAGTTAGCTGAAATTTTTTAACGGCAATCAATTTCTCTCGTCTTTCTGATGAAAATAAAGTTAAATTCAATAGTCTACGATGATTTTTAAGAAAGTTGCATTTTTTAACAAATTTTCCAAGGGGGTTAGTCATGTATTTTTTCACCATTTCATCAAAAATTAAAAATCTCTAATCCGACTAATTGACGTACGAGGAGCTTAGATTTGCAAACCGCGTTCAATTTGGACTTTTCGTTTGGCCGCTACGGCCGATCAAAGTCTGAAAAATCAATTATTTTCTAAAATTTCCCAGAAATGTTCATGGTGACTGACTATTTTTTTTGCTATTGAAGTTAGCTGAAATTTTTTAACGGCAATCAATTTCTCTCGTCTTTCTGATGAAAATAAAGTTAAATTCAATAGTCTACGATGATTTTTAAGAAAGTTGCATTTTTTAACAAATTTTCCAAGGGGGTTAGTCATGTATTTTTTCACGATTTCATCAAAAATTAAAAATCTCTAATCCGACTAATTGACGTACGAGGAGCTTAGATTTGCAAACCGCGTTCAATTTGGACTTTTCGTTTGGCCGCTACGGCCGATCAAAGTCTGAAAAATCAATTATTTTCTAAAATTTCCAGAAATGTTCATGGTGACTGACTATTTTTTTTGCTATTGAAGTTAGCTGAATTTTTTTAACGGCAATCAATTTCTCTCGTCTTTCTGATGAAAATAAAGTTAAATTCAATAGTCTACGATGATTTTTAAGAAAGTTGCATTTTTTAACAAATTTTCCAAGGGGGTTAGTCATGTATTTTTCACCATTTCATCAAAAATTAAAAATCTTTAATCCGACTAATTGACGTACGAGGAGCTCAGATTTGCAAACCGCGTTCAATTTGGACTTTTCGTTTGGCCGCTACGGCCGATCAAAGTCTGAAAAATAAATTATTTTCTAAAATTGCCCAAAAATGTTCATGGTGACTGACTAATTTTTTTGCTATTGAAGTTAGCTGAAATTTTTTAACGGCAATCAATTTCTCTCGTCTTTCTGATGAAAATAAAGTTAAATTCAATAGTCTACGATGATTTTTAAGAAAGTTGCATTTTTTAACAAATTTTCCAAGGGGGTTAGTCATGTATTTTTTCACGATTTCATCAAAAATTAAAATCTCTAATCCGACTAATTGACGTACGAGGAGCTCAGATTTGCAAACCGCGTTCAATTTGGACTTTTCGATTGGCCGCCACGGCCGATCAAAGTCTGAAAAATCAATTATTTTCTAAAATTTCCCAAAAATGTTCATGGTGACTGACTATTTTTTTTGCTATTGAAGTTAGCTGAATTTTTTTAACGGCAATCAATTTCTCTCGTCTTTCTGATAAAAATAAAGTTAAATTCAATAGTCTACGATGATTTTTAAGAAAGTTGCATTTTTTAACAAATTTTCCAAGGGGGTTAGTCATGTATTTTTTCACGATTTCATCAAAAATTAAAAATCTCTAATCCGACTAATTGACGTACGAGGAGCTCAGATTTGCAAACCGCGTTCAATTTGGACTTTTCGATTGGCCGCCACGGCCGATCAAAGTCTGAAAAATCAATTATTTTCTAAAATTTCCCAGAAATGTTCATGGTGACTGACTATTTTTTTTGCTATTGAAGTTAGCTGAAATTTTTTAACGGCAATCAATTTCTCTCGTCTTTCTGATGAAAATAAAGTTAAATTCAATAGTCTACGATGATTTTTAAGAAAGTTGCATTTTTTAACAAATTTTCCAAGGGGGTTAGTCATGTATTTTTTCACCATTTCATCAAAAATTAAAAATCTCTAATCCGACTAATTGACGTACGAGGAGCTTAGATTTGCAAACCGCGTTCAATTTGGACTTTTCGTTTGGCCGCTACGGCCGATCAAAGTCTGAAAAATCAATTATTTTCTAAAATTTCCCAGAAATGTTCATGGTGACTGACTATTTTTTTTGCTATTGAAGTTAGCTGAAATTTTTTAACGGCAATCAATTTCTCTCGTCTTTCTGATGAAAATAAAGTTTAAATTCAATAGTCTACGATGATTTTAAGAAAGTTGCATTTTTTAACAAATTTTCCAAGGGGGTTAGTCATGTATTTTTTCACCATTTCATCAAAAATTAAAAATCTCTAATCCGACTAATTGACGTACGAGGAGCTTAGATTTGCAACCGCGTTCAATTTGGACTTTTCGTTTGGCCGCTACGGCCGATCAAAGTCTGAAAAATCAATTATTTTCTAAAATTTCCCAGAAATGTTCATGGTGACTGACTATTTTTTTTGCTATTGAAGTTAGCTGAAATTTTTTAACGGCAATCAATTTCTCTCGTCTTTCTGATGAAAATAAAGTTAAATTCAATAGTCTACGATGATTTTTAAGAAAGTTGCATTTTTTAACAAATTTTCCAAGGGGGTTAGTCATGTATTTTTTCACGATTTCATCAAAAATTAAAAATCTCTAATCCGACTAATTGACGTACGAGGAGCTCAGATTTGCAAACCGCGTTCAATTTGGACTTTTCGATTGGCCGCCACGGCGATCAAAGTCTGAAAAATCAATTATTTTCTAAAATTTCCCAGAAATGTTCATGGTGACTGACTATTTTTTTTGCTATTGAAGTTAGCTGAAATTTTTTAACGGCAATCAATTTCTCTCGTCTTTCTGATGAAAATAAAGTTAAATTCAATAGTCTACGATGATTTTTAAGAAAGTTGCATTTTTTAACAAATTTTCCAAGGGGGTTAGTCATGTATTTTTTCACCATTTCATCAAAAATTAAAAATCTCTAATCCGACTAATTGACGTACGAGGAGCTTAGATTTGCAAACCGCGTTCAATTTGGACTTTTCGTTTGGCCGCTACGGCCGATCAAAGTCTGAAAAATCAATTATTTTCTAAAATTTCCCAGAAATGTTCATGGTGACTGACTATTTTTTTTGCTATTGAAGTTAGCTGAAATTTTTTAACGGCAATCAATTTCTCTCGTCTTCTGATGAAAATAAAGTTAAATTCAATAGTCTACGATGATTTTTAAGAAAGTTGCATTTTTTAACAAATTTTCCAAGGGGGTTAGTCATGTATTTTTTCACCATTTCATCAAAAATTAAAAATCTCTAATCCGACTAATTGACGTACGAGGAGCTTAGATTTGCAAACCGCGTTCAATTTGGACTTTTCGTTTGGCCGCTACGGCCGATCAAAGTCTGAAAAATCAATTATTTTCTAAAATTTCCCAGAAATGTTCATGGTGACTGACTATTTTTTTTGCTATTGAAGTTAGCTGAAATTTTTTAACGGCAATCAATTTCTCTCGTCTTTTTGATGAAAATAAAGTTAAATTCAATAGTCTACGATGATTTTTAAGAAAGTTGCATTTTTTAACAAATTTTCCAAGGGGGTTAGTCATGTATTTTTTCACGATTTCATCAAAAATTAAAAATCTCTAATCCGACTAATTGACGTACGAGGAGCTCAGATTTGCAAACCGCGTTCAATTTGGACTTTTCGTTTGGCCGCTACGGCCGATCAAAGTCTGAAAAAATCAATTATTTTCTAAAATTTCCCAGAAATGTTCATGGTGACTGACTATTTTTTTTGCTATTGAAGTTAGCTGAAATTTTTTAACGGCAATCAATTTCTCTCGTCTTTCTGATGAAAATAAAGTTAAATTCAATACTACGATGATTTTTAAGAAAGTTGCATTTTTTAACAAATTTTCCAAGGGGGTTAGTCATGTATTTTTTCACCATTTCATCAAAAATTAAAAATCTCTAATCCGACTAATTGACGTACGAGGAGCTTAGATTTGCAAACCGCGTTCAATTTGGACTTTTCGTTTGGCCGCTACGGCCGATCAAAGTCTGAAAAAATCAATTATTTTCTAAAATTTCCCAAAAATGTTCATGGTGACTGACTATTTTTTTTTGCTATTGAAGTTAGCTGAAATTTTTTAACGGCAATCAATTTCTCTCGTCTTTCTGATGAAAATAAAGTTAATTCAATAGTCTACGATGATTTTAAGAAAGTTGCATTTTTTAAACAAATTTTCCAAGGGGGGTTAGTCATGTATTTTTTTCACCATTTCATCAAAAATTAAAAATCTCTAATCCGACTAATTGACGTACGAGGAGCTTAGATTTGCAAACCGCGTTCAATTTGGACTTTTCGTTTGGCCGCTACGGCCGATCAAAGTCTGAAAAATCAATTATTTTCTAAAATTTCCCAGAAATGTTCATGGTGACTGACTATTTTTTTTGCTATTGAAGTTAGCTGAAATTTTTGAACGGCAATCAATTTCTCTCGTCTTTCTGATGAAAATAAAGTTAAATTCAATAGTCTACGATGATTTTTAAGAAAGTTGCATTTTTTAACAAATTTTCCAAGGGGGTTAGTCATGTATTTTTTCACCATTTCATCAAAAATTAAAAATCTCTAATCCGACTAATTGACGTACGAGGAGCTTAGATTTGCAAACCGCGTTCAATTTGGACTTTTCGTTTGGCCGCTACGGCCGATCAAAGTCTGAAAAATCAATTATTTTCTAAAATTTCCCAGAAATGTTCATGGTGACTGACTATTTTTTTTGCTATTGAAGTTAGCTGAAATTTTTGAACAGCAATCAATTTCTCTCGTCTTTCTGATGAAAATAATGTTAAATTCAATAGTCTACGATGATTTTTAAGAAAGTTGCATTTTTTAACAAATTTTCCAAGGGGGTTAATCATGTATTTTTTCACGATTTCATCAAAAATTAAAAATCTCTAATCCGACTAATTGACGTACGAGGAGCTCAGATTTGCAAACCGCGTTCAAATTTGAGTTTTCGTTTGGCCGCTACGGCCGATCAAAGTCTGAAAAATCAATTATTTTCGTAAATTTTCAAAAATGTTCACTGTGACTGACTAATTTTTTTGTCATTGAAGTTAGCTGAAATTTTTTAACGGCAATCAATTTCTCTCGTCTTTCTGATGAAAAAAAAGTTAAATTCAATAGTCTACGATGATTATTAAGAAAGTTGCATTTTTTAACAAATTTCCAAGGGGTTTACTCATGTCTTTTTTTCGTGTTTTCATCAAAAATTAAAAATCTCTAATCCGACTAATTGACGTACGAGGAGCTCAGATTTGCAAACCGCGTTCAATTTGGACTTTTCGATTGGCCGCCACGGCCGATCAAAGTCTGAAAAATCAATTATTTTCTAAAATTTCCCAAAAATGTTCACTGTGACTGACTATTTTTTTTGCTATTGAAGTTAGCTGAAATTTTTTAACGGCAATCAATTTCTCTCGTCTTTCTGATGAAAATAAAGTTAAATTCAATAGTCTACGATGATTTTTAAGAAAGTTGCATTTTTTAACAAATTTTCCAAGGGGGTTAGTCATGTATTTTTTCACCATTTCACCATTTCATCAAAAATTAAAAATCTCTAATCCGACTAATTGACGTACGAGGAGCTTAGATTTGCAAACCGCGTTCAATTTGGACTTTTCGTTTGGCCGCTACGGCCGATCAAAGTCTGAAAAATCAATTATTTTCTAAAATTTCCCAGAAATGTTCATGGTGACTGACTATTTTTTTTGCTATTGAAGTTAGCTGAAATTTTTTAACGGCAATCAATTTCTCTCGTCTTTCTGATGAAAATAAAGTTAAATTCAATAGTCTACGATGATTTTTAAGAAAGTTGCATTTTTTAACAAATTTTCCAAGGGGGTTAGTCATGTATTTTTTCACGATTTCATCAAAAATTAAAAATCTCTAATCCGACTAATTGACGTACGAGGAGCTCAGATTTGCAAACCGCGTTCAATTTGGACTTTTCGATTGGCCGCCACGGCCGATCAAAGTCTGAAAAATCAATTATTTTCTAAAATTTACCAAAAATGTTCATGGTGACTGACTATTTTTTTTGCTATTGAAGTTAGCTGAAATTTTTTAACGGCAATCAATTTCTCTCGTCTTTCTGATGAAAATAAAGTTAAATTCAATAGTCCACGATGATTTTTAAGAAAGTTGCATTTTTTAACAAATTTTCCAAGGGGGTTAGTCATGTATTTTTTCACCATTTCATCAAAAATTAAAAATCTCTAATCCGACTAATTGACGTACGAGGAGCTTAGATTTGCAAACCGCGTTCAATTTGGACTTTTCGTTTGGCCGCTACGGCCGATCAAAGTCTGAAAAATCAATTATTTTCTAAAATTTCCCAGAAATGTTCATGGTGACTGACTATTTTTTTTGCTATTGAAGTTAGCTGAAATTTTTTAACGGCAATCAATTTCTCTCGTCTTTCTGATGAAAATAAAGTTAAATTCAATAGTCTACGATGATTTTTAAGAAAGTTGCATTTTTTAACAAATTTTCCAAGGGGGTTAGTCATGTATTTTTTCACCATTTCATCAAAAATTAAAAATCTCTAATCCGACTAATTGACGTACGAGGAGCTTAGATTTGCAAACCGCGTTCAATTTGGACTTTTCGTTTGGCCGCTACGGCCGATCAAAGTCTGAAAAATCAATTATTTTCTAAAATTTCCCAAAAATGTTCATGGTGACTGACTATTTTTTTTGCTATTGAAGTCAGCTGAAATTTTTTAACGGCAATCAATTTCTCTCGTCTTTCTGATAAAAATAAAGTTAAATTCAATAGTCTACGATGATTTTTAAGAAAGTCGCATTTTTTAACAAATTTTCCAAGGGGGTTAGTCATGTATTTTTTCACGATTTCATCAAAAATTAAAAATCTCTAATCCGACTAATTGACGTACGAGGAGCTCAGATTTGCAAACCGCGTTCAATTTGGACTTTTCGTTTGGCCGCTACGGCCGATCAAAGTCTGAAAAATCAATTATTTTCTAAAATTTCCCAGAAATGTTCATGGTGACTGACTATTTTTTTTGCTATTGAAGTTAGCTGAAATTTTTTAACGGCAATCAATTTCTCTCGTCTTTCTGATGAAAATAAAGTTAAATTCAATAGTCTACGATGATTTTTAAGAAAGTTGCATTTTTTAACAAATTTTCCAAGGGGGTTAGTCATGTATTTTTTCACCATTTCATCAAAAATTAAAAATCTCTAATCCGACTAATTGACGTACGAGGAGCTTAGATTTGCAAACCGCGTTCAATTTGGACTTTTCGTTTGGCCGCTACGGCCGATAAAAGTCTGAAAAATCAATTATTTTCCAAAATTTCCCAGAAATGTTTATGGTGACTGACTATTTTTTTTGCTATTGAAGTTAGCTGAAATTTTTTAACGGCAATCAATTTCTCTCGTCTTTCTGATGAAAATAAAGTTAAATTCAATAGTCTACGATGATTTTTAAGAAAGTTGCATTTTTTAACAAATTTTCCAAGGGTTAGTCATGTATTTTTTCACGATTTCATCAAAAATTAAAAATCTCTAGTCCGACTAATTGACGTACGAGGACCTCAGATTTGCAAACCGCGTTCAATTTGGACTTTTCGTTTGGCCGCCACGGCCGATCAAAGTCTGAAAAATCAATTATTTTCTAAAATTTCCCAAAAATGTTCATAGTGACTGACTATTTTTTTTGCTATTGAAGTTAGCTGATATTTTTTAATGGCAATCAATTTCTCTCGTCTTTCTGATGAAAATAAAGTTAAATTCAATAGTCTACGATGATTTTTAAGAAAGTTGCATTTTTTAACAAATTTTCCAAGGGGGTTAGTCATGTATTTTTTCACGATTTCATCAAAAATTAAAAATCTCTAATCTGACTAATTGACGTACGAGGAGCTCAGATTTGCAAACCGCGTTCAATTTGGACTTTTCGTTTGGCCGCTACGGCCGATCAAAGTCTGAAAAATCAATTATTTTCTAAAATTTCCCAAAAATGTTCATGGTGACTGACTATTTTTTTTGCTATTGAAGTTAGCTGAAATTTTTTAACGGCAATCAATTTCTCTCGTCTTTCTGATGAAAATAAAGTTAAATTCAATAGTCTACGATGATTTTTAAGAAAGTTGCATTTTTTAACAAATTTTCCAAGGGGGTTAGTCATGTATTTTTTCACGATTTCATCAAAAATTAAAAATCTCTAATCCGACTAATTGACGTACGAGGAGCTCAGATTTGCAAACCGCGTTCAATTTGGACTTTTCGATTGGCCGCCACGGCCGATCAAAGTCTGAAAAATCAATTATTTTCTAAAATTTCCCAAAAATGTTCATGGTGACTGACTATTTTTTTTGCTATTGAAGTTAGCTGAAATTATTTAACGGCAATCAATTTCTCTCGTCTTTCTGATGAAAATAAAGTTAAATTCAATAGTCTACGATGATTTTTAAGAAAGTTGCATTTTTTAACAAATTTTCCAAGGGGGTTAGTCATGTATTTTTTCACGATTTCATCAAAAATTAAAAATCTCTAGTCCGACTAATTGACGTACGAGGACCTCAGATTTGCAAACCGCGTTCAATTTGGACTTTTCGTTTGGCCGCCACGGCCGATCAAAGTCTGAAAAATCAATTATTTTCTAAAATTTCCCAAAAATGTTCATAGTGACTGACTATTTTTTTTGCTATTGAAGTTAGCTGAAATTTTTTAATGGCAATCAATTTCTCTCGTCTTTCTGATGAAAATAAAGTTAAATTCAATAGTCTACGATGATTTTTAAGAAAGATGCATTTTTTAACAAATTTTCCAAGGGGGTTAGTCATGTATTTTTTCACGATTTCATCAAAAATTAAAAATCTCTAATCCGACTAATTGACGTACGAGGAGCTCAGATTTGCAAACCGCGTTCAATTTGGACTTTTCGTTTGGCCGCTACGGCCGATCAAAGTCTGAAAAATCAATTATTTTCTAAAATTTCCCAAAAATGTTCATGGTGACTGACTATTTTTTTTGCTATTGAAGTTAGCTGAAATTTTTTAACGGCAATCAATTTCTCTCGTCTTTCTGATGAAAATAAAGTTAAATTCAATAGTCTACGATGATTTTTAAGAAAGTTGCATTTTTTAACAAATTTTCCAAGGGGGTTAGTCATGTATTTTTTCACGATTTCATCAAAAATTAAAAATCTCTAATCCGACTAATTGACGTACGAGGAGCTCAGATTTGCAAACCGCGTTCAATTTGGACTTTTCGATTGGCCGCCACGGCCGATCAAAGTCTGAAAAATCAATTATTTTCTAAAATTTCCCAAAAATGTTCATGGTGACTGACTATTTTTTTTGCTATTGAAGTTAGCTGAATTTTTTTAACGGCAATCAATTTCTCTCGTCTTTCTGATGAAAATAAAGTTAAATTCAATAGTCTACGATGATTTTTAAGAAAGTTGCATTTTTTAACAAATTTTCCAAGGGGGTTAGTCATGTATTTTTTCACGATTTCATCAAAAATTAAAAATCTCTAATCCGACTAATTGACGTACGAGGAGCTTAGATTTGCAAACCGCGTTCAATTTGGACTTTTCGTTTGGCCGCTACGGCCGATCAAAGTCTGAAAAATCAATTATTTTCTAAAATTTCCCAGAAATGTTCATGGTGACTGACTATTTTTTTTGCTATTGAAGTTAGCTGAAATTTTTTAACGGCAATCAATTTCTCTCGTCTTTCTGATGAAAATAAAGTTAAATTCAATAGTCTACGATGATTTTTAAGAAAGTTGCATTTTTTAACAAATTTTCCAAGGGGGTTAGTCATGTATTTTTTCACGATTTCATCAAAAATTAAAAATCTCTAATCCGACTAATTGACGTACGAGGAGCTTAGATTTGCAAACCGCGTTCAATTTGGACTTTTCGTTTGGCCGCTACGGCCGATCAAAGTCTGAAAAATCAATTATTTTCTAAAATTTCCCAGAAATGTTCATGGTGACTGACTATTTTTTTTGCTATTGAAGTTAGCTGAAATTTTTTAACGGCAATCAATTTCTCTCGTCTTTCTGATGAAAATAAAGTTAAATTCAATAGTCTACGATGATTTTTAAGAAAGTTGCATTTTTTAACAAATTTTCCAAGGGGGTTAGTCATGTATTTTTTCAAGATTTCATCAAAAATTAAAAATCTCTAATCCGACTAATTGACGTACGAGGAGCTTAGATTTGCAAACCGCGTTCAATTTGGACTTTTCGTTTGGCCGCTACGGCCGATCAAAGTCTGAAAAATCAATTATTTTCTAAAATTTCCCAGAAATGTTCATGGTGACTGACTATTTTTTTTGCTATTGAAGTTAGCTGAAATTTTTTAACGGCAATCAATTTCTCTCGTCTTTCTGATGAAAATAAAGTTAAATTCAATAGTCTACGATGATTTTTAAGAAAGTTGCATTTTTTAACAAATTTTCCAAGGGGGTTAGTCATGTATTTTTCACCATTTCATCAAAAATTAAAAATCTTTAATCCGACTAATTGACGTACGAGGAGCTCAGATTTGCAAACCGCGTTCAATTTGGACTTTTCGTTTGGCCGCCACGGCCGATCAAAGTCTGAAAAATCAATTATTTTCTAAAATTTCCCAAAAATGTTCATGGTGACTGACTATTTTTTTTGCTATTGAAGTTAGCTGAATTTTTTTAACGGCAATCAATTTCTCTCGTCTTTCTGATAAAAATAAAGTTAAATTCAATAGTCTACGATGATTTTTAAGAAAGTTGCATTTTTTAACAAATTTTCCAAGGGGGTTAGTCATGTATTTTTTCACGATTTCATCAAAAATTAAAAATCTCTAATCCGACTAATTGACGTACGAGGAGCTCAGATTTGCAAACCGCGTTCAATTTGGACTTTTCGATTGGCCGCCACGGCCGATCAAAGTCTGAAAAATCAATTATTTTCTAAAATTTCCCAAAAATGTTCATGGTGACTGACTATTTTTTTTGCTATTGAAGTTAGCTGAAATTTTTTAACGGCAATCAATTTCTCTCGTCTTTCTGATGAAAATAAAGTTAAATTCAATAGTCTACGATGATTTTTAAGAAAGTTGCATTTTTTAACAAATTTTCCAAGGGGGTTAGTCATGTATTTTTTCACCATTTCATCAAAAATTAAAAATCTCTAATCCGACTAATTGACGTACGAGGAGCTCAGATTTGCAAACCGCGTTCAATTTGGACTTTTCGTTTGGCCGCCACGGCCGATCAAAGTCTGAAAAATCAATTATTTTCTAAAATTTCCCAAAAATGTTCATGGTGACGGACTATTTTTTTTGCTATTGAAGTTAGCTGAATTTTTTTAACGGCAATCAATTTCTCTCGTCTTTCTGATGAAAATAAAGTCAAATTCAATAGTCTACGATGATTTTTAAGAAAGTTGCATTTTTTAACAAATTTTCCAAGGGGGTTAGTCATGTATTTTTCACCATTTCATCAAAAATTAAAAATCTTTAATCCGACTAATTGACGTACGAGGAGCTCAGATTTGCAAACCGCGTTCAATTTGGACTTTTCGTTTGGCCGCCACGGCCGATCAAAGTCTGAAAAATCAATTATTTTCTAAAATTTCCCAAAAATGTTCATGGTGACTGACTATTTTTTTTGCTATTGAAGTTAGCTGATTTTTTTAACGGCAATCAATTTCTCTCGTCTTTCTGATGAAAATAAAGTTAAATTCAATAGTCTACGATGATTTTTAAGAAAGTTGCATTTTTTAACAAATTTTCCAAGGGGGTTAGTCATGTATTTTTTCACCATTTCATCAAAAATTAAAAATCTCTAATCCGACTAATTGACGTACGAGGAGCTTAGATTTGCAAACCGCGTTCAATTTGGACTTTTCGTTTGGCCGCTACGGCCGATCAAAGTCTGAAAAATCAATTATTTTCTAAAATTTCCCAGAAATGTTCATGGTGACTGACTATTTTTTTTGCTATTGAAGTTAGCTGAAATTTTTTAACGGCAATCAATTTCTCTCGTCTTTCCGATGAAAATAAAGTTAAATTCAATAGTCTACGATGATTTTTAAGAAAGTTGCATTTTTTAACAAATTTTCCAAGGGGGTTAGTCATGTATTTTTTCACGATTTCATCAAAAATTAAAAATCTCTAATCCGACTAATTGACGTACGAGGAGCTCAGATTTGCAAACCGCGTTCAATTTGGACTTTTCGTTTGGCCGCCACAGCCGATCAAAGTCTGAAAAATCAATTATTTTCTAAAATTTCCCAAAAATGTTCATGGTGACTGACTATTTTTTTTGCTATTGAAGTTAGCTGAAATTTTTTAACGGCAATCAATTTCTCTCGTCTTTCTGATGAAAATAAAGTTAAATTCAATAGTCTACGATGATTTTTAAGAAAGTTGCATTTTTTAACAAATTTTCCAAGGGGGTTAGTCATGTATTTTTTCACGATTTCAACAAAAATTAAAAATCTCTAACCCGACTAATTGACGTACGAGGAGCTCAGATTTGCAAACCGCGTTCAATTTGGACTTTTAGATTGGCCGCCACGGCCGATCAAAGTCTGAAAAATCAATTATTTTCTAAAATTTCCCAAAAATGTTCATAGTGACTGACTATTTTTTTTGCTATTGAAGTTAGCTGAAATTTTTTAATGGCAATCAATTTCTCTCGTCTTTCTGATGAAAATAAAGTTAAATTCAATAGTCTACGATGATTTTTAAGAAAGTTGCATTTTTTAACAAATTTTCCAAGGGGGTTAGTCATGTATTTTTTCACGATTTCATCAAAAATTAAAAATCTCTAATCCGACTAATTGACGTACGAGGAGCTCAGATTTGCAAACCGCGTTCAATTTGGACTTTTCGTTTGGCCGCTACGGCCGATCAAAGTCTGAAAAATCAATTATTTTCTAAAATTTCCCAGAAATGTTCATGGTGACTGACTATTTTTTTTGCTATTGAAGTTAGCTGAAATTTTTTAACGGCAATCAATTCCTCTCGTCTTTCTGATGAAAATAAAGTTAAATTCAATAGTCTACGATGATTTTTAAGAAAGTTGCATTTTTTAACAAATTTTCCAAGGGGGTTAGTCATGTATTTTTTCACGATTTCATCAAAAATTAAAAATCTCTAATCCGACTAATTGACGTACGAGGAGCTCAGATTTGCAAACCGCGTTCAATTTGGACTTTTCGATTGGCCGCCACGGCCGATCAAAGTCTGAAAAATCAATTATTTTCTAAAATTTCCCAAAAATGTTCATGGTGACTGACTATTTTTTTTGCTATTGAAGTTAGCTGAAATTTTTTAACGGCAATCAATTTCTCTCGTCTTTCTGATGAAAATAAAGTTAAATTCAATAGTCTACGATGATTTTTAAGAAAGTTGCATTTTTTAACAAATTTTCCAAGGGGGTTAGTCATGTATTTTTTCACCATTTCATCAAAAATTAAAAATCTCTAATCCGACTAATTGACGTACGAGGAGCTCAGATTTGCAAACCGCGTTCAATTTGGACTTTTCGTTTGGCCGCCACGGCCGATCAAAGTCTGAAAAATCAATTATTTTCTAAAATTTCCCAAAAATGTTCATGGTGACGGACTATTTTTTTTGCTATTGAAGTTAGCTGAATTTTTTTAACGGCAATCAATTTCTCTCGTCTTTCTGATGAAAATAAAGTCAAATTCAATAGTCTACGATGATTTTTAAGAAAGTTGCATTTTTTAACAAATTTTCCAAGGGGGTTAGTCATGTATTTTTCACCATTTCATCAAAAATTAAAAATCTTTAATCCGACTAATTGACGTACGAGGAGCTCAGATTTGCAAACCGCGTTCAATTTGGACTTTTCGTTTGGCCGCCACGGCCGATCAAAGTCTGAAAAATCAATTATTTTCTAAAATTTCCCAAAAATGTTCATGGTGACTGACTATTTTTTTTGCTATTGAAGTTAGCTGATTTTTTTAACGGCAATCAATTTCTCTCGTCTTTCTGATGAAAATAAAGTTAAATTCAATAGTCTACGATGATTTTTAAGAAAGTTGCATTTTTTAACAAATTTTCCAAGGGGGTTAGTCATGTATTTTTTCACCATTTCATCAAAAATTAAAAATCTCTAATCCGACTAATTGACGTACGAGGAGCTTAGATTTGCAAACCGCGTTCAATTTGGACTTTTCGTTTGGCCGCTACGGCCGATCAAAGTCTGAAAAATCAATTATTTTCTAAAATTTCCCAGAAATGTTCATGGTGACTGACTATTTTTTTTGCTATTGAAGTTAGCTGAAATTTTTTAACGGCAATCAATTTCTCTCGTCTTTCCGATGAAAATAAAGTTAAATTCAATAGTCTACGATGATTTTTAAGAAAGTTGCATTTTTTAACAAATTTTCCAAGGGGGTTAGTCATGTATTTTTTCACGATTTCATCAAAAATTAAAAATCTCTAATCCGACTAATTGACGTACGAGGAGCTCAGATTTGCAAACCGCGTTCAATTTGGACTTTTCGTTTGGCCGCCACAGCCGATCAAAGTCTGAAAAATCAATTATTTTCTAAAATTTCCCAAAAATGTTCATGGTGACTGACTATTTTTTTTGCTATTGAAGTTAGCTGAAATTTTTTAACGGCAATCAATTTCTCTCGTCTTTCTGATGAAAATAAAGTTAAATTCAATAGTCTACGATGATTTTTAAGAAAGTTGCATTTTTTAACAAATTTTCCAAGGGGGTTAGTCATGTATTTTTTCACGATTTCAACAAAAATTAAAAATCTCTAACCCGACTAATTGACGTACGAGGAGCTCAGATTTGCAAACCGCGTTCAATTTGGACTTTTAGATTGGCCGCCACGGCCGATCAAAGTCTGAAAAATCAATTATTTTCTAAAATTTCCCAAAAATGTTCATAGTGACTGACTATTTTTTTTGCTATTGAAGTTAGCTGAAATTTTTTAATGGCAATCAATTTCTCTCGTCTTTCTGATGAAAATAAAGTTAAATTCAATAGTCTACGATGATTTTTAAGAAAGTTGCATTTTTTAACAAATTTTCCAAGGGGGTTAGTCATGTATTTTTTCACGATTTCATCAAAAATTAAAAATCTCTAATCCGACTAATTGACGTACGAGGAGCTCAGATTTGCAAACCGCGTTCAATTTGGACTTTTCGTTTGGCCGCTACGGCCGATCAAAGTCTGAAAAATCAATTATTTTCTAAAATTTCCCAGAAATGTTCATGGTGACTGACTATTTTTTTTGCTATTGAAGTTAGCTGAAATTTTTTAACGGCAATCAATTCCTCTCGTCTTTCTGATGAAAATAAAGTTAAATTCAATAGTCTACGATGATTTTTAAGAAAGTTGCATTTTTTAACAAATTTTCCAAGGGTTAGTCATGTATTTTTTCACGATTTCATCAAAAATTAAAAATCTCTAGTCCGACTAATTGACGTACGAGGACCTCAGATTTGCAAACCGCGTTCAATTTGGACTTTTCGTTTGGCCGCCACGGCCGATCAAAGTCTGAAAAATCAATTATTTTCTAAAATTTCCCAAAAATGTTCATAGTGACTGACTATTTTTTTTGCTATTGAAGTTAGCTGAAATTTTTTAATGGCAATCAATTTCTCTCGTCTTTCTGATGAAAATAAAGTTAAATTCAATAGTCTACGATGATTTTTAAGAAAGTTGCATTTTTTAACAAATTTTCCAAGGGGGTTAGTCATGTATTTTTTCACGATTTCATCAAAAATTAAAAATCTCTAATCCGACTAATTGACGTACGAGGAGCTCAGATTTGCAAACCGCGTTCAATTTGGACTTTTCGTTTGGCCGCTACGGCCGATCAAAGTCTGAAAAATCAATTATTTTCTAAAATTTCCCAAAAATGTTCATGGTGACTGACTATTTTTTTTGCTATTGAAGTTAGCTGAAATTTTTTAACGGCAATCAATTTCTCTCGTCTTTCTGATGAAAATAAAGTTAAATTCAATAGTCTACGATGATTTTTAAGAAAGTTGCATTTTTTAACAAATTTTCCAAGGGGGTTAGTCATGTATTTTTTCACGATTTCATCAAAAATTAAAAATCTCTAATCCGACTAATTGACGTACGAGGAGCTTAGATTTGCAAACCGCGTTCAATTTGGACTTTTCGTTTGGCCGCTACGGCCGATCAAAGTCTGAAAAATCAATTATTTTCTAAAATTTCCCAGAAATGTTCATGGTGACTGACTATTTTTTTTGCTATTGAAGTTAGCTGAATTTTTTTAACGGCAATCAATTTCTCTCGTCTTTCTGATGAAAATAAAGTTAAATTCAATAGTCTACGATGATTTTTAAGAAAGTTGCATTTTTTAACAAATTTTCCAAGGGGGTTAGTCATGTATTTTTTCACGATTTCATCAAAAATTAAAAATCTCTAATCCGACTAATTGACGTACGAGGAGCTCAGATTTGCAAACCGCGTTCAATTTGGACTTTTCGATTGGCCGCCACGGCCGATCAAAGTCTGAAAAATCAATTATTTTCTAAAATTTCCCAAAAATGTTCATGGTGACTGACTATTTTTTTTGCTATTGAAGTTAGCTGAATTTTTTTAACGGCAATCAATTTCTCTCGTCTTTCTGATGAAAATAAAGTTAAATTCAATAGTCTACGATGATTTTTAAGAAAGTTGCATTTTTTAACAAATTTTCCAAGGGGGTTAGTCATGTATTTTTTCACGATTTCATCAAAAATTAAAAATCTCTAATCCGACTAATTGACGTACGAGGAGCTTAGATTTACAAACCGCGTTCAATTTGGACTTTTCGTTTGGCCGCTACGGCCGATCAAAGTCTGAAAAATCAATTATTTTCTAAAATTTCCCAGAAATGTTCATGGTGACTGACTATTTTTTTTGCTATTGAAGTTAGCTGAAATTTTTTAACGGCAATCAATTTCTCTCGTCTTTCTGATGAAAATAAAGTTAAATTCAATAGTCTACGATGATTTTTAAGAAAGTTGCATTTTTTAACAAATTTTCCAAGGGGGTTAGTCATGTATTTTTTCACCATTTCATCAAAAATTAAAAATCTCTAATCCGACTAATTGACGTACGAGGAGCTTAGATTTGCAAACCGCGTTCAATTTGGACTTTTCGTTTGGCCGCTACGGCCGATCAAAGTCTGAAAAATCAATTATTTTCTAAAATTTCCCAGAAATGTTCATGGTGACTGACTATTTTTTTTTGCTATTGAAGTTAGCTGAATTTTTTTAACGGCAATCAATTTCTCTCGTCTTTCTGATGAAAATAAAGTTAAATTCAATAGTCTACGATGATTTTTAAGAAAGTTGCATTTTTTAACAAATTTTCCAAGGGGGTTAGTCATGTATTTTTTCACGATTTCATCAAAAATTAAAAATCTCTAATCCGACTAATTGACGTACGAGGAGCTTAGATTTGCAAACCGCGTTCAATTTGGACTTTTCGTTTGGCCGCTACGGCCGATCAAAGTCTGAAAAATCAATTATTTTCTAAAATTTCCCAGAAATGTTCATGGTGACTGACTATTTTTTTTGCTATTGAAGTTAGCTGAAATTTTTTAACGGCAATCAATTTCTCTCGTCTTTCTGATGAAAATAAAGTTAAATTCAATAGTCTACGAAGATTTTTAAGAAAGTTGCATTTTTTAACAAATTTTCCAAGGGGGTTAGTCATGTATTTTTCACCATTTCATCAAAAATTAAAAATCTTTAATCCGACTAATTGACGTACGAGGAGCTCAGATTTGCAAACCGCGTTCAATTTGGACTTTTCGTTTGGCCGCTACGGCCGATCAAAGTCTGAAAAATCAATTATTTTCTAAAATTTCCCAGAAATGTTCATGGTGACTGACTATTTTTTTTTGCTATTGAAGTTAGCTGAATTTTTTTAACGGCAATCAATTTCTCTCGTCTTTCTGATGAAAATAAAGTTAAATTCAATAGTCTACGATGATTTTTAAGAAAGTTGCATTTTTTAACAAATTTTCCAAGGGGGTTAGTCATGTATTTTTTCACGATTTCATCAAAAATTAAAAATCTCTAATCCGACTAATTGACGTACGAGGAGCTTAGATTTGCAAACCGCGTTCAATTTGGACTTTTCGTTTGGCCGCTACGGCCGATCAAAGTCTGAAAAATCAATTATTTTCTAAAATTTCCCAGAAATGTTCATGGTGACTGACTATTTTTTTTTGCTATTGAAGTTAGCTGAATTTTTTTAACGGCAATCAATTTCTCTCGTCTTTCTGATGAAAATAAAGTTAAATTCAATAGTCTACGATGATTTTTAAGAAAGTTGCATTTTTTAACAAATTTTCCAAGGGGGTTAGTCATGTATTTTTTCACGATTTCATCAAAAATTAAAAATCTCTAATCCGACTAATTGACGTACGAGGAGCTTAGATTTGCAAACCGCGTTCAATTTGGACTTTTCGTTTGGCCGCTACGGCCGATCAAAGTCTGAAAAATCAATTATTTTCTAAAATTTCCCAGAAATGTTCATGGTGACTGACTATTTTTTTTTGCTATTGAAGTTAGCTGAATTTTTTTAACGGCAATCAATTTCTCTCGTCTTTCTGATGAAAATAAAGTTAAATTCAATAGTCTACGATGATTTTTAAGAAAGTTGCATTTTTTAACAAATTTTCCAAGGGGGTTAGTCATGTATTTTTTCACGATTTCATCAAAAATTAAAAATCTCTAATCCGACTAATTGACGTACGAGGAGCTTAGATTTGCAAACCGCGTTCAATTTGGACTTTTCGTTTGGCCGCTACGGCCGATCAAAGTCTGAAAAATCAATTATTTTCTAAAATTTCCCAGAAATGTTCATGGTGACTGACTATTTTTTTTTGCTATTGAAGTTAGCTGAATTTTTTTAACGGCAATCAATTTCTCTCGTCTTTCTGATGAAAATAAAGTTAAATTCAATAGTCTACGATGATTTTTAAGAAAGTTGCATTTTTTAACAAATTTTCCAAGGGGGTTAGTCATGTATTTTTTCACGATTTCATCAAAAATTAAAAATCTCTAATCCGACTAATTGACGTACGGGGAGCTTAGATTTGCAAACCGCGTTCAATTTGGACTTTTCGTTTGGCCGCTACGGCCGATCAAAGTCTGAAAAATCAATTATTTTCTAAAATTTCCCAGAAATGTTCATGGTGACTGACTATTTTTTTTTGCTATTGAAGTTAGCTGAATTTTTTTAACGGCAATCAATTTCTCTCGTCTTTCTGATGAAAATAAAGTTAAATTCAATAGTCTACGATGATTTTTAAGAAAGTTGCATTTTTTAACAAATTTTCCAAGGGGGTTAGTCATGTATTTTTTCACGATTTCATCAAAAATTAAAAATCTCTAATCCGACTAATTGACGTACGAGGAGCTTAGATTTGCAAACCGCGTTCAATTTGGACTTTTCGTTTGGCCGCTACGGCCGATCAAAGTCTGAAAAATCAATTATTTTCTAAAATTTCCCAGAAATGTTCATGGTGACTGACTATTTTTTTTTGCTATTGAAGTTAGCTGAATTTTTTTAACGGCAATCAATTTCTCTCGTCTTTCTGATGAAAATAAAGTTAAATTCAATAGTCTACGATGATTTTTAAGAAAGTTGCATTTTTTAACAAATTTTCCAAGGGGGTTAGTCATGTATTTTTTCACGATTTCATCAAAAATTAAAAATCTCTAATCCGACTAATTGACGTACGAGGAGCTTAGATTTGCAAACCGCGTTCAATTTGGACTTTTCGTTTGGCCGCTACGGCCGATCAAAGTCTGAAAAATCAATTATTTTCTAAAATTTCCCAGAAATGTTCATGGTGACTGACTATTTTTTTTTGCTATTGAAGTTAGCTGAATTTTTTTAACGGCAATCAATTTCTCTCGTCTTTCTGATGAAAATAAAGTTAAATTCAATAGTCTACGATGATTTTTAAGAAAGTTGCATTTTTTAACAAATTTTCCAAGGGGGTTAGTCATGTATTTTTTCACGATTTCATCAAAAATTAAAAATCTCTAATCCGACTAATTGACGTACGAGGAGCTTAGATTTGCAAACCGCGTTCAATTTGGACTTTTCGTTTGGCCGCTACGGCCGATCAAAGTCTGAAAAATCAATTATTTTCTAAAATTTCCCAGAAATGTTCATGGTGACTGACTATTTTTTTTGCTATTGAAGTTAGCTGAAATTTTTTAACGGCAATCAATTTCTCTCGTCTTTCTGATGAAAATAAAGTTAAATTCAATAGTCTACGAAGATTTTTAAGAAAGTTGCATTTTTTAACAAATTTTCCAAGGGGGTTAGTCATGTATTTTTCACCATTTCATCAAAAATTAAAAATCTTTAATCCGACTAATTGACGTACGAGGAGCTCAGATTTGCAAACCGCGTTCAATTTGGACTTTTCGTTTGGCCGCTACGGCCGATCAAAGTCTGAAAAATCAATTATTTTCTAAAATTTCCCAGAAATGTTCATGGTGACTGACTATTTTTTTTTGCTATTGAAGTTAGCTGAATTTTTTTAACGGCAATCAATTTCTCTCGTCTTTCTGATGAAAATAAAGTTAAATTCAATAGTCTACGATGATTTTTAAGAAAGTTGCATTTTTTAACAAATTTTCCAAGGGGGTTAGTCATGTATTTTTTCACGATTTCATCAAAAATTAAAAATCTCTAATCCGACTAATTGACGTACGAGGAGCTTAGATTTGCAAACCGCGTTCAATTTGGACTTTTCGTTTGGCCGCTACGGCCGATCAAAGTCTGAAAAATCAATTATTTTCTAAAATTTCCCAGAAATGTTCATGGTGACTGACTATTTTTTTTGCTATTGAAGTTAGCTGAAATTTTTTAACGGCAATCAATTTCTCTCGTCTTTCTGATGAAAATAAAGTTAAATTCAATAGTCTACGATGATTTTTAAGAAAGTTGCATTTTTTAACAAATTTTCCAAGGGGGTTAGTCATGTATTTTTTCACCATTTCATCAAAAATTAAAAATCTCTAATCCGACTAATTGACGTACGAGGAGCTTAGATTTGCAAACCGCGTTCAATTTGGACTTTTCGTTTGGCCGCTACGGCCGATCAAAGTCTGAAAAATCAATTATTTTCTAAAATTTCCCAGAAATGTTCATGGTGACTGACTATTTTTTTTTGCTATTGAAGTTAGCTGAATTTTTTTAACGGCAATCAATTTCTCTCGTCTTTCTGATGAAAATAAAGTTAAATTCAATAGTCTACGATGATTTTTAAGAAAGTTGCATTTTTTAACAAATTTTCCAAGGGGGTTAGTCATGTATTTTTTCACGATTTCATCAAAAATTAAAAATCTCTAATCCGACTAATTGACGTACGAGGAGCTTAGATTTGCAAACCGCGTTCAATTTGGACTTTTCGTTTGGCCGCTACGGCCGATCAAAGTCTGAAAAATCAATTATTTTCTAAAATTTCCCAGAAATGTTCATGGTGACTGACTATTTTTTTTGCTATTGAAGTTAGCTGAAATTTTTTAACGGCAATCAATTTCTCTCGTCTTTCTGATGAAAATAAAGTTAAATTCAATAGTCTACGAAGATTTTTAAGAAAGTTGCATTTTTTAACAAATTTTCCAAGGGGGTTAGTCATGTATTTTTCACCATTTCATCAAAAATTAAAAATCTTTAATCCGACTAATTGACGTACGAGGAGCTCAGATTTGCAAACCGCGTTCAATTTGGACTTTTCGTTTGGCCGCCACGGCCGATCAAAGTCTGAAAAATCAATTATTTTCTAAAATTTCCCAAAAATGTTCATGGTGACTGACTATTTTTTTTGCTATTGAAGTTAGCTGAATTTTTTTAACGGCAATCAATTTCTCTCGTCTTTCTGATAAAAATAAAGTTAAATTCAATAGTCTACGATGATTTTTAAGAAAGTTGCATTTTTTAACAAATTTTCCAAGGGGGTTAGTCATGTATTTTTTCACGATTTCATCAAAAATTAAAAATCTCTAATCCGACTAATTGACGTACGAGGAGCTCAGATTTGCAAACCGCGTTCAATTTGGACTTTTCGATTGGCCGCCACGGCCGATCAAAGTCTGAAAAATCAATTATTTTCTAAAATTTCCCAAAAATGTTCATGGTGACTGACTATTTTTTTTGCTATTGAAGTTAGCTGAAATTTTTTAACGGCAATCAATTTCTCTCGTCTTTCTGATGAAAATAAAGTTAAATTCAATAGTCTACGATGATTTTTAAGAAAGTTGCATTTTTTAACAAATTTTCCAAGGGGGTTAGTCATGTATTTTTTCACGATTTCATCAAAAATTAAAAATCTCTAATCTGACTAATTGACGTACGAGGAGCTCAGATTTGCAAACCGCGTTCAATTTGGACTTTTCGTTTGGCCGCCACGGCCGATCAAAGTCTGAAAAATCAATTATTTTCTAAAATTTCCCAAAAATGTTCATGGTGACTGACTATTTTTTTTGCTATTGAAGTTAGCTGAAATTTTTTAATGGCAATCAATTTCTCTCGTCTTTCTGATGAAAATAAAGTTAAATTCAATAGTCTACGATGATTTTTAAGAAAGTTGCATTTTTTAACAAATTTTCCAAGGGGGTTAGTCATGTATTTTTTCACGATTTCATCAAAAATGAAAAATCTCTAATCCGACTAATTGACGTACGAGGAGCTCAGATTTGCAAACCGCGTTCAATTTGGACTTTTCGTTTGGCCGCCACGGCCGATCAAAGTCTGAAAAATCAATTATTTTCTAAAATTTCCCAAAAATGTTCATGGTGACTGACTTTTTTTTTTGCTATTGAAGTCAGCTGAAATTTTTTAACGGCAATCAATTTCTCTCGTCTTTCTGATGAAAATAAAGTTAAATTCAATAGTCTACGATGATTTTTAAGAAAGTTGCATTTTTTAACAAATTTTCCAAGGGTTAGTCATGTATTTTTTCACGATTTCATCAAAAATTAAAAATCTCTAGTCCGACTAATTGACGTACGAGGACCTCAGATTTGCAAACCGCGTTCAATTTGGACTTTTCGTTTGGCCGCCACGGCCGATCAAAGTCTGAAAAATCAATTATTTTCTAAAATTTCCCAAAAATGTTCATAGTGACTGACTATTTTTTTTGCTATTGAAGTTAGCTGAAATTTTTTAATGGCAATCAATTTCTCTCGTCTTTCTGATGAAAATAAAGTTAAATTCAATAGTCTACGATGATTTTTAAGAAAGTTGCATTTTTTAACAAATTTTCCAAGGGGGTTAGTCATGTATTTTTTCACGATTTCATCAAAAATTAAAAATCTCTAATCTGACTAATTGACGTACGAGGAGCTCAGATTTGCAAACCGCGTTCAATTTGGACTTTTCGTTTGGCCGCTACGGCCGATCAAAGTCTGAAAAATCAATTATTTTCTAAAATTTCCCAAAAATGTTCATGGTGACTGACTATTTTTTTTGCTATTGAAGTTAGCTGAAATTTTTTAACGGCAATCAATTTCTCTCGTCTTTCTGATGAAAATAAAGTTAAATTCAATAGTCTACGATGATTTTTAAGAAAGTTGCATTTTTTAACAAATTTTCCAAGTCATGTATTTTTTCACGATTTCATCAAAAATTAAAAATCTCTAATCCGACTAATTGACGTACGAGGAGCTCAGATTTGCAAACCGCGTTCAATTTGGACTTTTCGTTTGGCCGCTACGGCCGATCAAAGTCTGAAAAATCAATTATTTTCTAAAATTTCCCAGAAATGTTCATGGTGACTGACTATTTTTTTTGCTATTGAAGTTAGCTGAAATTTTTTAACGGCAATCAATTCCTCTCGTCTTTCTGATGAAAATAAAGTTAAATTCAATAGTCTACGATGATTTTTAAGAAAGTTGCATTTTTTAACAAATTTTCCAAGGGTTAGTCATGTATTTTTTCACGATTTCATCAAAAATTAAAAATCTCTAGTCCGACTAATTGACGTACGAGGACCTAAGATTTGCAAACCGCGTTCAATTTGGACTTTTCGTTTGGCCGCCACGGCCGATCAAATTCTGAAAAATCAATTATTTTCTAAAATTTCCCAAAAATGTTCATAGTGACTGACTATTTTTTTTGCTAATGAAGTTAGCTGAAATTTTTTAATGGCAATCAATTTCTCTCGTCTTTCTGATGAAAATAAAGTTAAATTCAATAGTCTACGATGATTTTTAAGAAAGTTGCATTTTTTAACAAATTTTCCAAGGGGGTTAGTCATGTATTTTTTCACGATTTCATCAAAAATTAAAAATCTCTAATCCGACTAATTGACGTACGAGGAGCTCAGATTTGCAAACCGCGTTCAATTTGGACTTTTCGTTTGGCCGCTACGGCCGATCAAAGTCTGAAAAATCAATTATTTTCTAAAATTTCCCAAAAATGTTCATGGTGACTGACTATTTTTTTTGCTATTGAAGTTAGCTGAAATTTTTTAACGGCAATCAATTTCTCTCGTCTTTCTGATGAAAATAAAGTTAAATTCAATAGTCTACGATGATTTTTAAGAAAGTTGCATTTTTTAACAAATTTTCCAAGGGGGTTAGTCATGTATTTTTTCACGATTTCATCAAAAATTAAAAATCTCTAATCCGACTAATTGACGTACGAGGAGCTCAGATTTGCAAACCGCGTTCAATTTGGACTTTTCGATTGGCCGCCACGGCCGATCAAAGTCTGAAAAATCAATTATTTTCTAAAATTTCCCAGAAATGTTCATGGTGACTGACTATTTTTTTTGCTATTGAAGTTAGCTGAAATTTTTTAACGGCAATCAATTTCTCTCGTCTTTCTGATGAAAATAAAGTTAAATTCAATAGTCTACGAAGATTTTTAAGAAAGTTGCATTTTTTAACAAATTTTCCAAGGGGGTTAGTCATGTATTTTTCACCATTTCATCAAAAATTAAAAATCTTTAATCCGACTAATTGACGTACGAGGAGCTCAGATTTGCAAACCGCGTTCAATTTGGACTTTTCGTTTGGCCGCCACGGCCGATCAAAGTCTGAAAAATCAATTATTTTCTAAAATTTCCCAAAAATGTTCATGGTGACTGACTATTTTTTTTGCTATTGAAGTTAGCTGAATTTTTTTAACGGCAATCAATTTCTCTCGTCTTTCTGATAAAAATAAAGTTAAATTCAATAGTCTACGATGATTTTTAAGAAAGTTGCATTTTTTAACAAATTTTCCAAGGGGGTTAGTCATGTATTTTTTCACGATTTCATCAAAAATTAAAAATCTCTAATCCGACTAATTGACGTACGAGGAGCTCAGATTTGCAAACCGCGTTCAATTTGGACTTTTCGATTGGCCGCCACGGCCGATCAAAGTCTGAAAAATCAATTATTTTCTAAAATTTCCCAAAAATGTTCATGGTGACTGACTATTTTTTTTGCTATTGAAGTTAGCTGAAATTTTTTAACGGCAATCAATTTCTCTCGTCTTTCTGATGAAAATAAAGTTAAATTCAATAGTCTACGATGATTTTTAAGAAAGTTGCATTTTTTAACAAATTTTCCAAGGGGGTTAGTCATGTATTTTTTCACGATTTCATCAAAAATTAAAAATCTCTAATCCGACTAATTGACGTACGAGGAGCTCAGATTTGCAAACCGCGTTCAATTTGGACTTTTCGATTGGCCGCCACGGCCGATCAAAGTCTGAAAAATCAATTATTTTCTAAAATTTCCCAAAAATGTTCATGGTGACTGACTATTTTTTTTGCTATTGAAGTTAGCTGAAATTTTTTAACGGCAATCAATTTCTCTCGTCTTTCTGATGAAAATAAAGTTAAATTCAATAGTCTACGATGATTTTTAAGAAAGTTGCATTTTTTAACAAATTTTCCAAGGGGGTTAGTCATGTATTTTTCACCATTTCATCAAAAATTAAAAATCTTTAATCCGACTAATTGACGTACGAGGAGCTCAGATTTGCAAACCGCGTTCAATTTGGACTTTTCGTTTGGCCGCCACGGCCGATCAAAGTCTGAAAAATCAATTATTTTCTAAAATTTCCCAAAAATGTTCATGGTGACTGACTATTTTTTTTGCTATTGAAGTTAGCTGATTTTTTTAACGGCAATCAATTTCTCTCGTCTTTCTGATGAAAATAAAGTTAAATTCAATAGTCTACGATGATTTTTAAGAAAGTTGCATTTTTTAACAAATTTTCCAAGGGGGTTAGTCATGTATTTTTTCACCATTTCATCAAAAATTAAAAATCTCTAATCCGACTAATTGACGTACGAGGAGCTCAGATTTGCAAACCGCGTTCAATTTGGACTTTTCGTTTGGCCGCCACAGCCGATCAAAGTCTGAAAAATCAATTATTTTCTAAAATTTCCCAAAAATGTTCATGGTGACTGACTATTTTTTTTGCTATTGAAGTTAGCTGAAATTTTTTAACGGCAATCAATTTCTCTCGTCTTTCTGATGAAAATAAAGTTAAATTCAATAGTCTACGATGATTTTTAAGAAAGTTGCATTTTTTAACAAATTTTCCAAGGGGGTTAGTCATGTATTTTTTCACGATTTCAACAAAAATTAAAAATCTCTAACCCGACTAATTGACGTACGAGGAGCTCAGATTTGCAAACCGCGTTCAATTTGGACTTTTAGATTGGCCGCCACGGCCGATCAAAGTCTGAAAAATCAATTATTTTCTAAAATTTCCCAAAAATGTTCATGGTGACTGACTATTTTTTTTGCTATTGAAGTCAGCTGAAATTTTTTAACGGCAATCAATTTCTCTCGTCTTTCTGATGAAAATAAAGTTAAATTCAATAGTCTACGATGATTTTTAAGAAAGTCGCATTTTTTAACAAATTTTCCAAGGGGGTTAGTCATGTATTTTTTCACGATTTCATCAAAAATTAAAAATCTCTAATCCGACTAATTGACGTACGAGGAGCTCAGATTTGCAAACCGCGTTCAATTTGGACTTTTCGTTTGGCCGCTACGGCCGATCAAAGTCTGAAAAATCAATTATTTTCTAAAATTTCCCAGAAATGTTCATGGTGACTGACTATTTTTTTTGCTATTGAAGTTAGCTGAAATTTTTTAACAGCAATCAATTTCTCTCGTCTTTCTGATGAAAATAAAGTTAAATTCAATAGTCTACGATGATTTTTAAGAAAGTTGCATTTTTTAACAAATTTTCCAAGGGTTAGTCATGTATTTTTTCACGATTTCATCAAAAATTAAAAATCTCTAGTCCGACTAATTGACGTACGAGGACCTCAGATTTGCAAACCGCGTTCAATTTGGACTTTTCGTTTGGCCGCCACGGCCGATCAAAGTCTGAAAAATCAATTATTTTCTAAAATTTCCCAAAAATGTTCATAGTGACTGACTATTTTTTTTTGCTATTGAAGTTAGCTGAAATTTTTTAATGGCAATCAATTTCTCTCGTCTTTCTGATGAAAATAAAGTTAAATTCAATAGTCTACGATGATTTTTAAGAAAGTTGCATTTTTTAACAAATTTTCCAAGGGGGTTAGTCATGTATTTTTTCACGATTTCATCAAAAATTAAAAATCTCTAATCTGACTAATTGACGTACGAGGAGCTCAGATTTGCAAACCGCGTTCAATTTGGACTTTTCGTTTGGCCGCTACGGCCGATCAAAGTCTGAAAAATCAATTATTTTCTAAAATTTCCCAAAAATGTTCATGGTGACTGACTATTTTTTTTGCTATTGAAGTTAGCTGAAATTTTTTAACGGCAATCAATTTCTCTCGTCTTTCTGATGAAAATAAAGTTAAATTCAATAGTCTACGATGATTTTTAAGAAAGTTGCATTTTTTAACAAATTTTCCAAGGGGGTTAGTCATGTATTTTTTCACGATTTCATCAAAAATTAAAAATCTCTAATCCGACTAATTGACGTACGAGGAGCTCAGATTTGCAAACCGCGTTCAATTTGGACTTTTCGTTTGGCCGCTACGGCCGATCAAAGTCTGAAAAATCAATTATTTTCTAAAATTTCCCAGAAATGTTCATGGTGACTGACTATTTTTTTTGCTATTGAAGTTAGCTGAAATTTTTTAACGGCAATCAATTCCTCTCGTCTTTCTGATGAAAATAAAGTTAAATTCAATAGTCTACGATGATTTTTAAGAAAGTTGCATTTTTTAACAAATTTTCCAAGGGTTAGTCATGTATTTTTTCACGATTTCATCAAAAATTAAAAATCTCTAGTCCGACTAATTGACGTACGAGGACCTAAGATTTGCAAACCGCGTTCAATTTGGACTTTTCGTTTGGCCGCCACGGCCGATCAAATTCTGAAAAATCAATTATTTTCTAAAATTTCCCAAAAATGTTCATAGTGACTGACTATTTTTTTTGCTAATGAAGTTAGCTGAAATTTTTTAATGGCAATCAATTTCTCTCGTCTTTCTGATGAAAATAAAGTTAAATTCAATAGTCTACGATGATTTTTAAGAAAGTTGCATTTTTTAACAAATTTTCCAAGGGGGTTAGTCATGTATTTTTTCACGATTTCATCAAAAATTAAAAATCTCTAATCCGACTAATTGACGTACGAGGAGCTCAGATTTGCAAACCGCGTTCAATTTGGACTTTTCGTTTGGCCGCTACGGCCGATCAAAGTCTGAAAAATCAATTATTTTCTAAAATTTCCCAAAAATGTTCATGGTGACTGACTATTTTTTTTGCTATTGAAGTTAGCTGAAATTTTTTAACGGCAATCAATTTCTCTCGTCTTTCTGATGAAAATAAAGTTAAATTCAATAGTCTACGATGATTTTTAAGAAAGTTGCATTTTTTAACAGATTTTCCAAGGGGGTTAGTCATGTATTTTTTCACGATTTCATCAAAAATTAAAAATCTCTAATCCGACTAATTGACGTACGAGGAGCTCAGATTTGCAAACCGCGTTCAATTTGGACTTTTCGATTGGCCGCCACGGCCGATCAAAGTCTGAAAAATCAATTATTTTCTAAAATTTCCCAAAAATGTTCATGGTGACTGACTATTTTTTTTGCTATTGAAGTTAGCTGAATTTTTTTAACGGCAATCAATTTCTCTCGTCTTTCTGATGAAAATAAAGTTAAATTCAATAGTCTACGATGATTTTTAAGAAAGTTGCATTTTTTAACAAATTTTCCAAGGGGGTTAGTCATGTATTTTTTCACGATTTCATCAAAAATTAAAAATCTCTAATCCGACTAATTGACGTACGAGGAGCTCAGATTTGCAAACCGCGTTCAATTTGGAGTTTTTGTTTGGCCGCTACGGCCGATCAAAGTCTGAAAAATCAATTATTTTCTAAAATTTCACAAAAATGTTCATGGTGACTGACTATTTTTTTTGCTATTGAAGTTAGCTGAAATTTTTTAACGGCAATCAATTTCTCTCGTCTTTCTGATGAAAATAAAGTTAAATTCAATAGTCTACGATGATTTTTAAGAAAGTTGCATTTTTTAACAAATTTTCCAAGGGGGTTAGTCATGTATTTTTTCACGATTTCATCAAAAATTAAAAATCTCTAATCCGACTAATTGACGTACGAGGACCTCAGATTTGCAAACCGCGTTCAATTTGGACTTTTCGTTTGGCCGCTACGGCCGATCAAAGTCTGAAAAATCAATTATTTTCTAAAATTTCACAAAAATGTTCATGGTGACTGACTATTTTTTTTGCTATGGAAGTTAGCTGAAATTTTTTAACGGCAATCAATTTCTCTCGTCTTTCTGATGAAAAAAAAGTTAAATTCAATAGTCTACGATGATTATTAAGAAAGTTGCATTTTTTAACAAATATTCCAAGGGGGTTAGTCATGTATTTTTTCACAATTTCATCAAAAATTAAAAATCTCTGATCTGACTAATTGACGTATGAGGAGCTCAGATTTGCAAACAGCGTTCAATTTGGACTTTTCGTTTGGCCGCTACGGCCGATCAAAGTCTGAAAAATCAATTATTTTCTAAAATTTCACAAAAATGTTCATGGTGACTGACTATTTTTTTTGCTATGGAAGTTAGGTGAAATTTTTTACCGGCAATCAATTTCTCTCGTCTTTCTGATGAAAATAAAGTTAAATTCAATAGTCTACGATGATTTTTAAGAAAGTTGCATTTTTTGACAAATTTTCCAAGGGTTAGTCATGTATTTTTTCACGATTTCATCAAAAATTAAAAATCTCTGATCCGACTAATTGACGTACGAGGAGCTCAGATTTGCAAACCGCGTTCAATTTGGAGTTTTCGTTTGGCCGCTACGGCCGATCAAAGTCTGAAAAATCAAATATTTTCGTAAATTTTCAAAAATGTTCACTGTGACTGACTAATTTTTTTGCCATTGAAGTTAGCTGAAATTTTTTAACGGCAATCAATTTCTCTCGTCTTTCTGATGAAAATAAAGTTAAATTCAATAGTCCACGATGATTTTTAAGAAAGTTGCATTTTTTAACAAATTTTCCAAGGGGGTTAGTCATGTATTTTTTCACGTTTTCATCAAAAATTAAAAATCTCTAGTCCGACTAATTGACGTACGAGGACCTCAGATTTGCAAACCGCGTTCAATTTGGTCTTTTCGTTTGGCCGCTACGGCCGATCAAAGTCTGAAAAATCAATTATTTTCTAAAATTTCCCAAAAATTTTCATGGTGACTGACTAATTATTTTGCTATTGAAGATAGCTGAATTTTTTTACCGGCAATCAATTTCTCTCGTCTTTCTGATGAAAATAAAGTTAAATTCAATAGTCTACGATGATTTTTAAGAAAGTTGCATTTTTTGACAAATTTTCCAAGGGTTAGTCATGTATTTTTTCACGATTTCATCAAAAATTAAAAATCTCTAATCCGACTAATTGACGTACGAGGAGCTCAGATTTGCAAACCGCGTTCAATTTGGACTTTTCGTTTGGCCGCCACGGCCGATCAAAGTCTGAAAAATCAATTATTTTCTAAAATTTCCCAGAAATGTTCATGGTGACTGACTATTTTTTTTGCTATTGAAGTTAGCTGAATTTTTTTAACGGCAATCAATTTCTCTCGTCTTTCTGATGAAAATAAAGTTAAATTCAATAGTCTACGATGATTTTTAAGAAAGTTGCATTTTTTAACAAATTTTCCAAGGGGGTTAGTCATGTATTTTTTCACGATTTCATCAAAAATTAAAAATCTCTAATCCGACTAATTGACGTACGAGGAGCTTAGATTTGCAAACCGCGTTCAATTTGGACTTTTCGTTTGGCCGCTACGGCCGATCAAAGTCTGAAAAATCAATTATTTTCTAAAATTTCCCAAAAATGTTCATGGTGACTGACTATTTTTTTTGCTATTGAAGTTAGCTGAAATTTTTTAACGGCAATCAATTTCTCTCGTCTTTCTGATGAAAATAAAGTTAAATTCAATAGTCTACGATGATTTTTAAGAAAGTTGCATTTTTTAACAAATTTTCCAAGGGGGTTAGTCATGTATTTTTTCACGATTTCATCAAAAATTAAAAATCTCTAATCCGACTAATTGACGTACGAGGAGCTTAGATTTGCAAACCGCGTTCAATTTGGACTTTTCGTTTGGCCGCCACGGCCGATCAAAGTCTGAAAAATCAATTATTTTCTAAAATTTCCCAGAAATGTTCATGGTGACTGACTATTTTTTTTGCTATTGAAGTTAGCTGAATTTTTTTAACGGCAATCAATTTCTCTCGTCTTTCTGATGAAAATAAAGTTAAATTCAATAGTCTACGATGATTTTTAAGAAAGTTGCATTTTTTAACAAATTTTCCAAGGGGGTTAGTCATGTATTTTTTCACGATTTCATCAAAAATTAAAAATCTCTAATCCGACTAATTGACGTACGAGGAGCTTAGATTTGCAAACCGCGTTCAATTTGGACTTTTCGTTTGGCCGCTACGGCCGATCAAAGTCTGAAAAATCAATTATTTTCTAAAATTTCCCAAAAATGTTCATGGTGACTGACTATTTTTTTTGCTATTGAAGTTAGCTGAAATTTTTTAACGGCAATCAATTTCTCTCGTCTTTCTGATGAAAATAAAGTTAAATTCAATAGTCTACGATGATTTTTAAGAAAGTTGCATTTTTTAACAAATTTTCCAAGGGGGTTAGTCATGTATTTTTTCACCATTTCATCAAAAATTAAAAATCTCTAATCCGACTAATTGACGTACGAGGAGCTTAGATTTGCAAACCGCGTTCAATTTGGACTTTTCGTTTGGCCGCTACGGCCGATCAAAGTCTGAAAAATCAATTATTTTCTAAAATTTCCCAAAAATGTTCATGGTGACTGACTATTTTTTTTGCTATTGAAGTTAGCTGAAATTTTTTAACGGCAATCAATTTCTCTCGTCTTTCTGATGAAAATAAAGTTAAATTCAATAGTCTACGATGATTTTTAAGAAAGTTGCATTTTTTAACAAATTTTCCAAGGGGGTTAGTCATGTATTTTTTCACCATTTCATCAAAAATTAAAAATCTCTAATCCGACTAATTGACGTACGAGGAGCTTAGATTTGCAAACCGCGTTCAATTTGGACTTTTCGTTTGGCCGCTACGGCCGATCAAAGTCTGAAAAATCAATTATTTTCTAAAATTTCCCAAAAATGTTCATGGTGACTGACTATTTTTTTTGCTATTGAAGTTAGCTGAAATTTTTTAACGGCAATCAATTTCTCTCGTCTTTCTGATGAAAATAAAGTTAAATTCAATAGTCTACGATGATTGTTAAGAAAGTTGCATTTTTTAACAAATTTTCCAAGGGGGTTAGTCATGTATTTTTTCACGATTTCATCAAAAATTAAAAATCTCTAATCCGACTAATTGACGTACGAGGAGCTCAGATTTGCAAACCGCGTTCAATTTGGACTTTTCGATTGGCCGCCACGGCCGATCAAAGTCTGAAAAATCAATTATTTTCTAAAATTTCCCAAAAATGTTCATGCTGACTGACTATTTTTTTTGCTATTGAAGTTAGCTGAAATTTTTTAACGGCAATCAATTTCTCTCGTCTTTCTGATGAAAATAAAGTTAAATTCAATAGTCTACGATGATTTTTAAGAAAGTTGCATTTTTTAACAAATTTTCCAAGGGGGTTAGTCATGTATTTTTTCACGATTTCATCAAAAATTAAAAATCTCTAATCCGACTAATTGACGTACGAGGAGCTCAGATTTGCAAACCGCGTTCAATTAGGACTTTTCGTTTGGCCGCTACGGCCGATCAAAGTCTGAAAAATCAATTATTTTCTAAAATTTCCCAAAAATGTTCATGGTGACTGACTATTTTTTTTGCTATTGAAGTTGGCTGAAATTTTTTAACGGCAATCAATTTTTCTTGTCTTTCTGATGAAAATAAAGTTAAATTCAATAGTCTACGATGATTTTTAAGAAAGTTGCATTTTTTAACAAATTTTCCAAGGGGGTTAGTCATGTATTTTTTCACGATTTTATCAAAAATTAAAAATATCTAATCCGACTAATTGACGTACGAGGAGCTCAGATTTGCAAACCGCGTTCAATTTGGACTTTTCGTTTGGCCGCCACGGCCGATCAAAGTCTGAAAAATCAATTATTTTCTAAAGTTTCCCAAAAATGTTCATGGTGACTGACTATTTTTTTTGCTATTGAAGTTAGCAGAAATTTTTTAACGGCAATCAATTTCTCTCGTCTTTCTGATGAAAATAAAGTTAAATTCAATAGTCTACGATGATTTTTAAGAAAGTTGCATTTTTTAACAAATTTTCCAAGGGGGTTAGTCATGTATTTTTTCACGATTTCATCAAAAATTAAAAATCTCTAGTCCGACTAATTGACGTACGAGGACCTCAGATTTGCAAACCGCGTTCAATTTGGACTTTTCGTTTGGCCGCTACGGCCGATCAAAGTCTGAAAAATCAATTATTTTCTAAAATTTCCCAAAAATGTTCATGGTGACTGACTAATTTTTTTGCTATTGAAGATAGCTGAAATTTTTTACCGGCAATCAATTTCTCTCGTCTTTCTGATGAAAATAAAGTTAAATTCAATAGTCTACGACGATTTTTAAGAAAGTTGCATTTTTTAACAAATTTTCCAAGGGGGTTAGTCATGTATTTTTTCACGATTTTATCAAAAATTAAAAATCTCTAATCCGAATAATTGATGTACGAGGAGCTCAGATTTGCAATCCGCGTTCAATTTGGAGTTTTCGTTTGGCCGCTACGGCCGATCAAAGTCTGAAAAATCAATAACACGGCGTAACTTTCCACGCAACGTTGGACGTTTTGCGTGAAAAGTTTTCAGATCGTAAATAAATTATAACCTTGAAACAAAATTACTTGGTGTTTAACTGAATCATGCTAACAAAATTGCCACCCTGATAAAAATTGATTGTGAATGGATTATAGTTTCGCAAGCGTTAGATATGACAACCTTTTAATATTCAAAAATTTAAAGGATGAACACATGTGGTTCCAACAAGACGGCATAAATTGCCATCGGGTGCAACCTTGGATGCACTGCGTGACAAGTTTCCAGGTCCTAAATAAATTAAAACCTTGAAACAAAATGATGGTGTGTAGCTAGATAATGCCAATAAAAATGCCACCCTAATAAAAATTGATCATGATCGTGATCGCAAGCGTTAGATATGACAAAAAATTAAATGATGACGTTATGAGTTTTATATTTATATTTATATACAATTTTAATTTTAATAACAAGAAAGTTGCATTAGTTCAAACCAAATTACGTTCTATAGTTAAATTTAGTTTCATCATTATTGCGGTATTAATGTTAGATATTTGCTCTCGGCAAAGTAAATTGCTATTTCGGAATTAATTCGACCGTACAAATTATATGTGTGTGTGTGCTGTGCTGTGCGCCATCTATAGATATTCAACTTCTCCATTATAACTGTTTATAGCGTGTGTATGGAAGTTTACGGCATTAGTTAGACTTACACGGAATAGATTGTACTGTTAGTTCTGCGATACCATCATTAGAATAAGTTAGTCGCAAGTTCAATAACTTTAACAGAAGATAATTCCCTGTCATCGTATCTTCGAGACGTAACACGTTATCAAGATAACTGTATAGTATATTCCCGTTAAATAGTTTATTTAAAAATGCTATAATTTTATTCGTTGTTAAATACTCTTTCCCCATCGGAACACAGACCGGTTTCAGGTCTCATCAGTGAACACTCTTTCCCCATCAGAACCGGTTTCAGGTCTCATCATTGCCGTTATTAATTGTTTTAATATTCAAGTATTGGTAGCAATGGCAACTCGTGGAACATGTTGATTCTAGAGCCACTTATGCAATATAAGAAGAATATTTGAAGAGACAAAGAACTATTCTTCCTAGTCCAAAGTAACTGGCGAAAAAGTGTTTGAATTTAAAAAATCGAAATCACACATTGAAAAAGAGAAATTTTGACGTTTTGCGTTGATTTAACGAAAACATTTATTTTGCATTTTGCGTCAATTAACAAAAAAAAATTGGTATCTATCTAAAAGGTACAATAAAATTTTCCACATTTTGACGTTAGAATCGTCAAAATCGGATAACGCGTTCGGCATTTGTACAATTTCTAAAATCAACAAAATTTGCGAACTTTAAATAAGTTGCATTTTTTGCATTGTCCGTTAATAATTTTATATTCTTTTCAAAAATTACACATAATTTTCTATATTTTAACGTTTGGATCATCAAAATCAGAGAACGCGTTTTTCTGTTCTGGAATTTAAAAAATTCAAATCGCAATTTAAAATCTTTGAATATTGAAAAAGTGAAATTTTCAATATTTATTAATCGGTTTTAAAATTGCACCTAATTTTCCACATTTTGACAATAGAATTATCAAAATCGGACAAAGCGCTCGGCAGTTGTGCAAGTTCAAAAATCAAAATCGCGATTTTAAAATTTACCTACTTTAAATAAGTGCAATTTTTGCATTTTGCGCCAATTTAACGAGAAAATTTCCAAAAATTAAACTAAATTTTTCATTTTTGACGTTTAAATCATCAAAATCAGAGAACGCGTTCGGCTTTTTCGGAATTTAAAGAATTAAAATCGTAATTTACCGCGTTTTCATTTAAAACGTTAATTTTTGACGTTTAACGGAATATGTATTAACGAGTTTTTAAACTGCACTAAATTTTCCACATTTTGACATGAGAATTATCAGAATTTGACAACGCGTTCGGGAGTTGTGCAATTTTAAAAATCAAAATCGCGCTTGTAAAATTTTCGAATTTTAAATAAGTGCAATTTTTGCATTTTGTGTTAATTAGTTAAAAGTACACCAAATTTGCCATATTTTGACGTTTGAACCATCAAAATCGGAGAACGTGTTTGGCTATTCTGGAATTTAAAAAATTAAAATCGCAATTTTCAACAATGAAAAACCGAAATGTTGATGTTTTGCGTTGATTTAACGAAAATATTTCTTAATCAGTTTTAAAATTGCACTAAATTTTCCATATTCTTATATTAGAATAATCAAAATCGGACAACGCGCTCGGCAGTTGTGCAAGTTCAACAATCAAAATCGCGATTTTGAAATTTGCGAACTTTAAATAAGTGCAATTTAGCGTCAATTTAACGGGATAATTTCATAATCTCTTCAAAAATTACACTAAATTTTCCAGATTTCGACGTCTGAATCATCGAAATCAGAGAACGCGTTTGACTGTTCTGGAATTTAAAAAAATTGAAATCGTAATTTAAAATCTTCGAACATTGAAAGCGTACATTTTTGACGTTTTGCGTTGATTTAACGGAAAGATTTAATAAACATTTTTTAAATTGCACCAAATTTTCTACATTTTGACGATAAAACCATCAAAATCTTACAACGCGTTCGGCAGTTGTGCAATTGCAAAAAATCAAAATCGCGATTTTAAAATTAGCAAATTTTAAATAAGTTGCAATGTTTGCATTTTGCAAAAATTATACAAAATTTTCCATATTTTAACTGTTGGATCATCAAAATCTGGAATGTAAAATATTAAAATCAAAATTGAAAATCTTCGAATATTGAAAAAGTGAAATTTTGACGTTTTCCGTTGATTTGACGAAAATGTTTTTAACGAGTTTCTAAGTTGCACTAAATTCTCCAAATTTTTTCATTAAAATCATCAAAATCGGACAACGTGTTCGGCAGTTGTGCAATTTCAAAAACCAAAATCGCCATTTTTAAATTTACGAACTTTAAATAGGTGTAGTTTTTGCATTTTGTATTAGCTTAACGAGAAAATTTCGTACTCTTTTTAAAAAATCACACTAAATTTTCCGAATTTTGACGTATGAATCATCAGAATCAGAAAACTCGTTTGGCAGACAAAATCGCGATTTTAAAATTTTCGAACTTTAAACAAGAGTAATTTTTGCATTTTGTGTTAATTTAACGAGAAAATTTCGCAATCTTTTTAAAAATCACACTAAATTTTCCAAATTTTGAAGTATGAATCATCAGAATCAGAAAACTCGTTTGGCAGTCAAAATCGCGATTTTAAAATTTGCGAACTTTAAATAAAAGTAATTTTTGCATTTTGTGTTAATTTAACTAGAAAATTTCGTACTCTTTTTAAAAATCACAGTAAATTTTCCAAATTTTGGAATTCTACATCAGAATCAGAAAACTCGTTTGGCAGTCAAAATCGCGATTTTAAAATTTGCGAACTTTAAACAAGAGTAATTTTTGCATTTTGTGTTAATTTAACGAGATTTTTTTTTTAAATCACACTAAATTTTCCATATTTTGACGTTTGGATCATCAAAATCAGAGAACGCGTTTGTGTTCTGGAATTTAAAAAATTAAAATCGTAATTTAAAACCTCCGAACATTGAAAACGTCAATTTTGGCGTTTTGCGTTGATTTATCGGAAATATTTATTAGCGAGTTTTGCAATTGCACTAAATTTTCCACATTTTGATATTAAAATCGTCAAAATTGGACAACGCGTTCGGCAGTTGTGCAATATCAAAAATCAAAATCGAGATTTTAATATGTTCGAACTTTAAATAAATGCAATTTTTGCATTTTGCGTCACTTTGAGGAGAATATTTCGTGATATTTTAAAAAAGTACACTAAATTTTTAATATTTTGAAGTTTGAATCTAAAGTAAGAATTAATTAAAAATTCTTGCTGACCTTGAAACTACAGGTAGTGCCGTGGCTCCTTGGCTCTACATAACGAGCCGCCCCTGTAGTTCATATTATTTAGGTTTGTAATATGAAATAGGGATACCAAATAAAAACTAAATTTAGAATTTAGAGTCTTTAAAATCCTCGACTAATTCGTCTGATTAATTCTACCAAATAAAAACTCAAGTTTTCACTGATCACGCGTTTCTCTCGAAATACAATCTACTATTTTTCACAAACGGGAGGGAAATTCGATTTCTCAGCTGTCGAAATCGCAAGAGAAATAACATTTCCCGCCCAAGGGAGGGAAATTATTATGTTTCTCCCTAAGGAGAATAAAATGAAAACTCAGTTTTGATTCTGAAAGTTCACCATTGTCGACCCATTTGGTCATATTCTCTTGAAAATGCCCAAAAATGGCGAAAATGGTCAGAAAAAATTTGTCGACCTGTTTAGCCATATTTTCTTGAAAATGCCCTAAAATGGTGAAAATGGTCAGAAAAAGTGTGTCGACCTGTTTAGCCATGTTTTCTTGAAAATGCCCTAAAATGGCGAAAATGGTCAGAAATTTAAAATCTTCAGAATCAAAATTATTAATTTTTTATTTGGTAGAATTTTTATCTGTTTCATATTTGTATCCATAATAATTGTTTATGCTTGAACTGCATGTTATAAATAAAGAGTTTCTATCTTTATCTCATCGTACGTCTTCTTTCAATTGATAATAACTTGTAATATAACTTCTTAAATATTCCGTAAACAAATAACTAATTTAATTAAATCATTGTCTAGAGCCAGTTTCTCTAGTTGATGCCCGATCCCACTTCCGGTTTCATTACCTTTTGCCGGAAGACTATTTGTTCTGGTGCCGACCCGGGCAGAGTATAAAACGAGATTAGACGCGTCCCCGGAATGTTAATGCGGATAATTAGAGGTGGGATTCTTACCTTTGGGAGGGTTAATGGGCACCGCGGACCGGTAAAGGGACTCCTCGTTAGTCCAGTCCCGATTGCGCGATACGGTCCGTGCGCTGAATACCAGAAGGGTGACGAGAAGAAGGGTCGCGGCGGGTATCCTCCACTTCCGGTTACTCCATATGCGTCCCGCTCCCAGCCCCAACAACAAGCACAAACCGGCACTGGGTAGGTAAAGAACGCGCTCGGCCACGACGAAGCCGACGTAGAACAGGAGGTTCGTGGCCGGAAGGAAGGGCAGGGTGAGGAAGCCGAGCGCCACGAGGAGCGTGGCCGCGTTGGACCGGGCCGCGGCGGCGTCCCTCGACCTGGGACTTCTCTGGGACGCGCGCACCGGAAGCCTCCAGCAAATGCACGTCGTCGTGTGTAGACTGGTGCTATTGTTGTTGTTGTTGGTGCGGCACGAGGGCGAGTGCAGCTCGGAAAGGCTCTGGTGACAAACTGTGCACGGACAAAGACGCCCTTTGTCGCCATTGTCTTGCTGGGGCCTTTGTTCGCGATTCCACAACACGTTCATACTGTATCTAAGCACCAGCGCGAGACCACCGTAGAACAAGAGAGTACAGCAATTGCGATAATCACTCAGTGCGGTTATCCGCGGCACCGCGTCCATGCCCCAGTCGAAGCTTAAACTGCTGGGGCACACCAGCAGCCACATGTTGAGGACCGGCAGGTACATGAAGGTGAGGAAGCGTGTTAGTACGCTGGAGACCTTCGCCGTCGGATTGTCAGCGGTGGAGAACTGCGGCGTGGGTCCTTGCAAACGCACCATGAGCATAACCAGTCCTGCTGCCACCAGCACCAATCCACTACGCCACTGCCTCTGCAATAATGAAAAATATACAATTAATATTTCTAATATTTTGACAACGGTAATCTTCCTAGTGATGATAATTAGGATCTACGTGATCAAAAACCACACATTTTTAGAGACCCATTTTAAGTAATTTTGGAAATTTTCTAGTCGATAGCAATTGTTATTATATTTTTTTCGAATCGACAAAATTATTACAAATTTTCTGGTCTTTACTCTCTATCTACCTGAAATTATCCCAAAATCTAGAGAGCGGAGGTCATAGTTTTTTTCAGGAAATTATGACCTTAAATCAATTCTAAGTAATTTTTCAGGTCGATAGCAATTGTTTTTATATTTTTTTTTTTAGAATCGCCAAAATTATTACAAATTTTCTGGTGTTTACTCTCTATTCACCTGAAATTATTCCAAAATCTGGAGAGCGGAGGTCATAGTTTTTTTCAGGAAATTATAATCTTAAATTAATTCTAAGTGATTTTGGAAATTTTCAAGTCGATAGCAATTGTTTTTATATTTTTTTGGAATCGACAAAATTATTACAAATTTTCTGGTCTTTACTCTGTATCCACTTGGAATTATCCCAAAATCTAGAGAGCGGAGGTCATCGTTTTTTTCAGGAAATTATAATCTTAAATTAATTCTAAGTAATTTTGGAAATTTTCAGGTCGGTAGCAATTGTTTTTATATTTTTTTGAAATCGAAAAAATTATTAAAAATTTTTTGGTCTTTACTCTGTATCCACTTGGAATTATCCCAAAATCTAGAGAGCGGAGGTCATAGTTTTTTTTTTAAGAAATTATAACCTTAAATCAATTCTAAGTAATTTTGAAAATTTTCAGATCGATAGCAATTGTTTTTATATTTTTTTTTTCGAATCAATAAAATTATTACAAATTTTATCGCCTTTACTCCCTCCATCCACCCAATTTTACCAAAATCCAGAGTGGGGATGTATAAAGTTTTTCTTGTAATTATAATGTCAAATGAATTTTGAGTAATTTTGGAAATTTTCTAGTCGATAGCAATTGTTTTGATATTTTTTTCGAATGGCCAAAATTATTAAAAAAAATTCTGGTCTTTACTCTTTATCCACCTGAAATTATCCCAAAATCTAGAAAGCGGAGGTGATAGTTTTTTTTTAGGAAATTAATATCTTAAATCAATTCTAAGTAATTTTGAAAATTTTCAGGTCGATAGCAATTTTTTTTATATTTTTTTCGAATCGTTAAAATTATTAAAAAAAATTCTGGTCTTTACTCTCTATTCACTTGAAATTATCCCAAAATCTAGAGAGCGGAGGTAATAGTTTTTTTTTAGGAAATTATAATCTTAAATTAATTCTAAGTAATTTCAGATATTTTCAGGTCGTTAGCAATTGTTTTTATATTTTTTTCGAATCGCCAAAATTATTAAAAAAATTCTGGTCTTTACTCTCTATCCACTTGAAATTATTGCAAAATCTAGAGAGCGGAGGTCATAGTTTTTTTCAGGAAATTATAATCTTCAATCAATTCTTAGTAATTTTGAAAATTTTCAGGTCGATAGCAATTTTTTTTATATTTTTTTCGAATCGCCAAAATTATTTAAAAAATTCTGGGCTTTACTCTCTATCCACCTGAAATTATCTCAAAATCTAGAGAGCGGAGGTCATAGCATTTTTCAGGAAATTATAATCTTAAATCAATTCTAAGTAATTTTGAAAATTTTCAAGATTTTCTGGTTTTTACTCTCTATCCATCTGAAATTATCCCAAAATCTGGAGAGCGGAGGTCATAGTTTTTTCAGGAAATTATAACCTTAAATCAATTCTAAGTAATTTTGAAAATTTTCAGGTCGATAGCAATTGTTTTTATATTTTTTTCGAATCAACAGAATTATTAAAAAATTCTGGTCTTTACTTTTTATCCACCTGAAATTATCCCAAAATCTAGAAAGCGGAGGTAATAGTTTTTTTCAGGAAATTATAATCTTAAATTAATTCTAAGTAATTTCAGAAATTTTCAGGTCGTTAGCAATTGTTTTTATATTTTTTTGGAATCGACAAAATTATTACAAATTTTCTGATCTTTACTTCCTATCCACCTGATATTATCCCAAAATCTAGAGAGCGGAGGTAATAGTTTTTTTTCAGGAAATTATAATCTTAAATTAATTCTAAGTAATTTTCGAAATTTTCAGGTCAATAGCAATTGTTTTTATATCTTTTTCGAAATGCCAAAATTATTAAAAATTTTCTGGTCTTTTCTCTCTATCCACCTGGAATTACACCAAAATCTAGAGAGCATAGCTGGTAGTTTTTTTCAGGAAATTATAATTTTAATCAATTCTAAGTAATTTTGAAAATTTTCAGGTCGATAGCAATTTTTTCTATATTTTTTTCGAATCGCCAAAATTATTAAAAAAATTCTGGTCGTTACTCTCTATCCACCTGAAATTATCCCAAAATCTAGAGAGCGGAGTTTTTATTTTCAGGAAATTATAATTTTAAATTAATTCTAAGTAATTTTGAAAATTTTCAGGTCGATAGCAATTTTTTTATATTTTTTCGAATCGACAAAATGATTAAACATTTTCTGGTCTTTATTCTCTACCCACCTTAAATTATCCCAAAATCTAGAGAGCGGAGGTCATAGTTTTTTTCAGGAAATTATAATCTTAAATTAATTCTAAGTAATTTTGGAAATTTTCAGGTCGTTAGCAATTGTTTTTATATTTTTTCGAATCGCCAAAATTATTAAAAAAATTCTGGTCTTTACTCTCTATCCACCTGAAATTACACCAAAATCTAGAGAGCGGAGGTCATAGTTTCTTTTAGGAAATTATAACCTTAAATCAATTCTAAGTAATTTTGTAAATTTTCAGATCGATAGCAATTGTTTTTATAATTTTTTTCGAATCTTCAAAATTATTAAAAATTTTCTGGTCTTTACTCTCTATCCTCTTGAAATTATCCCAAAATCTAGAGAGCGGAGATAACAGTTTTTTTCAGGAAATTATAATCTTAAATTAATTCTAAGTAATTTTAGAACTTTTCAGATCGATAGCAATTGTTTTTATATTTTTTCCGAATCGAAAATATTATTAGAAAAATTTTGGTCTTCACTCCCTCCATCCACCCAAAATTATACCAAAATCTAGAGTGGGGATGTATAAAGTTTTTCTTCACTTTTTTGAAAACTCTGAAAGTGTTATTTTATTGGGCTCATAAAACTGCACTTGTTTGCCAATTTAACCGTTTCTCTATACTTTATGTATAGTCTCCGAGATCCCCGTAGAGAACATCGAAAAAAACTCACCTTGTATATATCCGATATTTTGATATTTATATAAATATCGGATATTTTCCGAACCCTGGTTTTAATCTTATTTTTATAATGAATAAAAAAAAAATAAATATTTTTTATTTTATTTTAGGATCACCCTGAATTTATTAGGCCCGATGCGCGCGCCTTTTCGTAAATCCGCCACTGCTGGTGGTATTGTAAATAAAACTTTAATTCTATTTGGTAAAACAACATCCGTTTGAGTCCACCCATTTATGTATTAATAAGTACACTGACCACTGTATAGATGTCGTCATTAAATCGCTAATAAAGCCGCGTTCATTCAGTTAATGCCGACGTCGGCAATAACCGTAAAATCGCGAGAGATAAGTGGACATTAAAGGCGTAACATTTAGATGAAGTTGGCCATGTGAACAGGTTAATATTGTTATCAAAACGCACTTAATGCTTATCTTTAAAACATTTTGTATGTAGCAAACGGTAAAAATTGCCCCATAAAAATAACGGTCGCATTAACGGTATGAAAATATAACAGGGTGGTGATAGTGTTTATTCTGCCGGGCATTAAGTATGTTATTACTTATTCTACAGAAGATAACTAAAATTATTATTACATCCATTGTTACGTGTACTGATAAAATAGACAAAAATAATTTGCAATAAAAAAAAAAAACGTGTAGACATAAAAATTTTTATCACGTAAATGTTGCCCTGTATAGGCAAACGTGATTACGTTAGAAAGAAACAACCCGGTCAGTCTGAGCCACTCATTGGGCACCATTGGGCCTAGCGTATGTCAAAATAAATGATGAATTAATATCTGAAAAAGAAAAGGTTCAATTTCTGGGACTCATAATTCAAAAGGACCTGAAATGGTATAAACGTATATCTGCTGTGCTTCAAAATAATGAACTATCCATATAAGCAAAAGTGACTTAACGTGGCATTTCTGGCAATTATAAAGTGAGATCGAAGACTGAAGCGGTGGGCGGAGCATAGTCTCGAGAACCGCTGAAATATTAGCCGCATCAATAAGGTCGTCCACACTTGTAAATTGTTAGCCGATAAACCTCGCACCAATAAATTCTAAACGGCTAAGGAGAGAGACACTTCGCTCACATGCCATATTACCCCGGTTCGGACTATACAGGGTGGAAACTTTAACTGGAACAAATTCGGTAATTATGAAAGTTCCAGAAAAAATTTTGGGACAGGTCGATTTTTGTTTTTTATTCCGCACTTTTTAGCGTCTTCAAAAATGGTATGACATCACGTGTGACGTTTTTTTTAAAGACGCCAAATGTTTCAATTTTTTTTTATTTCACTAAATTTGTACGATTGCGTAAAAATATTTTGTTAATCGACGTGTCTGATGATTTCTCATTCTCATTTCATAAATACCGAATTTGTTCCAGTTAAAGTTTCCACCCTGTATATATTTTTGGACACATTCCCTTTATAAAGTTATTACCTTTAATGTTGATATATTAAGATTCGATACTGCGAAACGAAGCCGTACGTTATCCTTTTCGGCGGCGGCGAACAATCTAAAATATGATATAAATTACATGTTTACGCTTTGAAAGTGATACATGAAGGAGCGTAAACTTTAAAAGGGCTGAAATGCGTTTTATGCGCGCAACGGAGACGAAAACCGACGTCGCGGCACGGACGGACAGAGACGGATGTACCGGGAAAGAGAATGACACACCGAGACGGAAAAAGATGGATGTATCTGAACATGGAGAGAGAGAAAGAGGGGACAAAAAATGGATGTGGCCGCCCTCGCGCACATTCGCGTGCACTCAATTTGGTTTTAATGAAAAACCAACATGAAACAGCAATTGTGCGTGAAAGTATTGTTAGTTTTGCAGTTGGTTTAATTAAACAAGCTGGATGGACAGAACGCGGAACAAATTGATGCCGGCTACTCTGATGATGATGGTAATAATTTGTTTGTATTCAGTGATGTATTGTAGTTTTTTCTTTTTTTGGCATGATATATCAACAATAATAATGCCCATGACAATTGACGTATACAGAATATTTATTTTAATTCAGAAAACCTATAAACTATAAAAAATTGTTCACCCTTTGAAAAATATTGACGTGGCAATCATTCTCAGATTTTTAGGTAATACATATTTTTTGTATCTAGCAGTGCGCGCTGTATCTTAAAAAATAATATGGAAATTAACACAAAACTTTGAACATAAGTCTCATTTTTTAAATAATTTTTTAAATAACAATAATATTACGAAAACATTCAAATAGATAATACAATTAAGAAATAAACATCTTTTGTTTGAAAATATTCATCATAAAATTTATTGCTTTTGAAAAAAAAGTTTTTTTTTTCATTTTCATAATTATGAAACGATAATAGTTACATCAAATTGATATGAATATTAATGCTAGAAAATGCCAAAATGAATAACTAATAAAGAATACGTTTTTTGTTAATCACATTAGTTTTTGCGTAAAATGACAGTAAATATTAGAATTTTAAATATGACATAAGTTGTGTTTTTGTGTAATTATTTCAGAATTTAGCTAAGGCGTGTTATTGTATTTTGGTTGAATTATTAAGCAGAATGTATTTTGAGTAAATTTGGAAAATTTCAAGCCTGTGGCAATTGTTTTTATATTTTTTCAAACCGCAGGAAATCGAATAACTTTCAATATGACAAAAGTTTATGTGCGATTATTTTCGAATTTATTTTATTTTTTAAGAGATGTTTTTGGATTTTGGTTGGATAATTAAGCAGATTGTATTTTGGGTAAATTTGAAAATTTTCAAGTTTGTAGCAATTGTTTTTTATATTTTTTCAAACCGTAGGAAAGTAAATAACTTTTAATATAATATAATTTGTGTTTTTGTGCGATTATTTTCGAATTTACCTAAGGGATGTTTTTGGATTTTGGTTGATTTATCAAGCAGAATGTGTTTTAAGTAAATTTGGAAAATTTTAAGTCTGTGACAATTGTTTTTATATTTATTTCAAACCGTACTTCAAACCATTTCGAAATCTAGTGCAGGGTGTTTTGAGATGTTTTCGGAATTTTGAAGTTAAATTGATTTTGAGACAATTTTGAAAGTTTCAAACTCGTACCAACTGTTTATCTATTTTTTTCCAATCGTTCAAGAAGTCGAGCAATTTTAGAATCACGGTGGGGTGTTTGCTTCAAACCATTTATAAATCTGGTGCAGGGTGTTTTGAGATGTTTTCGGAATTTTGAAGTTGAATTGATTTTGAGACAATTTTGAAAGTTTCAAACTCGTTCCAACTGTTTATCTATTTTTTTTCCAATCGTTCAAGAAGTCGCGTAATTTTAGAATCACTGTGGGATGTTTGCTTCAAACCATCACGAAATCTGGTACAGGGTGTTTTGAGATGTTTTCAGAATTTTGAAGTTTAATTGATTTTGAGTCAATTTTGACTCCTAGCAATCGTTTCAATCGATTAAGAAGACGCGCGATTTTAGAATCACGCTGGGATGTTTACGGATCATTCACCGTCCTTTATTTCCTAACCTTGAAAATACGCTTTGATTAAACCAATTTCTTATAAAGATAAGTTAAAAAAAAATCGCATCGCTAGGAGTTTGGGAAGCTTACTATTTTTTTAACACGTAAAAAATCACCAAATCGCCAAGATAACCATTTGAAAAAAAAATATTTCAGGCTATGAAAAGTATATCCAAATTTGCAATATTTAGGGTATATGAGTCTTATTGTAACAGTTGCAGAGAAAATATTGTTTGTATTGCTTGTGCAAAATAGGTGTTTTAAGACATCATACGCACCAAAAAACAATTTCGCGCACATAATACACTGAAGAAAAAATGAAACACTTGAAATTCGTGAAATTTCGACCATTTTCAAACCGCCATACCTCGGCGTATTTTCAATCGATTTTGATTAATCTTTGAGGGCAAAAAATTTTGAAGTGTCTTCTTCAAAGTCATGCATGCGAACTTAAGCGTAACCTCTTCCGCCCCCTCTAGCGTCCCTGTGAAAAAAAATGTTTTTTCAGGAAACCATGTCCAACTTTGACGATGTCTACGGAGTTGGAAAAATTTTGTCGACTCGATCCACCATAAAGGCATTAAAATTTGATCAATTCCCTATGCAGGACTCAAAGAACAAAGTTCTTACGACGATTTGGCACCAAGTTATGGGTGTCATCAAATTTGGTTGAAAAGTCAAAGAGTTATGTGCGAAAAACCTCAAAATGCACTTTTTTTCAAACACCCATAACTTGGTGCCAAATCGTAGTAGGAACTTCGTTCTTTGAGTTCTGCATAGGGAATTGATCACATTTGAATGCCTTTATGGTGGATCGAGTCGAAAAAAATTTTCCAACTCCGTAGACATCGTCAAAGTTGGACATGGTTTCTAGAAAAAACCTTTTTTTTCACAGGGGCGCTAGAAGGGGGCGGAAGGGGTTACGTTTAGTTTCGCATGCATGACTTTGAAGAAGACACTTCAAAGTGTTTTGCCCTCAAAGATTCATCAAAATCGATTGAAAATGCACCGAGTTATGGCGGTTTGAAAATGGTCGAAATTTCACGAATTTCAAGTGTTCCTTCAGTATATAAAAATAACTATTCCGTTCACGGAAGAATGAGAAAAAACTGTAATTTGATAAATATCTCTTTCGTAGGTCGAAGGAAGCATTAATTATTAAATGTAATTTATGTTTATTAATTTTTATTTAATTTTTTCTATTATTCAAAAAAATATAATTAAACTTGTTACGCGGGAGATTATTATCATTTTTAATAGCGGCATGGATTGCTGCGCCATCTAGACACGCGTAGTAGAGATTTGTTTGGCATTAGGAAGGCTAGATGGCGTTGCGAATTATTCTACTATTTTAAAGCCTAGATATTTGGATATAAGGCACACACATTTTTAATTAGCCATACATTTTAAAATTCACAACTGTCTAAATTGCATTTACTGCCTTCATCAAATCTTCTAAGCAGTTGTACCGGCCTCCTCAATATTTGCTGTAAAATTATTGTTCACCTTTAAGTTCGAAATAAATCACGTACACTTATTCATGTTGTGTTGTCGTATTAAGGTTTTTAATAGGGTTAGTACTTACACTTAGTTTACTTATTTTATTCCTAGCAAGCCTGAGGTACAAATTTAAATATTACATAATTACGCCAATATTCTACAATTTTCTGTGAATGCTTCCGCCCAATTTAACTAATACCGATTTTAAAAATAATTGAAACCAACTTGAAAGCATCCGTCGTTGTCTAAATTGGAAATCGAAGTGTTTTTATCGAGTTCTGTGCAAATATTACTCTTGGCGCGAGGCTTACGCCACAATGAAATGGCAGACGTCACCGAGATTGATTCCAGAGCTCCTATTTGTCAACTAAGCTCCAGGAATTGCCACAGTCAGAAACTATATTGATTTCACTATATATTTACATAGTCTAACTGGAAATGCGATTGGAGCCGTATATACTTTATTACAAGCGCTCCGGAGTTTTCAATGCAGCATTTAAATGGCTGCTTACTCCATAAGTATTGAAAACTAGATGTAATAAGTTTCTCTATTACGACAAATTTCCACTCTGAATATAAAATTATATGGATATTGTTACTTTAACAGTTAATAATATAAATCTTATATGAACTTAAAGTATTCAAATCATAATGTCATTATCGTATTGTAACTTCTTTATGCAAGTCATGTAACAATTGTAGCATTAACGGAATAATAAATTGCATTATTAAAGACTTCGCATTGAAACTTATATCGAAAATTATACAAAATTATCGTTTTTTTTTTATATCGTGTAAGCCACAAAATTTTGTTTCAGAGTTGGCTGTGAGATAAATGAGGTATATTTTATGAGACTAGATTAGTTCAATTGAATTAGATTTAAAAAATGAATTAATCTCAGACATACTGCTATGTTTCTCTCTTTCAGGCATGGCCAACTCTGAAACAAAATTCTGTGGCTCACACCTTAGAATCCTTAATTGTTATACGATCACCATAAATAACGTTTATTAATTCTTACCTAACGAATGCCAATATATTCGCTACAACAAAAATGTTCCCGTAAGATCGCGCATTCGATGCAATAAAAACCTGTTGTTTTTATTTTCCCGGCGCAGCCACCATAGACTCAATTAATATATTTCAGTTGTACAGCGATGGGTATAAATAATGGCCATTGAGTATTGGAATAAGAAGGATAATCCGATTAAATCGAAACCAAATATTCGTGTATCTGTGCGTATATTGATTTAGTGTATATTGGGATAGCATCTGAAAGGCCATTCAGTGCAGATATATCCGGGCGTACTGATATAAACGCAATCCATCTCTGCGCCAGACAGCTATTGGTAACCATTTTGCGACCGCATTAGAACAGATGTACATTTAGTCCGGAACTTTTAAAGATATCCCGGACCCGATTTTATCAGATGAGATTTAGTGGGCAAAGCGTTATATTGTCGAATGCGGCCGACCGACCCATTTATTCCGTTTGAAGGGTGTTGATATATTATGTGTTTATTGTTTATACATTTATTATCAGTTATCTTTAAATAATGGAAAGTTTATGTATACCCAGTGCTTCATAGAAAAAAGGGTGTTTTAATACCTCGATGGTGCAAGGAAAATTTGTATTTTTGCTATTACCATTCACCAATCATCAATTCAGACGTGACCGTGAATGTCAATTATTGTTTTAATCATATATTAATTAATAATAATAATCTCTTCATTTTTATTCCATACCGTACAGTGTTCACAATATACATATACAGTATTGGATGCGTCAAAAATGTATACATAACAAAACAAAAAAGCATTCCTTATTACGTAATAACATCATGTAAATTATAATGTACAATTTTTCCAGCAAGAAATCTTCAATTTTTCCTTAAACATATTAGTTGTAGTGTCTTTTTAATGTCCTCTGGCAGGTTGTTATATAGTTGAGGCTGTTATTTGTTGAAAATGTATATCACTTGTTGAGTTTTAAAGTAAAAACACTTTTTTTAATTATTAAAAACTTTTATTGTTGCGTGTAATTTCAACATAAAAGTTTTCTAAAATTAAAACTTTAGTACTTTAAGTGTTTAAGTGAATTCGTTAATTAATATCATCGTAAGTGACCGAATGGTCAGAGCGTATGCCAAAAAAAAGACAATGGTTACAGTGGTGTTTCTCAACGTAGGCGTATCGCCCCCTGGTGGGCGATCGACGTATAAATTGAACGTTTATCTGACAATCCGTATTTGGGCGGCGATGGTCGTTTTGTGGGGGCGAATGCATTTTTAATACCAGCCTGCAGATATTAGGCTCAAGTCGCCTAAAAATTTGATCAAGATTCTGACTTTCGAAATTAAAACCAAATATTATTAAAGTTTGCTAAAATCATTAATCATCTACCTGATGAAGCCACTGTGTGGCGAAACATATGTCGCAGTGTTTCGACATCAAAAATTTGTAGAAATTCTCAACACACATGTTTTATTTACCACATAAATAAAAAAAAACTTGCATATTTGCCAAACTGATTTTGCGTGAAAGTTTAAACATTAAAAAAAAACACGCTACATTTTGGAAATTAAATCATCAAAATTAAATAATTTATCAAAAAATCAAAACTTAATTTTGTTGATTTTGAACTTTAAAAATTTCGGATTTTGTCAATTTCCATTGTCACGACATTAATATTTTTATTACCATTTAAAACACACTGAATGCTCTACTTTTTAACATATAAAATAACATAATTCAAAAATGCGTTCAACACCTCGGTAATTTTTGAAAATTAAAAACGCGATTTTGTTGATGTGGGTCTAGAAAAATTTCAGATTTCAATTTTCGTACTTTGGCATGAATATTTTTTATACTTTCTTAAAACACACTAAATTTGCTACATTCAGGCATTTAAATCATAAAAATAAAATACCGCGTTTGCAAATTAAACAATTTTACTAAATTAAAAACTTGATTTTGTTGATTGGAAAATTTTGCATTTTAGCAATTTTCATTGTCTCGACATGAATACATTCAATACCACTTAAAACACTCTAAAATGCTCCACTTTTTAACATACAAAATGTCATAATCAAAACATGCGACAATTTAAAAAATTCCAAAACGCGAATTTTTTGTTTCAACTTTGAAAAACCGAATTTTGGGAATTTTCTATGTTTAGACATGAATATTTCCAAATACTTTTTAGTACACTAAATTAATTACTTTTTGACATTTAAATTTTCGAAATTAAATAACGCGTTCGGAAGTTAATAATAATAATGTTTATTAACAGAAAACCCATTTTACAAAAATAACAATACAATAAACAAAATAATAGTGAGAAAACAATTTTACAACTAGTTTTAAACCATCGGCTTCAAGTTAAGCAATTTTTCAAAATCACAAACGCGATGTTGGTCTTAAAAAATTTCAGATTTTGTCTTTTTGTTCTTTTTCTATTTCAAATGGAACACCCTATATATTTTTACGTTATTTAATTCGTCTCTAAATTCTGAGCTTAGAAATGTATCATAAGTGACCTTTTGGTTGTTAGTTTTTTTGTTTTAAATTGAAATTAAATTTTAACAAAAAAGAAATTTAAATTAAATTTAAACAAAAAACTAACAACAATAGGTCACTTATGATACATATCTGAACTCAGAATTTAGAGACGAATAAAATTATGTAAAAATATACAGGGTGCTCCATTTGAAATAGAAAAGTTATGTTCATTTCCGGTTACACCGGAAGTGTAATTATTATTAAAAGTAGAATTTGAAGGATTTTGGCAGTTTTCGTTAACTCATTATGAATATTTCTTAATACATTTTAAAATAAAATAAATTATTAACATTTTAACAAATAAATCATCATAATCAAAAACACGTTCAATACCTCAACATTTATTTTTTTAATCAAAACCGCGATTTATTTACCATTAACTTGGAAAATTTTAAATTTGATCAATTCTCATTTATTTGACATACATATTTCTTAATATGTTTTCAACACGCACCAATAATCAATTTAAAGCACACCAAATTTTCTGAATCGTCAATATCAAGTAATGAGTTCCGATTGCCCTTATAAACCAATCAAGTAACCGCTAGAATAGAAAAATTATTAGGGCGACATCTATCATCGAAAATGTTTTAATTATACCGGGTGTGGCACTTAAGACGCCTCGGACCATAGCTCCTTTACGATAAAAGCTATCGAAAAAAATCTAAGTACAAAGTGGTGCATAGTTACCGTCGCTATGTTTTAAAAATATTTCTAATCATCAGTGGCGTGCCGTACTCCAGTGGCGTACCAAACTTATGTTTTTTTTAAATGGAATGCCCTATTTTTTATTGCAGATTTGGAAAGTGCTCGACGAGTACTTATTTTTTTATCTAACATGTTATACCCTTCACTTTAGCGGTTTCGTTGTTATAACCCCTTCTTTCAAAATTGCGCCCCATTTTTGAGATTTTTTTGTAGAGAAACTACATGACGCCGGCGCCTAAATTTTGAATTGAGGTACAGGTTAAGACCTCGTATACCTTCACATAATTTTTTTTCGGGTAATTTATGGAAAAAAAATAATTTTTGATTGATCTTCGTATGTTGTCATTTTTTCCGAAAATTTCAAATGGCACCCCCCTAAAAAAATTACGGCGTTGTACAGCCAAAACTCTAAATTTTTCATTGGTGTAAAAAAAATTACACATTGCATAACAAAATTTCGGAGAAAAAAGGAATTTCATCGCAAATGTCGGGAAACGTTTTCCGTTCCCAAGTGTGCCATGAGAAAACAAAAGATTGGTAATTGTCAAAGTACCAAAACAAATACACAAATACGGTCAACATAATAGTATGTACCTATTTATTCAACATGATATGAAAAATGCAGATAAAGAAAATTTAACAACTTAAACTAGATGTTCGAAATGACGACCTTCCTGCTGGAGGCATAACCGCAACTTCTGGTGATATACCGCAGTTCATTATTTTCGGTAATAACTGCCTTCTTTCTAACTCTCCTTGGCCGTTTCACACTTCCCGTAGTAGTAAATCTCTCCAACACTTTTTGAAACGCACGTTCATTTGGATGTGCCCTGTGCGGATATCTCGCAGCGTACACTCGTGATGCCAAGAAACAATTCTTGTTACATTCTCCAAGAATAAATATCATGTCAACCATTTCCTCTTGAGTTCGGAACATTTTTAGAACGTTTATCAAAAATGACTTATGGTTGCTACTGGCGTCTAATAATTTACTTACGGAAAACGTTTCCCGACATTTGCGATGAAATTCCTTTTTTCTCCGAAATTTTGTTATGCAATGTGTAATTTTTTTTACACCAATGAAAAATTTAGAGTTTTGGCTGTACAACGCCGTAATTTTTTTAGGGGGGTGCCATTTGAAATTTTCGGAAAAAATGACAACATGCGAAGATCAATCAAAAATTATTTTTTTGCCATAAATTACCCGAAAAAAAATTATGTGAAGGTATACGAGGTCTTAACCTGTACCTCAATTCAAAATTTAGGCGCCGGCGTCAATTAGTTTCTCTACAAAAAAATCTCAAAAATGGGGCGCAATTTTGAAAGAAGGGGTTATAACAGCGAAACCGCTAAAGTGAAGGGTATAACATGTAAGATAAAAAAATAAGTACTCGTCGAGCACTTTCCAAATCTGCAATAAAAAATAGGGCATTCCATTTAAAAAAACATAAGTTTGGTACGCCACTGGAGTACGGCACGCCACTGATGATTAGAAATATTTTTAAAACATAGCGACGGTAACTATGCACCACTTTGTTCTTAGTTTTTTTTCGATAGCTTTTATCGTAAAGGAGCTATGGTCCGAGGCGTCTTAAGTGCCACACCCGGTATATTTAACTTTTATATTACTTATTTCTAAGTACCAGTTACAACGTTCTGAATTTTATATATTTATATATCGGCGATAGATGTCGCCCTAATTGTTTTTCTATCCTAACGGTTACTTGATTGGTTTATAATGACCGGGCGTAGCAACGGACGTCTAAAGCTGAAGTTAAAGGCAATGAATTAAAAAAATGCGGAAAAATTTGATCAATTTATTAGCGGAACATTAAAATAGCAACATCGGAGCTTCTACAGTGTTGCCCAATATACATCCAATTTCCAGGAATTACATCCAGCTTCAGCCCAAGACGGCATCTACAGCTTAAGTTATTGGCGAGCAAATTTGAGGAATGTAGTGGCGGGAGATTTAAATTCGGGGAATTAAAATGGCAACAGCGGAGCTTTCAGTCCTACATTGTTGCCCAAAATGCATCCGATTTCCGAGGATTACATCCGGATGACATGAGTCCATGAGCTTTAGATGCCAGTTGGAATGAAACTGGCATCTAAAGCTCATGTTAAAGGCAGGGAAAATTTAAGAAATTTAGTGGCGGGACATTAAAAAAGCAACATCGGCGCTTTAAGTTCTATAGTGTTGACCAAAGTGCATCAATTTCTAGGAATTACATCCGGCTTCGCGCTAAGACAGCATCTAAAACTCAAATTATTGCGGGAAAATTAAATTTGAGGAATTTAGTGGCGGGAAATTTAAATTTGCTGAATTAAAATGGATATTGCAAACATCTCCACAACATTTCGAGATAATCCCACGAGAACAAAATTTGTAACTATCTAAAGTTGCATTAATTCTCGAGCACTTAAAAAAATTTAAAAACAATTTTCAGGTCTTTGAAATTTTCTTAAACTACTCAAACAATATTTTACTCTAGGATACTGTTAATATCTGCAAACATCCCTTCACTACATTACGAGCTAATCCCTCGAGAACAAAATTTGTAATTATCTGAAGTTGCACTTTTTCTCGAGCGCTTAAAAAATATAAAAACAATTTCAAGATCTTTGAAATTCTCTTAATCCACTCAAACAATATTTTACTATACGATAATGCAAAAATCTTTAAACACCCCTTCACACCATTTCGAGCTAATTTCACGAGAACCGAATTTATAATTATCTAAAGTTGCACTAATTCTCGAGCGCTTAAAAAAATATAAAATAATTTCCAGATCTTTGAAATTCTCTGAATCTGCTATAACAATATTTTACTCTACGATACTGTTAAAACCTGCAAACGTCCCTTCACTACATTTCGAGATAATTCCTCGAGAACAAAATTTGTAATTATCTAAAGTTACACTGTTCTCTTCAATAATATCACGAATTAATTATTGTATTCATTATGGACAGTCGTAATTTGCCAATATTTTATTCAAAATCGAGTTCGGTCTGATGGGCACGTGATCGTGTGTATCTTTAATTAGATCAGGGCGAATGTACGTTTCCAGTATAAATTGCGGTACATCCCGTTAATATTTGATTGGTTCGAATTAAGCTCGTTTGATATTAATATGATGAACGGTGTAGTGGTAGTCTATTTACCTAGACCAGATTACAGAGGATTCGATATAAATTAACCTCGCTCGTACCGGAGGAGGCGCCATTTTCGTCGGGTTACGGGGAGAGAATCAGATAAGGGAATTAAATCCAGTTGTGCTGCAGCAAAATTATATATTATTACACAAGTTTAATAATAGTATATTACGTAACAAGAGTTGTAAATAGCAAATTACGCGCAAGTGAAAAAATTGCGTACGAGCCGCGTAGCGGCGAGTAACGCAATTTCACGAGCGCGTAATTGCTTTACAACTCGCGTTATGTAGTATACTTTATCTACGACCACTCTCACCTTAATTTATATAAGAGAATGTGCGGAATAGCGAAGTGACAGCTTCGGGGTGCGTGATGTGACGTTTAACAATCGCGGACTACTATATTTAATAAAAACGAACAAACGCGCAACTCTCAACCAATCAAAAGTTCGTAAACGAAACTCACTAGTACCTTTAATTTACAAGCGGGCTCTAACATACGTGGGTGTTTTGGTGTATTTACGCAGTACGCGCATTGTACGATAATGGGCATTTACAGTAGTGGTCGTAGATAAAAGGGTTTATTATCGCATCAATGGAACGGGTGCGAAAATGCCGTTGATTAAACAAGTATTTTTTTGTTTTGTAATTTAGCTTTAGCAATAGAATTATTTTTCAAATAAAAAAATGGTGATGTGGCTATCATGTTACTTTCTCCGACTTGATGGTTCATAGCTATTTATATTTACGTTCTCATGGTTTATTTTCAATTTAAATCATATTTTAAATGTACATCGAGCGTTTTGTAGAAACCCAAAAATACAAGAAAACCAACCAATAAGGTCCAATGAGTAATAAACGACCAGTTTTCTTAGAATTTCACCGAAAAAATAATTTTTGGGCCTTTTTCCAAAAAAGTGCCGGGGTCCCGATTTCAAAAACCATTGGATGGACTTCTCAGGAGCCGCTAAAAATGTCCAGAGTAGGCGGCATGGCCCTTGGCTTTATTGGGGGTGGTAATAATCACCAGACTGTCGTAAAAATGTCAAACTTGCGGGCACGTGCCCACCGAATCGAATTTTAAATTTTTGGCCCAAGCAGGTAGTGAGCCCTTTTTTGGGGTGTATTATAATAAACCGTGCATTCGTGTCTAACTGGTTGATCGCCCCAAGATGAAGATGAAATAGTTAAGAAATATAATACTTTTCTTTTTAATGATCGGTAATATTTGACGCATTAGGGATATTATATATGAAAATTAAATTGTCAATAATTTTTATTTTAACTTTGATAATTAATGCACATAAAAGTACAGAATTACAAGTTATCCTTATTTTAAGCCAATAAAGGTATGGTAGATAAAGTATAGTACATAACTCGAGTTATAAAGTAATTACGCGACAGTGAAACTGTACAATACAAAAATTATGTTAATTATTAATAAATTTACAGGGTGCCGTAAAAATTCGTTTCATATTCATTTTTATTTTTTGCTCTCGAGTATTCGTCATTGATAAAAATACATTTTCAAAAATTCGTAACTCGAAAGAAAATTGCTGCAGATTCAAAAGCCAAAATTATTTTGAAAGATCGACGTCTTGTGAAGTGAATTGAATTATTGTAGTATTTTATCCCTTCGTTTCATATTAATGTTGCATTCCAGTTTGCGTCATTGAAAAAAATACATTTTCAAAAATTCATAACTCGACTGAAAATTGCTGCAAATTCAAAAACTAAAATTATTTTGAAAGATCAGCGTCGTGTAGAGTGATTTGAATTTTTGTAGAATTTTTTTCCCGCGATTCATATTACTTTTTAATTTTTGCGCTCGACAGTTCGACATTGAAGAAAATACATTTTCAGAAATTCATAACTCGACTGAAAATTGCTGCACATTCAAAAACCAAAATTATTTTAAAAGATCGACGGCTTATGAAGTAATCTGAATTTTTGTAGGATTTTATCCTTCCGTTTTATTTTAATTTTGAATTTTTTGCACTCGAGTGTTCGTTATTGAAAAAAATCCTTTTTCAAAAATTCATAAGTCGACTGAAAATTGCTGCATATTCAAAAACCAAAATGATTTTACTTTTTAAATGTACTTAAAACATATAATACATATCAATTTTGTTATCTAGTAATAAATATTATTACTTTGAAATATGTGCTACGTGTGTAAAAATAAGAAAATCCTCGAATACGTCTGTTTTTAATTTTTAAAATGAAAATAGTATTAGACAAATAAAATATATGTAATATTTCTAGAATTTATGCAATATGTCTCTGTAAGTTGGAACCATATGGAAAACTTCTTTATTATTAAATTTAGGAAAAAATTTTATTCTTCATAAAAAGTTCTGAATGGTCTAAAATCTAAAATTCAACCTTCAGATATCTAATTTTTTCAATGGTTTACTAGATTTCTCAAAAAATAAAAATTTCGCTCTAGAGTAAAGGATATTTATTTTTGACAATATCGATAAATGTTATTAAGAGAAGTTGATCACAACTAAAAGCCACGTTAAAATTTGTAATAACGTCCGTTTACATTGAAAAAACTGTTTTTTTTTTTTATTGAAACATTCCTCTAAAATAAGAACTTAAATTTAATTGTAGTTACCTGTAATCTAGTATTCATTGGCAAGTGACAAGAAATGTTTGACAATGACCGTCAAAACGTGTCAGAATTTATAAAATACATACAAATGGCAGTGTTATTAACTTGCGAAGAAAAAATTGAAATTGTTTTGTTTGTAGGAGAAAACTATAAAACACAAAGAGAAGCAGCAAGTATTTTTAACAACAGACATCCCAATAGAAATATTAGTCATTCAACTGTGGCGAAAATAATGAACAAATTCATTAAAAGCATTAAAAATAATTTTAATGTAAAACGCCGAAAATTAGTTGCCAATGAGAACACGCAGTTAGAAGTAATGCTTTCTGCTGTAGAATATCAAAAAATGTCATTGCGCAAAAGGAAATCCTTGATACAGAATAATGTAAGTAAAGATACAGTGGCAAGAATTTTAAAACTAAATAAATACAGACCATTCAAACCAAAATTCGTTCACACATTGAAAGAAAGGGATTATGATAGGCGCTTTGATTTTTGCTGTCTCATCCAAGGAACGTTGGAAGATAATCCCTTTTTTATAAGACGTATAATTTTTTCCGATGAGGCAACATTTTCTGTAAATGGAATTGTCTCGTAACAACATTGTCGCTGGTGGTCTGAGAAAAATCCCAATTTTACAATAAAGACTCGTGACCAATATTCGTTTTAAACGAACGCGTGGTGTGGTATTTATAAAAACAGATTAATTGGACCGTATTTTTTCCACCAATTTATGAATGCCGAACGTTATTTGCAATTTTTACAAAACCACATCAATTATTTTATGGACGAACTTCCCTTACAAGAACGTCAATTTATTTGGTTCCAACAAGACGGTGCCTTATGCCACAGTACATTAAATACTAGGAACTATCTTGAACATATTTTCAATGGAAAAGTGATTCATAGATATTCCGATCTTTTTTGGCCTGCTAGATCCCCTGACTTAACCCCTCTGGATTTCTACTTATGGGGTCACTTAAAACAAAAAGTTTACCAACAAGGGCCGTTTCAAGATGTTAATCATTTGGAGAGGATAATTTCAGAATCATGCCGGGAAATTTCTCCAGATATGATATGGAAAGCTTTGCGGGAATTTGCCAATAGAACGATGAAATGTATTGAAAGAGAGGGTGGATATGTCGAGGCAATAGTGGAATAGGTGAAAATTAAATTTTATTTTTTTCATTAATAATTATGTTAGCGACACAATTTATTTTTTGTATTTATTGTTTTATTTGCAAATTAAAAGGAAAGGTTATCATGTTTTTATTAATCACAAGAGAAAAATGTTAATTATTGAAATTAGTAAAATTAATAGTAATTTATAATGCAGAAAAATTAGTAAAAAATAACAAGATCCATGCTAGAAGGTTGTAATTGAATAATTGAACGTAATTTTTAGTTGTGCTCAACTTCTCTTAATAACATTTATCGATATTGTCAAAAATAAATGTACTTTACTCTAAAGCAAAATTAATATTTTTTGAGAAATCTAGCTTTTAGATTTTAGACCATGCAGAACTTTTTATGAAGAATAACATTTTTTCCTAAATTTAATAATAAAGAAGTTTTCCATATGGTTCCAACTTACAGAGACATACTGTATATACATATTACATAATCTCTATTAACAGTCTTTTGACATGATTACATTTTTTGCATATTTCTCAAATAAACCAGGCTGTCACATGGGCTATCGACCTAATGTCTTTCGGCCCTAGAATGTGTATATACTTGAATTAGATTAATTTATTGTAGGTTGGTTTGAATCGAATTTTTCGAAAGATTTGAAAAGTCTTGTAGAGCTTTCAATTATACACAAATTATTTATCTAATGTTCATTTTATGGTTTATTTTTTTCCATTCTTATTTTACTCGAATTGTTTAGCTACTGAAATGAACATAAATATAATTTCATTGATCCATGTTGCACTTAAAAGTAAAAATTAATAATTGCCGTTTAAATTGAAACAGTACCTGTAATATGTATTAAATATGAATTAGTTTTATTCAGGGTATGTTAGTTTGGAACGGATTGAGTTGTGTTGCATTCATTTAAACGAATTCCTTTTAAAATTTAAAGGGAAGGTTGAACGCAGGTTCTAGGGGTGAAGAATGGGAACATCTGGCATTTTGGAAGCTTGTCCAGACCTCGTCTCTAGCAGGTAGAAAAGGTTCGAATATGGTCATAAATTACAATTTCTACACCATTATGTAGAGAATAGAATCCCTAATCGTCGGTAGTGAACAACCCGCAAATTGTACCCCTTGATCACGCCGCTCTGGCCAAAAAACTGTGGTCGCGACTTCTCAACAACCCCAGGAATCCCCCCGAACAATAAAACAGGAGGTACAGCGCCCTTTCATTTAAAGTGCCTTCCAGACCACCGCGTCTTTGATGAAGCTGCCGGGGATATATATTTCGCTGGGTGTACTTAAATTACAACTAACTACTAAGGTAATCAAAAAGGAACAATTTCACAGATTGACCCGCTTGAATTATGGTTTAGGGTTACCACTCCACTTTCCGATGAAGATCAACGCATCGACTTCGAAAAGGGCAAGAGTAAAATATCCCGATGTTAATTAAGTGAGGGTACGTGAAAGTGGCGGCCGCAAAGTGAGTACATTATCCATCTCTCGCGCGGCGGGGGCGCCTGGCGGCAGTCAACACAAGTTAGCCCCGTATCCGTCTCCGGTTCTTCGCGCCATTACATTACACGAATAGCGCCAATAAATCGGCTGTGTGCCAGCGCCGCCCTGTCTGATAAACATGTAAATACGCGGGCGAAAGGGTGTCGACTGAAGGGCCCCCCACTCCTTCACTCTCCGCTCTGCCCTTCCGCGCTCTAGACACTTCATATTTATGCCCGCATCAAATTACAATAATTCATTAGTCCCAAAGAACGGAGGAAATTCGATTTCTGACGGTATCAGATGTCCGTGAAATATGGTCGTGTTTAAATCCTGTAGGGGTGTATAGAAGGGGATTTATGGAGCAGATTTTCGGCGAAAAGGTCAATGCGTCACTTAAAATTATTAAGTGTTTATTTCTATTTTATAATCTTAAAGCCGTTTTACACTACACAATTTATTGAAGTGGATATTAGTTCATTTCTTTTGCAGTTTAAATTGTGTAGTTTCATACTGTGAATCGTGTCAAACACGCACAGGTTGTGCTTCCATTTCAAAACAAGAAATACTGTTCCAAATTCATCTGAAATAAGGCATGAGAGAACTAGAGGAAATACTGGAAAACTTATCAGACAATGAACATGATATAAATTATATTCCACCCGACGTTAATCATCTGACTGATGAAGAATTTATGGATGAAGCGCAGATTATATTTGAAGTGGAAGTAATAAATGAAGAAGATATTCCTGGTATTTTTGACAAGGGTCCTAACAATAAAAGCAAAAAAGTCAAAATGGAAATCCGACTTCAAGATATTTGGATATCTGTATACACCCCAAGACAAAATGTTCCAGGTAACATAGAAAAAAAAAGTCGCAAATTGAACCTAAATTTGGATCACACGACCCCCTACGAACTATTCGCCCTGTTTTTTCACAACGAAGTATTGAATGATTTTGTCGATTTAGTGCAAAGTACAAGAGTGATAAAAATCGACACAATTTTTAGTTCTGTAGCCTAGATTTGATAATTTTTTTAGCCATCAGGGGCGACTCGTTATATAGAGCCAAGGAGCCATGATACCTGTAGTTTTAAGCTCAGCAAGCATCTCTAATTAATTCTTAAAACACTTTTTCACCATTTACTTTGGCCAAGGAAGATAAATCGTTATTTCTTTATTTTTTTCTTCAATGGCCTATCAATCTATCAAAACCTTGTAGTAGTAAAAATAACTACGCTAGAAGGCAAATTACAGTTTATATTCGAATTACTGTATAAATTGCATAGTTCTTCCGATACCTTGAATACCATTTCTTCATAATTGCCTAAAAAATGTATCCCAATCTCGCAGTTACAAAAATGGCTGCGCTGGAAGCTTAATTTTGGTGACCAAAAATGTAGTCAATTCTTAGTAAATTCTATAGTCGAAATTTTGAAATATTAAACTTAAATAGCATGTGAAAACCGTTACAAAAATATCTGCATGAAACGGCAAATTTAGATAAAATGCACTTTTCCTAGAAATAGTTTTGTAAATTGCTTTAAATTGATATAAATACACGTTCTTTTAACACCATAACTTTACAACTGACCCAAACTTTATAGTAACATAAATGGCTGCGCTAGAATACAAATTTTGAGGCCCAAAAATTGCAGTTTTTTCAGAAACTGCTCTACAAAATTCCTCATTTCTTTTAAAATATGTTTTAATTTAATTTATTTGACGGATTCACCTTTTTTACAGATTTGTTACAGATATATTATGTAAATAATATAAATTGCCAACATTATATAAAATTAAATAAATACAAAAATTTAATAAAAATATAATATAAAACAATGTACGACTTAATAATTAACTTAAAACTTGGCTTGACTTGAATTTGAATGATATCTACGGACTCATTGGATTTCAAATAACCTGTTTTTGAAATTACCAAAAGAATAATATATAAATAAATAAAAAACTTGGATATCCTAGAACACAATTTTTTACTTTCTAAGTTACGAAGTACGAGAAAGTATTGTGATCGTGAAAAAAAAAATTCTTTTTTTTTACGGAAATATCCGTTTTAGTGTGCCTATATGCCATTTCAACAATTTCTGGAAAAAAAAATTGTGTCTGTGTGTCTGTGCGCGTTGTATCTCAAAAAGTAATCAAGCAATTGATATGAAACTTTGAACATAAAACTTATTTGACAATCCAATGGACTGAAAAGCTTTTGGTAAAATTTTGTACACCGGAAGTGGGTGTTTACCTTAACCGTTTTTTTTTGTTTTTTTTCCAATATTGTTTTAAATATGAAAAATATCACAAAAACATTAAAATAAATATTGAAGACAACAAAGAAATGAACATCTTTTATTTGAAAATATTTTTCATAAAATCATTGCTATTGGAGAAAAAAAAATATTAATTTATTTTTAAATTTTTGATTTATAATTATGAAACAATAATAGTTACAGCAAATTTATGTGAATAATAATTGTAGAGAATGCCAAAATGACCAACTTCTAAAGAATAAGTTTTTTTCGAAATCTCGTTGGTTTTTAAGTAAACCGAGTTTTTGAATTTAAAGTGTAATTTTTCCATGTTTCATAATTTTGACGTTTTAAACGTCAGTTTCATCCGAGTCTACAAAACGCTCGATGTACATTTAAAATATGATTTAAAATAAAAATAAACCATGAAAGCGCAAATATAAATGATACCGTCAAGTAGGAGAAAGTAACATGATGGCCACATCACAATCACTCAAATATGTTTCCATTTGGTGTATAAAATTATTACAATGTTCCGCTGTGATGTTATTTGAAACTTCGTCAACTGCGAATTGATCTTCATTTTGAGACCCAGCTCGTCTAATTGAGTTTTTCTAAACAGAAAACATTTCTTCGATAGGATTTACAAATGGGCTGCAAGCGGGTAAAAAAACTGCACGTTGACTTGTACACTACTTAAGCCAGTATTCATTTGCCTTATTACTTCATTACTGATTTTCGACTTCCTGCGTCGTAAATTATCTTGTTCCATTATGACTGACAGGGAAATATATTTGACATATAAGGAAATTGTTTTGATGTAAAGCGAAACTGCTTGATAAATAGTGAAATATATTTGAAAAATGTGAAAGTCATGTGCCAAATAGGGAAATCCATTTGACGAATAGTGAAAAACTCTGTAAAATTTCGAAAAAAAATAATTTTATGAAAAATATTTTTAAACAAAAGATGTTCATTATTTTGTTATTTTTAATATTTGTTAAAATATTTTTGTAATATTTCATATTTAAAAAATTATCGACAAGAAACAAAAGGCGGTTAAGGTAAACACCCACTTTCGGTGTACGAAATTTTACCAAAAGCTTTTCTTTTCTTGGAATTATCAAATAAGACTTATGTTTAAAGTTTCATATTAATTCCTGGATTCGTTTTTGAGATACAGCGCGCACTTTGAATTTCACCTGACCTTACGTAGATGTCACAAGGTCAAACCAAGGTCACTATGTCATTTCATTATGTTCCTCTCGAAACATTTCTTTGTAGCATTGACAGTTTTAGAGAAAATCAATATAAACTATCCTGAATTTTTTATCTTTGATAGAACCTCAAAAGTTTTCCCCTGACTTTTCCGCGGTCTAACTTATGTTTTCATCATTCATGGGTGTGAAATTCCATAACACCAGTGAATACGGCTCGTGGGCCCCTCAGGCCTAACGTTTTCTCTGTAGGGTTAAATAGGTTTTTCCCGTTGCGGCAGGTAAAAAAAACAGTGTCTTTTAACATTCCCTCTTAAATGAATAATAATTGTAGAGAATGCTAAAATCAACAACTCATAAACAATAAGATTTTTCGAAATCTCTTTAGTTTTTGAGTAAACTGACCATTAGTATTTGAAGTAAAATTGATCATTTTCATCGTTCATAATTTTGACGTTTCAAACGTCAGTTTCATCCGCTCGATGTACATTTAAAATATGATTTCAATTGAAAATAAACCATGAAAGCGTAAATGTAAATGATACCATCAAGTCGGAGAAAGTAACATGATGGCCACATCACCATTTTTTATAAATAAAATGTAGTTATTCGAGAAATTACAAATTTCAAAATGTTTTACATAAGAGCTTAGAACTTTATCATAAATAAGGAATGTTTTTATAATGACCTAAAAAAATATGCGATCTTTGGAGTACAAGGGTAAAAATGTACTTTTTTAGAAACTGCTCTGTAAATTTAACATTTCTTTTGATAGATAGCTGAATATTGACAGATATTTTTGAATAATGTGTCCTTGAAATTATTTAAAGTAATTTATAAGGTTTGGCAGTGCTAAAAGCAAATTTGAATGCCCAAAAATTCACTGTGCTATGGAAATCCCACATGCTTGAAAATTTGACAGTTAAATCTTAAATAACCCGTATTTGGTTCTGATTTCCTAAGATCTAGTCTTAAGTCACCTTACCCGCAAATTTGTCGGTGATTTTGGCTATCTCCATAGGCGGGTATTGAAAAAGCCCGTTCAAAATAACGTTCGCCTCCCAAAAACAGATTGTCAAATAATCGCCCAATTTCAAATGTTGATCGCACATGAGGCAGAGGGAGCGAACGCCCACGTCTAAGCAAATCGAAGAGTATAGTCTGTTCGGTGCAATCTGGCGGCTGAGATCGTAAAACGGTCGGTCCGCCCTGAGGATCGACACACCCTCGAAGAAAAGGTATTGGTGGTTCGTCTAATTGCATCCCATACATTTACTACTGTCATTCGCTCCTATTGGTGCGCAGTTTTACACCAGTACTTCTCAACAAAGATTGGATAAAGATAAAAAATATTACGTCCCCTACTTACCGAGTTCCGGCCCTCTTTTACGACCACAGCTGCCAGATTACAGAGAACGGGCTATACGTAGGGTAGCAATGAAGAGAGAAGAACAGAAATATTGACTTTGCTGGTTTTGCATTCAAGAATCAAAACCCTGGTTTCTATTTAATCGATTGGTGATTTAGGCATTATAAAGGGGCTGCTAGTAAATTATTTTGTTCGATACCTGGCCAAAAAGTGAGTCCGTATCCATAGTTACCAGTGAGTGAAAGTTCCTCTTTCGCGTATTTACTGTCTTTCACTCACTGATTTTCATGCACCTGTCATTGTGTAAATTTTTCCAATTTTTTCTGATAACATGATTTTGATTTTTTTGGCAACATTTGATACCTTGGGGCATTTGCGACTTCCTGGATATCATCAGGAACTTATAATTCTTCATTATCCATTTTCACAATTTCCACAATTTGAACGTAACCACTTTATTGACATTACAGAACTTTGTTTATTTTGTTTTTGTTTATCCGAACATGTGAATTATTTTTATTTAAAATTTTTGAATACAAGGTTACACATTTTCTGGGGAACAAAACCAAATACAGCACTCGAGAGTAAGTCCGCTTTCGTTCACTTGAATTGCATCGTCCACTCAACGAACAGGCAATTCGCGTGAACAAAAGCTTCACCTTCCTCACTCTTACTGTAAATAACTATGGTTTGTGAGAGACCAATAAATAAAGATTATTAATAATAAAATTAAATAAACCAATATCCCAGGACGCATTTTTTTCAAAAGAATTTTAAATTATCAGATATTTTTTAAAACTAAATTTAGTGAAACAGAATACAATCAATCAGTGGCGGCTGATGGAACATTTTGCTGGTAGAGCCACTTAGCATACAACATATGCCTTTAATTCGAGGCAAAAAAGAAATTGAAAAAATTTCGCAGGCAATGTTTTAACATTAAAAATGACGAATCTGTGTTTTTAGAATTATTTCAAAATCCTAGCTGAGCTTGAAATTAGAGGTAGTGCCATGGCTCCTCGGCTCTACATAACGAGCCGCCCCTGCAATCAATGCTGAAACACAGAAGAGTTTGTGCCATAGAAACATTCTCTTAAGTAAATAACATTGCCACTAATTGTTACTAAAGTCAGTGATGTTTGTTGTAATCACTTGAATACAAAAGGAACTAATGGGTTAAAATCGCATAAGGTAATCTAAAAAACATAAACTTTCCCGGACCTTAAGCGCATTAATATCCTTAAACGTTCAACGTGAATAATGCATGACAAATGGTCTCAGAAAAAGGAGCGCTCCTTTAATCCATATATTACATAAACTACCTTCCCACATTTAAGTAATGGTTTTGACGGGCAAACACAAAACAAGCACAAAAAATGGCATCGTCCTTATCATGCGATCAACATTTTTGTTGGCAACCTCCGAGCAGTGCTCAAGTTAAAAGCCCCGGCTTTTCGTGTTAAAGTGCATTCTATTATTTAAATGGATGTTAGGAACGTTAAACGGGGCAATATTTATGATAAACATAAATAGTTTTGTTAATTTAATATTCACAACACGAACGCGGATTCTCTTCCGAGCGTTAAAATCCAGGGACGGGGAAAGGTTAATTTGATTAGTGGTAGCGATTAATTTTTTCTTCTCGGATTGTGTGTGTGTGTGTGTGTGTGTTGAAAAATCACCTGGAAATTAATCTGAAATGGTTTATGCATGCGGCGTTGTAATAAATTATTAAGTAGTTAATAGTTTTAACGATTCCTGGCTAGGCGGGAATTAAAACCTCCACGTTGGTTAATCATAAATTTTCACATCCGGTTATTTACTACAGATTTTGAATAAATAATGGCTTCGCTTTATTACACTCTATAATTTATTTATTATGGGCGTGATGTAATACAAGTGATTTATTGTAGAATGCATTTTGCACACAACACATATTTTAAGATATAAAAGTTGTAATAAAATTGTTCATTTCTTTGTTGTCTTCAAAGTTTGTTTAAATGTTTTTGTGAGGTTTTTCATATCTAAGAAAATATTGGCAAAAAACAAAAAACAGTTAAGGTAAATGCCCACTTGCGGTGTACGAAATTTTACCAAAAGCTTTTCAGTTCTTCAGATTATCAAATAAAACGTATGTTCAAAGTTTCATATCAATTGCTCTATTAGTATTTCAGATACACCGCGCACAGACACACACACGCACACAGACACAAAAAAAATATTTTTTCCAGAAATTGTTGAAATGGCATATAGGGACCCCAAAACGGATATTTCCGTAAAAAAAATTTTGAAAAAAATCACGATCACAATACTTTCTCGTACTTCGTAACGGAAAAAGTAAAAATCTTCATCATGATAAATATTCAACTATAATAAATGTCTCCGATGAGAATATAAACTAATGACCATCGCAACCCATTTCGTTACGGTTGACGTTAACGATTCCTTCTTCAGGTATCAAACGGTGCCGCTTATGCATAATCCAATTAAACCGGCTCAAGCTTCCGGATTGAAGGTGTTAAGTACAATATTAGATTACAACGATTTCAATCCGAGCATTGGGTCAAGGTGAAATTTGCATTAATGAAATTCCAGCCCTGCAAAACGAAACCTGCTGAAACTATTTATAATTGATCGCGAAATGATTAAAGCCGGCGCCGTTGCAGGGGCGCAATTTGCAGCCGAGCTTTCCGCCCCCCTCTTGCGCCTTTACCCCCGTCACATTAATTAATTGGCGCATTAACCGGCCCAGATTCGCGATCCGAACCGTGACGAACTTAATTTTCGGAAAACTCCATCGATAACTTGCGCGTGTTTACATTCGATACAGTCCATGTGATCCCGACAAATTGCTCAGTCAACACCGAAACGTTCGACTTCACAAATATATCCAGAAAACTGTCTGTGCCGTCTAAGGAAGACGTATTGAACGACCGAAATAAAGTAAGAAAAAGCAATTTGAACGGTCTGGAACCGAGTTTCGAATTGATTTCTACAAACCGGTGTGCGGGGGGAGGGTAAAGGGTGTAAACCGTCCTCCTGAAATGACCTCGTATATTCGACCAGGGTTGGGGTCTGGAAGGGTACGAGGGGGAGGAGGTTACAAGTTGTGGAATGAATACTCTCTCTCCTCGGTGACTCAATATGCGACCTGGAATGGACCAGGGTTCTCCTGTTTCTAATCCTGCCGAGGGCATAAATAACCTCCGACAACGTTGTCCCACTTAAACCGAAAATATCTCCATGCTGTTGGTCTTATATATACTTTCGCCTTAAATTTATACTATTACTGGTTGTTGAAATTAGGCACTTGGTAGGTTTCACAAATTTTATACTTTTTATTCCGACTAGTTTCGATTGTTACATCATTATCTAGGCCCTAATATTAAAAATGTTTCACCACGTGATAAACGAGAACCAAATTCAACAAATATTAAATTTATACACTGCGGAATAATTTATGTTCCCGTGTTGCCAGTTTTTATTTTATGATTTGGAGGTCATTTGTAAGGATTTGCTATCATTGCCTTTTATTTTATATAAAATTCTACCGACGAGAAGTTGGCCATAAAAATTTCCCGGCGCAGCTACCATTTCAGTGCGATTTTTAATTTTTATTTGTGTAGTGCCTATCTGTGGGTGTATTTATCAACTACAAACTGTCAAGAGGCCATGAAAAGTAAAACGAAAAAACAAAAATTATCTAACAGCTCATTAATTCACGGGTGGCGTTTAACTCTTTGCTGCATATGGGATTAGAATTTGAACCACCAAATTCAAGCAAGTTGTGACATATCGGTCCACAAAATAGACCACTTACAAATCTGTATGTACGAACCTGAATAATGACGTGAATTATGAACTACCAATTCCCACCACATTTTTAGACTTGTAATGCCAACTGAGAGAAGTGCACTTAGGCCCTTTAAAATGTGTGAAATCTCGTGCCGCAAAGAGTTAAAAAAATCGTAACTGAAAAAGGGCATTACAAAAAAAATTATTTTATTTTCGATATGTCCTTCTGCAAGTAAAATAAAAAATATAAGAAAAAATCATCACGGTTTTTTGACGATTTGTTATTGTTAACTGTACTTGCAGAAAGGCATTGCGAAAATAATTTTTTTTTGCAATGCCCTTGTTGTTTTATGGGCCAGCCACGATTTTCTGTTAATGTTAAATAAAAAATATAAGAAAAATGGTGATGTGGCCATCATGTTACTTTCTCCGATTTGACGATTAGACCAAAACCTTTAAAATACTAGCAAAACATTAAAAAATCGCTGCTTTAGGTTAAAAATCTAAAATATTCACCAATCAAAAATTCGCTAATAGAAATCAATAATTAAACAATAAAACTAAAACATAGGCCCAAAAAAATCCAAATATCGAAAACTATGACCTAAACATAAAAAAAACGCAAACTAAAACATCGAAAATTTCAACAAACACATCGAAAATGTTGTCTAAAATAAAGATTATTTAGGCAAAAAAATTAAAAATGTGGAATAAATTGAGGCGAAAACAGGTAAAGGTAAAGATCTAAAATATGGACCAAACAAATGCAGACCAAAATATTGTAAATTCAAGTAAAAGAAAAAATATTTAGCTAGCCCCTAAAATAATTCTTTGGCTCAAAATAAGTTTCCGACCAGAAACTCGAAAATAATGCAAAAAAAAACAATAATTCAGGTTAAAAAGTAAAGGGCAAAAAATCAAAAACCGACCAAAAAACTCAAAAATACCGGCAAAAAAATCGAAACTTTTAACACGCAACCTAAATTTTCACGCCAAAATAAAGAATATTTAGGTCAAAAATTTGGAATAGAAAACGAAGTTACAGGCCAGAGATCTAAAAATGCAGATAAAAAGATTCAAGTAAAGGAAAAATAGTTTGCCGTTTTCACCTTCAAAATAACCCTGTAGCTCAGAGTAAGTTTCTGAACAGAAACTCAAATTGAAAATAAAAAAATCTAAAATATGGGCCAAGAAAACAAAAAATTAGACCAAATACTGAAAATTTGGGACAAAAAAAATTTAAAAAAGCAGGCTAAAATAAAGAATATTTAGGCCAAAAATCAAAACTTTGAAAAAAAAAGAAATTACAGGCCACAGATCTAAAAATGCAGATAAAAAAAATTCAAGCAAAGAAAAAATTGTTTGTCATTTTCACCCTCAAAATAACCCTGTAGCTCAAAGTAAGTTTACGAACAGAAACTAAAATTGAAAATTGAAAAATTTTTAAATATAGGACGAAAAAAACAAAATTTGGACCAAATACCGAAAATTTGGGGCTAAAAATAAAAAAATACAGATTAAAAAATCGAAAATCTTAATAATAAAATGAAAAATTTCAGCCAAATAAAGAAATCTTAGGACAGAATATCAAAAATTTGGACCAAAAAAATCGAAAATACAGGTCAACATTTAACAATTGTGGCTAAAATATTGAAAACATGGGCCTAAAAATAAAAAATGCAGACCAAAAAGTAAAAAAAATCGAAAATCTTAATAAATATATCGAAAATTTTGGCCAAATAAAGAAATAATAATAATAGGACATAATATCAAAAATTTTGACCAAAAAAATCCAAAATACAAATAAAAATCAACAATCGAAAATTTAGACCAAAAATCGAAAGCACGAGCTTAAAAATCAAAATACTGACCAAAAAAATCGAAAATTTCAACAGATCATTTAAAAATTCGGACCAACATAAAGAATATTTATGAAAAAAATCAAGAATTTAAAGGAAAAAATATAAAATACGAGCACAAAAATTCTGGTCTAAAAATAATTTGCACCAAAAATATCACAAGCTCAAATTAAGATACGATCCGAAACTCTAAAATAATGCCAAAAAAATAAAAAACAGTGTTATTTTTTCCGATTTGAAATCACATTTTAAATGTGCATAGAGCGTTTAGTAAAATCAGATGAGACTGACGTTTAAAACATCAAAATTATGAAAGATGAAAATGACAAATTATACTTTAAATTCTAATAGTCAATTTACTCAAAAACCAAAGAGATTTCGAAAAATACTTATTCTATATAAGTTGTTCATTTTGGAATTCTCTACAATTATTACTTAAATACATTTGCTGTAAGTATTATCATTTCATAATTATAAACCAAAAATTACAAAAAAAAAATTAATAGCTATTATTTTTCAAAAACCATACATTTTACGAAAAATATTTTCAAGCAAAAAATGTTCATTTCTTTGCTTTCTTCAAGATTTAATTGAGTGCTTTTATAGTACTTTTCATATTTACAAAATTATCGGACAAAAACAAAAAACGGTTAAGGTAAACACCCACTTCCGGTGTACGAAATTTTACCAAAAGCTTTTCAGTTCTTTAGATTATCAAATAAGACGTATGTTCAAAGTTTCATATCAATAGGTATATTAGTTTTTGAGATACAGCGCGCTCAGACAGACGCACACACACACAGACGCAATTTTTTTTTTCCAGAAATTGTTGAAAAGGCATCTAGGGACCCCAAAACGGATATTTTCGTAAAAAAAATGTTTGGAAAAAAATCACGATCACAATACTTTCTCGTACTTTGTAACGGAGAAAGTAAAGATTCATCACGGTTTTTTGACGATTGGTTATTGTCAACTGTACTTGCAGAAAAGCATTGCGAAAATATTTTTTTTTTTTGCAATGCCCTTTTTGAGTTACGATTTTTTTAAACGCCACTCGTGAATTTTTGAGCTGTTAGATAATTTTTGCTTTTTTCGTTTTAATTTTCATGGCCTTTTGACAGTCTGTAGTTGATAAATACACCCATAGAAAGGCACTACACAAATAAAAATTAAAAATCGAATAAAAATGGTGGATGCGCCGGGAAATATATGGCTGGAATTTTTAAGGCTAACTTCTCGTCGGTTAAAATTCTTACTATTTGATATCAGAAAAACATTCAGAGTAATAATAAAGATGATTGAGAACTTCAACGGAATTGCGGTTTAGGGAGATTAAATAATGAAATAACCAAGAGAAATTGTAGGCTATGAGGCTACACCCAATAAATATTCACAATTATTTTTACAAATTTATCAACAATTACTACACCCATGCTTAAAGCTAAGACAAGAACATAGTAGGCGTTGCATTTCTTTAAGAAAAATGAAAAATGCGTGATTTTTCCCGAGATGCAAATTTGTAGCGCCCGGCGCATCCACCGAAAGGTCAATTCATAAATGTGTTTAGCTCGTCCGCTCAGATATTTAATACAAGCTGAAGATTTTCATTTTGAATACATATATACACTTTCCTGTTATGAATATCCTAAAAATTTTAAATTTATTTCCGGAAATGAATTTGAATATTTAACCATATTTTAGCTGTTTGCGTCAATAAGTTAACTATTTACGTAATGATCTAAATTTGTATTACAAAACCGTACATTCGCTTCTTCCATATCTGTTGTGAAGGTTTTTAAGAGCTCGGCTTTCGGTGTGATATATGAACGCGGATGAATAAAACATTTTTACGATTTGCATGCTAAGGAAATATTACAGGACGTAGTCTCCGTTCCTTTTTCTGGATTTCTGGTAATAAATGCGCCGTCCGCCGTTACTTTGTGACATTGCATTTTAAAACAAAAGCAAAACACTGCATTAACGGGCGGAATTTTGCGCCGTGCAAGGCATGAATTTAAAATGGTGTCGAGGTTTCTGATGGCATCGCACCTTCGTTACATTTGTAATTGAAATTGCCGCTTTTATTTTTTTATTAGACGAATTTTAAATGTGATAATTAGCATTACGTAAAAATTTTAATTTTTCTGTTAGCACTGATGTATCTTAGTAAAAGTAGTTAGTATTAGGAGTGTGTCAAGTTGGCACCCCAATGAAAAGTTCTGAATGGAGTTCTCCTTTTGAGCTATCTGAAAGTACTATCAACTTTTAAAAAAGAGTTCTGTAAAATTGGGCAGTCAGGAATTTTTTGAAAAATGGGGTGCCAACTTGACACCGCACCCCAACATTGTTATCGAAGAGTTCTTAACTGGTTTTAAATGTATTTGGGTTAGCACTATAGTTCCTGATACTTTTAAAAAAGAGTTCTGTTGAATTTACAGAGATAAAAATTTTCAAAAAATTTTCAAATTCACATTACTCGCTTAATATTGGTTGAATCTAAATATTTCATGACAACTAAGGATAGAACTCACAAAGAACTACAGGAAACACCAATCAGAAGTATCTGGAACTATCAAATATATATTTTTGAAAAAGTCGCAAAACAAAAAAAAACAAATTCCAGAGATAAAAATTTTCATTTTTTTTCAAATTCGCTTAATATTGATCGAATCTAAATATTTCATAACAACTAAGGATAGAACTCACAAAGAACTACAGGAAACACCAATCAGAACTATCAGGAACTATCAAAAATATTTTTTTGAAAAAAGTCGCAAAACAAAAAAAAATATTGAGAGTTCTTTGAGTTCTGAGTTAATTTTCTATTTCTACTTATAGAGTACAATATTTCTTTTTTATAAACAAATCGGATATAATCACGATTTATGGCATTTTTAAATAAATTTAAAATTCGAAAATAGAAAATTCAATTTTGAAAATACCTATTTCCAGTCATTTCATCGCAATTTTCCATTAGAGTTTTCGTTAAAACTCCCTTAATACAACCCATGAATCAAATCAGAACTCCTAGTACTATTAAAAAAATCAATATTTTGAAAAAAAAATTAAGTTTAAAAAGAAAAAAAAAATTGAAAGCTGTAGGAGTTCTGAGTTAATTTTCTATTCCTACTCATTGAGTACAATAATTCTTTCTCATAAACAATTTCGATACAATCACGATTAATGGCATTTTTAAATAAATTTAAAATTCGATAAAAAAAAATTTAATTTCAAAAATACCCATTTCCTGTCATTTAATCACAATTTGCCATAAGAGTTTTCATCAGAACTCCTTGAGTACTCATAATTCAAATCAGAACTCTCAGAACTATTAAAAAAAATTAAAATTTCTATTTTAGAATTTTAAATTTATATAAAAATGCCAAAAATCGTGATTGTACTGAATTTATTTATTAAAAAGAATTCTTGTACTCAATGAGTAGAAATAGAAAATTCACTCAGAACTCCTAAAACTCTCAATTTTTTTTTTCGAGCTTAGAATTTTTTTCAAAATATTGATTTTTTTTAATAGTTCTCGGAGTTCTGATTTGACTTATGGGTTGTACTCAAGGAGTTCTAACGAAAACTCTAATGGCAAATTACAATTAAATGATGGGAAATGGGAATTTTCAAAATTAAGTTTTCCATTTTCGAATTTTAAATTTATTTAAAAATGCCATAAATCGTGATTGTATCGAATTTATTTATAAGAAAGAATTATTGTACTCAATGAGTAGAAATAGAAAATTAACTCAGAACTCATAGAACTCTCAATATTTTTCTTTCTTTTCGGGCTTGGATTTTTTTTTTCAAAATATTGATTTTTTTAATGGTTCTCGGAGTTCTGATTTGACTTATGGGTTGTACTCAAGGAGTTCTAACAAAAACTCTAATGGCAAATTACGATTAAATGATGGGAAATGGGTATTTTCAAAATTAAATTTTCGATTTTCGAATTTTAAATTTATTTAAAAATGCCATAAATCGTGATTGTATCAAATTTGTTTTTGAGAAAGAATTATTGTACTTAATGAGTAGAAATATAAAATTAACTCAGAACTCCTAAAACTCTCTATTTTTTTTCAAGCTTAGAATTTTTTTCAAAATAATGATTTTTTTGTAATAGTTCTCAGAGTTCTGATTTGACTTATGGGTTATACTCAAGGAGTTCTAACGAAAACTTTAATGGCAAATTACGATTAAATGATGGGAAATGGGAATTTTCAATATTAAATTTTCTATTTTCGTATTTTAAATTTATTTAAAAATGCCATAAATCGTGATTGTATCAAATTTGTTTATAAGAAAGAATTCTTGTACTTAATGAGTAGAAATAGAAAATTAACTCAGAACTCATAGAACTCTCTATTTTTTTTTTCTCGAGCTTAGAATATATTTTTAAATTATTGATTTTTCTTTTAATAGTTCTCGGAGTTCTGAATTGACAAGGAGTTCTAACAAAAACTCTAAGAGCAAATTACGATTAAATGGTGGGAAATGGGTGTTTTCAAAATTAAATTTTCGATTTTCGAATTTTAAATTTATTTAAAAATACCATAAATCTCAATATTTTTTTTTTGCTTGTCTCGGTTCTTGTAACTCTCAGAAAAAAAAAATTATAAACAAAAAGTGTTCGGAATGGTCACCTAGACTTGAAAAAAATGAAAATAATTTTTAAGAAAAATTAAATTTAATCGTTTTTCGGCATTTCCTGTCGATGTAAGAACTACCCAAGATGGAGAAAGAAATTTTTCTTGTCTCGGTTCCTGTTAGTCTTACAAAACAATTTTATAAACAAAAAGTGTTCGGAATGGTCACCTAGACTTGAAAAAAAAATGAAAACTAATTTTTGAAAAAAATTAAATTTAACCGTTTTTCGGCATTTCCAGTCGATGTAAGAACTTTCCACGAAAAAAGAAATTTTATTTGTCTCGGTTCCTGCAAATCTCATAAAAATATTTCATGAACAAATAGTGTTCGGAATGGTCACCAACACTTGAAAAAAAAAATGAAATTAAATTTTTGAAGAAAAATTAAATTTAATCGTATTTCGGCATTTCCTGTCGATGTAAGAACTATCCAAGATGCAGAAAGAAATTTTGCCTGTCTCGATTCCTGTAAGTCTCACAAAAAATATTTCATGAACAAATAGTGTTCAAAATTGTCTCCTGGACTTAAAAAACAAAAACAAAATTTTGAAGGAAAATTAAATTTAATCGTTTTTCGGCATTTCCAGTTGAGAAAAGAAAGTTTATTTGTCTCGGTTCCTGTAAGTCTCACAAAAAATTTTCATGAATAAATAGTGTTCAGAATGGTCTCCTGGACTTGAAAATTTGAAATTTCAGTTCTTCGGATTATTAAATAAAACTTATGTTCAAAGTTTCGTATCAATTGCTCAATTAGTTTTTAAGCGCATACAGACACAATTTTTTTTCCAGAAATTGTTGAAATTGCATCTAGAGACCTCAAAACGGATATTTCCGTAAAAAAAAATTTTGAAAAAAAATCACGATCACAATACTTTCTCGTACTTCGTAACGGAGAAACTAAAAAACCGCGGGCGCACCCCTCCATTTTTTTCGAGAAAAAAATAATTTGCGTACCGCTGCACGGCATTCACATATTTTCGCAAAAAAAAACAAGGAAGTCATATTCCCATGTAAAAAATAAAATCAGATAAACGTTCCTCACATTCTGCTGATTAATAATCATTCAAAAACCGTAGGCACACCCCCCAATTTTTTCGAGAAAAAAAATAATTTGCGTAGCGCTGCACGGCATTCACATATTTTCGCAAAAAAAAAACAAAGAAGTCATACTTCCATGTAAAAAATAAAATCAGATAAACGTTACCCACATTCTGCTGATTAATAATCATTCACAAAACGTAGGCACACACCCCCATTTTTTTCGAGAAAAAAATTAATTTGCGTAGCGCTGCACGGCATTCACATATTTTCGCAAAAAAAAAACAAGGAAGTCATATTCCCATGGAAAAAATAAAATCAGATAAACGTTCCTCGCATTCTGCTGATTAATAATCATACAAAAAACGTAGGCACACCCCCCTATTTTTTTCGAGAAAAAAATTAATTTGCGTACCGCTGCACGGCATTCACATATTTTTGCAAAAAAAAAACAAGGAAGTCATACTCCCACGGAAAAAATAAAATCAGATAAACGTTCCTCACATTCTGCTGATTAATAATCATACAAAAAACGTAGGCACACCCCCCAATTTTTTTCGAGAAAAAAATTAATTTGCGTAGCGCTGCACGGCATTCACATATTTTCGCAAAAAAAAAACAAGGAAGTCATATTCCCATGGAAAAAATAAAATCAGATAAACGTTCCTCACATTCTGCTGATTAATAATCATACAAAAAACGTAGGTACACCCCCCTATTTTTTTCGAGAAAAAAATTAATTTGCGTACCGCTGCACGGCATTCACATATTTTTGCAAAAAAAAAACAAGGAAGTCATACTCCCACGGAAAAAATAAAATCAGATAAACGTTTCTCACATTCTGCTGATTGATAATCATACAAAAAACGTAGGCACACCCCCCTATTTTTTTCGAGAAAAAAATTAATTTGCGTAGCGCTGCACGGCATTCACATATTTTCGCAAAAAAAAAACAAGGAAGTCATATTCCCATGGAAAAAATAAAATCAGATAAACGTTCCTCTCATTCTGCTGATTGATAATCATACAAAAAACGTAGGCACACCCCCCTATTTTTTTCGAGAAAAAAATTAATTTGCGTAGCGCTGCACGGCATTCACATATTTTCGCAAAAAAAAAACAAGGAAGTCATATTCCCATGGAAAAAATAAAATCAGATAAACGTTCCTCACATTCTGCTGATTAATAATCATACAAAAAACGTAGGTACACCCCCCTATTTTTTTCGAGAAAAAAATTAATTTGCGTACCGCTGCACGGCATTCACATATTTTTGCAAAAAAAAAACAAGGAAGTCATACTCCCACGGAAAAAATAAAATCAGATAAACGTTTCTCACATTCTGCTGATTGATAATCATACAAAAAACGTAGGCACACCCCCCTATTTTTTTCGAGAAAAAAATTAATTTGCGTAGCGCTGCACGGCATTCACATATTTTTGCAAAAAAAAAACAAGGAAGTCATACTCCCACGGAAAAAATAAAATCAGATAAACGTTCCTCACATTCTGCTGATTGATAATCATGCAAAAAACGTAGGCACACCCCCCTATTTTTTTCGAGAAAAAAATTAATTTGCGTAGCGCTGCACGGCATTCACATATTTTCGCAAAAAAAAAACAAGGAAGTCATATTCCCATGGAAAAAATAAAATCAGATAAACGTTCCTCTCATTCTGCTGATTGATAATCATACAAAAAACGTAGGCACACCCCCCTATTTTTTTCGAGAAAAAAATTAATTTGCGTAGCGCTGCACGGCATTCACATATTTTCGCAAAAAAAAAACAAGGAAGTCATATTCCCATGGAAAAAATAAAATCAGATAAACGTTCCTCACATTCTGCTGATTAATAATCATACAAAAAACGTAGGTACACCCCCCTATTTTTTTCGAGAAAAAAATTAATTTGCGTACCGCTGCACGGCATTCACATATTTTTGCAAAAAAAAAACAAGGAAGTCATACTCCCACGGAAAAAATAAAATCAGATAAACGTTTCTCACATTCTGCTGATTGATAATCATACAAAAAACGTAGGCACACCCCCCTATTTTTTTCGAGAAAAAAATTAATTTGCGTAGCGCTGCACGGCATTCACATATTTTCGCAAAAAAAAAACAAGGAAGTCATATTCCCATGGAAAAAATAAAATCAGATAAACGTTCCTCTCATTCTGCTGATTGATAATCATACAAAAAACGTAGGCACACCCCCCTATTTTTTTCGAGAAAAAAATTAATTTGCGTAGCGCTGCACGGCATTCACATATTTTCGCAAAAAAAAAACAAGGAAGTCATATTCCCATGGAAAAAATAAAATCAGATAAACGTTCCTCACATTCTGCTGATTAATAATCATACAAAAAACGTAGGTACACCCCCCTATTTTTTTCGAGAAAAAAATTAATTTGCGTACCGCTGCACGGCATTCACATATTTTTGCAAAAAAAAAACAAGGAAGTCATACTCCCACGGAAAAAATAAAATCAGATAAACGTTCCTCACATTCTGCTGATTAATAATCATACAAAAAACGTAGGCACACCCCCCTATTTTTTTCGAGAAAAAAATTAATTTGCGTAGCGCTGCACGGCATTCACATATTTTCGCAAAAAAAAAACAAGGAAGTCATATTCCCATGGAAAAAATAAAATCAGATAAACGTTCCTCACATTCTGCTGATTAATAATCATACAAAAAACGTAGGCACCCCCCCCTATTTTTTTCGAGAAAAAAATTAATTTGCGTACCGCTGCACGGCATTCACATATTTTCGCAAAAAAAAACAAGGAAGTCATACTCCCATGTAAAAAATAAAATCAGATAAACGTTCCTCACATTCTGCTAATTAATAATCATTCAAAAACCGTAGGCACACCCCCAAATTTTTTCGAGAAAAAAAATAATTTGCGTAGCGCTGCACGGCATTCACATATTTTTGCAAAAAAACAAGGAAGTCATATTCCCACAGAAGAAATAAAATCAGATAAACGTTCCTCACGCAGTGCTGAATAATAATCATACAAAAACCGTAGGCACCCCCGCCCCATTTTTTCGAGAAAAACATAACATAACATAACTAGCAAATAATACGGTTTTTATAAGTTTCTAAAATTACATATTTTATAAACTAGAGTCTGATTATTTACGTGTAGTATGTGTAGGTAATTATAAATAAAATCACTATTGTTGAATTGTATTTTTATGGGTGCAGGCACACACATACACACACACCTGGGACTCTCATTTTTTACAAATTCGTAATAATTATTAATCAAATATTATTATAATAAATGCAAGTGAATGCATTCCGCGCTTAAATTACACCAATTCATATAAAAAGACCCTTCGCGTGTATATTCGCAGGTGCGTTCTCTGCGTAACATAAACTGCAATATTAATTATAACATTGACTAACCTTTAGTTGCCCTCCCTCTCCAATTTACTACAATCCTGCATCTTGTTTCTTAACACCTCACGTTTACTTTCACCACTAACACCATCCTGGTAATTCACTACACTAACTGTTATGAATAAAACAATAACAATACCCGAAATTTACTTGCACAACACAATTTTAATTTAGCGACAGGAATGAACGTGTGCGTTCTTCTTACAAATGAAGGCGAGTGACGTCACCGCCGCAGGCGCACTCTGCCCGAAGCTGATGAAATAATAGTTGGAACTGTTGCCATGCAGCGACCGAATTTTAGTCGGGAAAAACCCCGAAAATTGTATTAGATTACCTCCGCTCCCCGTTTTCGAGGATGCTGAACACGATGGCGGTGTTGGAATTTCTCTTTGGGGTTGCGCAATCCCTCAAAACGTTCAAAAACCAGCCTTAAAAGGTGTAAAGCGCGCTGGACCCGATTTTCCTGCAGAAAAAAAACACTTTCCCCGTTTTCGAGGATGCTGAGCACGGTGATGGTCCGACCCCTACCAACCAATAAACCAACAAGTGACTTTTTCAGAACGAAGACGTGGCCGTACGGGTCCATGGATGTCCAGGGTAAGTCTCCCCAATCATTATATAATACATAATTGAGTATATACAGGGTGTTTCAGCGCTCTGGGAACGGTCAATCACGTGCTTATTTTTCAAAATTTCGAAAAATGTTTTATACAAAAGTTGTGTATAATAGTGAGCTGCACGCCCTAAAAATATTTAAATTTATACAGGGTGTCTCATAACAAAGTTACAGACCAAACTTATGTTTTTTTTAAATGGAACACTCTGTATTTTTTGTCATTTTCGAATTATATGGAGCAAATAAAGGTGAGTTTCTTCAATACTCCCTATACCTATTGTTTGCCGTTTTCGAAATATTTGAAGATTTGTTGAAATGCATGGTCTGGGTGAAATTTTATTTTTGCCTTAGTGATTGACGTTGAACGATTAAAATCATTTTAATTATTTGGTTGAAGGTTCGAACTATAGAGCCAACCATGATTTAATACAAAAAATTATACAGGGTGATAAAAAAAATGCGGTAGAAAAACCCAACTTATAAAGTTGAATAACTTCGTTTTTTCAAATGGCACACCCTGTATTTAGTAACGTATTCTTAAGTAGAATCCAATTTTTTTTTTTAATTCTATTACGTGCGGAGGTAATTTTTGAGGGGGTGTAAATAAGTTTGTTTCTTGAAAAAATATGAAACTTATCAATTCGCTCAAAAAATCCAGCCAGCAAGTGAAAATAGTTAAACAAATCTATGATGTCCATTGGTAGTACTTGAGGGGGGTGGGGGAAATAAGTTTGTTTCTTCGAAAAATATTAAACTTATCAATTCGTCTAAAAAAAAATCCATCGAATATGGGAAAAATAGTTATATTATATTATATGCGGGGGTTATTTTTGAGAGGGTGGAAATAAGTTTGTTTCTTGGAAAAAATATGAAACTTATAAATTTACCTAAAAAAATCGAGCCAATACGTGAAAAATGGTTAAAAAAATTCTATTATGTGCGGGGGTAGTTTTTGAGTGGGTGAAAATTAGTTAGTTGCTTCGAAAAATATGAAACTTATAAATTCGCCTTAAAAAATCTAGCCAACACGTGAAAAATAGTTTGAAAAATTCTATTATGTGTGGGGGTAGTTTTTGAGAGAGTGAAAATTGGTTAGTTTCTAGACTTTGGAGTTCCAAGAGGATTCAGATGTAACGTGCTTTTAATCTTTGGATTTTGAATTTTTTGCGATGTTTTCATTCAAGTGCTCAAAAAAATAAAACTAAAATTTTCAAAAATTCATATCTTTATTGAAAATTGTTGGATTTACGAAAACCAAATTGATTTTGAATAAGCGATACTTCGACCATCGAGGATATTTTTTAAGGAATTTTTTCTACGCGTTTTATATTTTTTTTTCTGCAACGTTTCATTCAAGTGCTCAAAAAAATAAAACTAACATTTTCAAAAATTCATATCTCCATTAAAAATTGCTCAATTTACAAAAACCAAATTGATTTTGAATAAGCTATACTTCGGCCATTGAGGATAATTTTTTATGGAATTTTGTCTGCTCGATTTATATTTTTTCTGCAATGTTTTCATTCAAGTGCTCAAAAAAAATAAAACTAAAATTTTCAAAAATTCATATCTCTATTAAAAATTGTTGAATTTACAAAAACTAAATTGATTTTGAATAAGCGATACTTCAATCATTTAGGATATTTTTTAAGGAATTTTTTCTAAGCGTTTTATATTTTATTCTGCGATGTTTTCATTCAAGTGCTCAAAAAATTAAAACGAAAATTTTCAAAAATCCATATTTCTATTGAAAATTGTTGGATTTACAAAAACTAAATTGATTTTGAATTAGCTATACTTCGGCCACTGAGAATGTTTTTTTATGGAATTTTGTCTGCGCGTTTTTTTTTCTGTCACGTTTTCATTCAAGTGCTTAAAAAACTAAAACGAAAATTTTCAAAAATCCATATTTCTATTGAAAATTGTTGGATTTGCAAAAACCGAATTGATTTTGAATAAGCTATACCTGGGCCATTGAGGATGATTTTTTATGGAATTTTGTCTGCGCGTTTTATATTTTTTCTGCGATGTTTTCATTCAAGTGCTCAAAAAAAATAAAACTAAAATTTTCAAAAATTCATATCTTTAATGAAAATTGTTGGACTTACGAAAACCAAATTTATTTTGAATAAGCGATACTTCGACCATCGAGGATATTTTTTAAGGAATTTTTTCTACGCGTTTTATTTTTTTTTTCTGCGACGTTTCATTCAAGTGCTCAAAAAAATAAAACTAAAATTTTCAAAAATTCATATCTCCATTAAAAATTGCTCAATTTACAGAAACCAAATTGATTTTGAATAAGCTATACTTCGGCTATTGAGGATGATTTTTTATGGAATTTTGTCTGCGCGATTTATATTTTTTCTGCGATGTTTTCATTCAAGTGCTCAAAAAAAAATAAAACTAAAATTTTCAAAAATTCATATCTCTATTAAAAATGGTTGGATTTACAAAAACCAAATTGATTTTGAATAAGCGATACTTCAACCATTTGGGATATTTTTTAAGGAATTTTTTCTAAGCGTTTTATATTTTTTTCTGCGATGTTTTCATTCAAGTGCTCAAAAAATTAAAACGAAAATCTTCAAAAATCCATATCTCTATTGAAAATTTGTTGGATTTACAAAAACCAAATTGATTTTGAATTAGCGATACTTCGGTCCCTAAGAATGATTTTTTATAGAATTTTGTCTGCGCGTTTTATATTTTTTCTGCGATGTTTTTATTCAAGTGCTCAAAAAAGTAAAACTGAAATCTTCAAAAATTCATATCTCCATTAAAAATTGTTCAATTTACAAAAACCAAATTGATTTTGAATTAGCGATACTTTGGATATTGACGATGATTTTTATGGAATTTTATCTGCGCGTTTTATATTTTTTCTGCGATGTTTTCATTCAAGTGTTCAAAAAAATAAAACTAAAATTTTCAAAAATTCATATTTCGATTAAAAATTGTTAAATTTACAAAAACCAAATTGATTTTGAATTAGCTATACTTCAGCCACTGAGAATAATTTTTTATGGAATTTTTTCTGCAATGTTTTCATTCAAGTGCTCAAAAAAATGAAAACTAAAATTTTCAAAAATTCATATCTCTATTGAAAATTATTGGGTTTACAAAAACCGAATTTATTTTGAAATAGCTATACTTCGGCCATTGCGAATGATTTTTTATGGAATTTTGTCTGCGCGTTTTATATTTTTTCTGCGATGTTTTCATTCAAGTGCTCAAAAAATTAAAACGAAAATCTTCAAAAATTCTTATCTTTATTGAAAATTGTTGGATTTACAAAAACCGAATAGATTTTGAATTAGCTATACTTCGGCCATTGATGATATTTTTTTATGAAATTTTGTCTGCGCGTTTTATATTTTTTCTGCGATGTTTTCATTCAAGTGCTTAAAAAAATAAAACTAAAATTTTCAAAAATTCATATCTCCATTAAAAACTGTCAAATTTACACAATCCAAATTGATTTTGAATAAACGATACTTCGACCATTTAGGATATTTTTTAAAGAATTTTTTCTAGGCGTTTTATATTTTTTTCTGCGAAGTTTTCATTCAATTGCTCAAAAAATTAAAACTAAAATTTCAAAAAATTCATATCTCCATTAAAAATTGTTGAATTTACAAAAGCCAAATTTATTTTGAATAAGCTATACTTCGGCCATTGAGAATGATTTTTTATGGAATTTTGTCTGGGCGTTTTATATTTTTTTATTCAAGTGCTCAAAAAAATAAAACCAAAATTTTAAAAAATTCATATCTCCATTAAAAATTGTTCAATTTACAAAAACCAAATTGATTTTGAATAGGCGATACTTCGGATATTTTTTAAGGATTTTTTTCTACGCGCTTAATTTTTTATTTCTGCGACGTATTCATTAAGCGCTCAAAAAAATAAAACCAAAATTTTCAAAAATTCATATCTCCATTAAAAATTGTTGGATTTACGAAAACCGAATTGATTTTAAATCAGCTATACTTCGGCCATTGAGAATGATTTTTATGGAATTTTGTTTGCGCGTTTTATATTTTTTCTGCGATGTTTTCATTCAAGTGCTCAAAAAAAAACTAAAATTTTCATAAAATTCATATCTCCATTAAAAGTTGTTACATTTACAAAAACCAAATTGATTTTGAATAAGCGATACTTCGACCATCTAGGATATTTTTGAAGGATTTTTTTCTACGCGTTTTATTTTTTTTTCTGCGACGTTTTCATTTAAGCGCTCAAAAAAATAAAACCAAAATTTAAAAAAATCAATTTACAAAAACCAAATTGATTTTGAATAAGCGATACTTCGGATATTTTTTAAGGATTTTTTTCTACGCGCTTATTTTTTTATTTCTGCGACGTATTCATTAAGCGCTCAAAAAAATAAAACCAAAATTTTCAAAAATTCATATCTCCATTAAAAATTGTTAAATTCACAAAAACCAAATTGATGTTGAATAAGCGATACTTTGACCATCTAGGACATTTTTTAAGGAATTTTTTCTACGCGTTTTATTTTTTTTATGCGACGTTTTCATTCAAGTGCTCAAAAAAATAAAACTAAAATTTTAAAAAATTTAAATCTCCATTAAAAATTGTTAAATTTACAAAAACCAAATTGATTTCGAATAAGCGGTACTTCCACCATTGAGGATAATATTTTATGGAATTTTGCCTGCACGTTTTATATTTTTTTCTGCGATGTTTTAGGCTAAAAAAATTAAAACATACATTTTAAAAAATCCATATCTGTATTGGTTAATGATTTTTTTTATTTTTTTTTTCAAATTTACTAAACAAACATTCTGTTTATCTGCAAAAATCTTCAAATACTTCTCGAATTTTGAACTGATTCAAGTATAGTCGTACATTTATTTGGTATGGCAGATAATATAGCCAAAATATGACCTTCAGTCATAGGTATCAGCAGAATCATATCAAAAACATTTTTTGCGAAATCATTAACAATTTCAGAAGGTTTACTGACCGTGATCACAGTCACAGTTTAAAATCACTGATATTAGAAAGTAGCAATCACAGGTAGCAACGTGATACAAAAGTAACAGTTTTCCTTATCTCTATCATCCAGTACTGACACCCACTATCGATAACCCCGACATATTGATATTCGATGAAACATTAAATAATAAATCCATTAACATTAAACAACCCCCAGTAAGAAATTCATGTGCACTTTTCATGCAACCATTGATTAATAGCTTCCAGTTTTGTGCACAGTCCGCGAAGAATTAAGACCGGCACACCGCAAAATTTCCTCCATAAATTCCCCCTCACCACACACTATTTATACTTTCCTGAAAAGCATTTGTTATTGAAAAATAATGTGTTCCACATTCAACTTCATTAGCGGAATAAATCATCGAGCGAGAGCGAGCGCGGGTTATGCACTTTTTCCACCAATTCAGATCGGCGCGAATGCACGAAATGATTTATCGTCCGTTGTTGGACATTTTGCAAAGATAATGTCCCCTGGAATATCTTTGAGCGACCATAAATCACCGCGGAAGAACGGAAAACTACCGAGGACGTCATAAACGGACGAAACTTTTTAATTTCGTTTTCGTATATTGAAATTCTCTAACGGAATCCAATATAGTGCACAAAAGGGAGTATTTCGGTTTATTCTCGACGCCAAATCGACCGGATGAATGGAATCATATCCCCAATTTCGTATTCAACAAGGCGGGGGACATAAATTATAAATATTCCTTTTATGCTGAAAAATAAGGAGGAGGAATATATACGCGGATCGGGACTCCGCTCAAGTGCATATTGATTCCATTATCGCGTCGAAAATTTAATTATTGATCGATTCGATTGCATTTGGGGATGATGATAATCGGAATTTACATTTATGCATGAGAACCGAACGAATGCGAACGGTTGTGCAGGTAATGCAGATTTTTAATGCACGGCTGGAAATGAATAAAACATGTCTCGTGAAAAAGTACGCTTTTAATATATTCATTACTTTATTAAGTGACAACTTGTAAATATTAATTATTTACTATTTTTACTTGACTAAATCTTAGAGAGAATACTTTAGTAGTGATTAGAAACTAGGGAAGATAACTCAACTGAAGGACGCCAACTTATACTTTAATATTTACATCAAAATTTGTGCATACATTCTAAATCGTCAAAATTTCTAATTATCAATTTCCGAGCACATGTTTTTTTTTGCAAGCGGAATTTCCCCAACTTTTCAAATTGATCGAACTCGAACTCTCGCGAATTGATTTCCACCCCGTCAAAGTTACTAATCGCAATAACCGCCTTCGGTATTCGCGCACCCCCCGAAAACTTAATATTCCGTCGAGTGCCCGGCCGAACCGTCGCATTCTTTCCACGGTCGGAGGGTATTAAATTTTTAACCATTTCTCTCACGAAGAACTCATTGATCTTGGCGTCGACGGTGCGCGGCAATAAACCGCCACCCCCCCGAGGGTGGCGGAGAGGTCTTGCTCCCCCGAACCCCCGCCACGTGTTAATGTGTCACGTTCAGCTGTCGCTATCTTGTCCTCATCGGGCCCCCACACCCCCCAAGATTGGAAAAGTTCCGCGGACCCGAAATGCACGAGAATGTTCGGACTGTTACACGCCCTTAATGAATTCTGGGACCTCCCCAGCCGGGGAGGAGGGCAGCAAAAAAAGGGGCACTTCCAAACTTTCGAGCGCGACAAGCACTAAAAGTGAAAAAGCCGAAACTCCACCGAGAATCAATCACTACCTAAATATTATTTCAACTTTGTGTGTGTGCGGGGGAGAAAAAAGTAAATCACTTTATTTTAACAAACTTTTCGTTTCCGCAAATCTACAAGTTAATCTTTTAACACCCAAATGGATTTCATAGAGAATTCTATCTTTCAACGTAACTCTTAAAATTCGATTTATTTACCCACCACATATCCTGCTAATATAACATTAAAATATAAAATTAACACAAATTGTTAAATGATTATCCTAATTTCAGCAAATGTCTGAACTGAAATTTTTGGATCATAAAGTGAATTTGAAAGGAATTTTTTTTCAGTCGCAATGACGTGTTGATTATCTTATAAAGGACATGCTTTACAACCATTAACATACCCGAACATGGTTATAAAAAAAAAACAGGATTAAAAACATTATCAGGTTACGTACATTTTGTACCCGAACACGGTTACAAAGGAAAAACAAGCTTTAAAACCATATCACGTTACGTATTTATCGTACCCGAACAGGTTTACGAAGGATAAGCTTTAAAACCATAACAGGTTGTACCTAAACACTGTTACAGAGAACAGAGCGTTCTCATGTGATTATCTCTAAATTTGGCGAAGGGATATTTTCAGATAATAAAGGTTTTTGAGTAATTTGTGAAAGTGTAATAATTTTTTATCAAAAATTAACTTCAAGGGCGATTGCTCATAATTCCCTCAGTGGAATATTTCGCCATTTGACACGCAGATTAAAAAAAATTATGTTCCCTGGAAATAAATAAAAATACAAAATTACCACCTTCCTTAGTTTTCGAGTTATTTTGACTAAATCATAAAAATGTAATGATTTCACATGAGTGCGAATAATTGAAATTCCCTCATTGGAACATCACTAAATTTGACACACAGATTAAAAATTTAATGTTCTTTGAAAAAATCATGTAAATCTAAAAAATACGTCTTTTACATCAAAAATTAACTTCAAGGGCGATTGCTCAAAATTCATTCAAATTTGAATTGAATGTTCTTTGGAACGCGATAAAAAAACTCATTCTCTAGTTTTCAATAAAAAATTTAATTGAATTGATTGTTGAATCTTTTTTAAAACGTTGAGGCCATTGTTATTTAAAAACGTAAAGCATGTCCAAATTCTATTAAAACTTTGAGATAAAAAATATTAAGGAAATATTGTTTAAAAATAGAACAAAATATCATATTTTATTTATTAACCACAAAATTTTCAAAAAGATTGTTGGAACTTAAAAAAAAGACAAATATTATTTTAAAAAGTAGAGCAAAAATTTGCAAACTTTTACATCCCTAATTTTAATACGTTAATCCGGTATAACTAGATGTATCAAAACAGTTTACAAAACAATAGGAATAAAATTCGTTAACAAATGAACTCACAGATGTACAGTCTCAATTGAAAATTGTACAAAATTTTAGTTTTCTGCTCTGAAAAAATGTATTAGTCATTGTAGCTGGCTTCGATGGTACAAAATTACTTTAAAAATTATTAGTCTTCAGTATTCCGGAAGAAATAATAAGATATCTTTGTTAAAAATAAAATGGCGTTGATCAAAAGTCAAAACTTTGAATTGAAAATCGCAAAAAAATATTTTTTTTCTCTGAAAATATGTATTTGTCATTGTAGCTGGCTTCGATGGTCAAAGTTGCGTTAAAAATTACTAGTCTTCCGTAATCTGAAAGAACTAATAAGTTATCTTTGATAGAAACAAAATGGCGTCGATCTAAAGTCAAAACTTTGAATTGAAAATTACACAAAATTAATTTTCTGCTCTGAAAAAATGTATTTGTTATTGTGGCTGGCTTCGATGGCCAAAATTCCTTTAAAAATTATTAGTCTTCAGTATTTTAGAAGAATTAATAAGATATCTTTGTTAGAAACAATATGGCGTCGATCGAAAGTCTAAACTTTAAATTGAAAATTGCACAAAATTAGTTTTCTGCTCTGAAAAAATGTATTAGTCATTGCAGCTGGCTTTGAAGGTCAAAATTGCTTAAAAAATTATTATTCTTTAGTATTCCGGAAGAATTCATAAGAAATCTTTGTTAGAAATCAAAAGTCAAAACTTTGAATTGAAAATCGCACAAAATTATTTTTCTGCTCTGAAAAAATGTATTAGTCATTGTAGCTGGCTTTGATGGTCAAAATTGCTTTAAAAATTATTAGTCTTCAGTATTTCGGAAGAATGAATTGGAAATTTTTGTTAGAAATCAAAAGTCAAAACTTTGAATTGAAAATCGCACAAAATTAATTTTCTGCTCTGAAAAAATTCATTAGTCAATGTAGCTGGCTTCGATGGACAAAATTGCTTTAAAAATGATCAGTCTTCACTATTTCGGAAGAATTAATAAGATATCTTTGTTAGAAACAAAATGGCTTCGATCGAAAGTCAAAACTTTGAATTGAAAATTGCACAAAATTAGTTTTCTGCTCTGAAAAATGTATTAGTAATTGTAGCTAGTTTCGATGGCCAAAATTGCTTTAAAAATTATCAGTCTTCAGTATTCCGGAAGAATTAATAAAATATGTTTGTTACAAACAAAATGGCGTCGATCGAAAATCAAAACTTTGAATTGAAAATTGCACAAAATTAGTTTTCTGCTCTGAAAAAATGTATTAGTCATTGTAGCTAGCTTCGATGGCCAAAATTGCTTTAAAAATTATTAGTCTTCAGTATTTCGGAAGAATTCATGAGAAATATTTGTTATAAACAAAATGGCGTCGATCGAAAGTCAAAACTTGGAATTGAAAATCGCACAAAATTAATTTTCTGCTCTGAAAAAATGTATTTGTCATTGTAGCTGGCTTTGATGGTCAAAATTGCTTTAAAAATTATCATTCTTCAGTATTCCGGAAGAATTAATAAGAAATCTTTGTTCGAAATCCAAAGTCAAAACTTTAAATTGAAAAATGCACAAAATTAATTTTTTGCTATGAAAAAATGTATTTGTCATTGTAGCTGGCTTCGATGGCCAAAATTCCTTTAAAAAATATTAGTCTTCAGAATTCCGGAAGAATGAATAAGTTATCTTTGTTAGAAACAAAATGGCGTCGATCGAAAATAAAAACTTTGAATTGAAAATTGCGCAAAATTTTAGTTTTCTGCTCTGAAAAAATGTATTTGTCATTGTAGCTGGCTTTGATGGTCAAAATTGCTTTACAAATTATTAGTTTTCAGAATTCCGGAATAATTAATAAGATATCTTTGTTAGAAACAAAATGGCGTCGATCGAAAATTAAAACTTTGAATTGAAAATTGCACAAAATTAATTTTCTGCTCTGAAAAAAATGCTTTGATGGTTAAAATTGCTTTAAGAATTATCATTCTTCAGTATTCCGGAAGAATTAATAAGAAATCTTTGTTAGAAATCCAAAGTCAGAACTTTAAATTGAAAAATGCCCAAAATTAATTTTTTGCTATGAAAAAATGTATTTGTCATTGTAGCTGGCTTCGATGGCCAAACTTGCTTTAAAAATGATTAGTCTTCAGTATTCCGGAAGAATTAATAAGAAATATTTGTTAGAAATCAAAAGTTAAAACTATGAATTGAAAATCGCACAAAATTAGTTTCCTGCTCTGAAAAAAAGTATTTGTCATTGTAGCTGGCTTTGATGGTCAAAATTGCTTTAAAAATTATTAGTCTTTAGTATTTCGGAAGAATTAATAAGATATCTTTATTATAAACAAAATGGCGTCGATCGAAAGTCAAAAGTTTGAACTAAAAATTGCACAAAATTAATTTTCTGCTCTGAAAATAATGTATTAGTCATTGTAGCTGGCGTCGATGGCCAAGATTGCTTTAAAAATTATTAGTCTTTAGTATTCCGGAATAATTTATAAAAAATCTTGGTTAGAAACAAAATGGCGCCGATTGAAAGTCAAAACTTTGAATTGAAAATTGCACAAAATTGATTTTCTGCTCTGAAAAAATGTATTTGTCATTGTAGCTGGCTTCGATGGTCAAAATTGCTTTAAAAATTATTAGTCTTTAGTATTCCGGAAGAATTAGTAAGAAATCTTTGTTAGAAATCAAAAATCAAAACTTTGAATTGAAAATCGCACAAAATTAATTTTCTGCACTGAAAAAATGTATTTGTCATTGTAACTGGCTTAGATGGTCAAAATTACTTTAAAAATGATTAATCTTCAGTATTCCGGTAGAATTAATAAGTTATCTTTGTTAGAAACAAAATGGCGTCGATCGAAAGTCAAAACTTTGAATTGAAAATTGCACAAAATTAATTTTCTGCTCTGAAAAAATGTATTTGTCATTGTGGCTGGCTTTGATGGCTAAAATTGCTTTAAAAATTATTATTCTTCAATATTCCGGAACAATTAATAAGAAATCTTTGTTAGAAATCGAAAGTCAAAACTTTAAATTGAAAATTGCACAAAATTAGTTTTCTGCACTGAAAAAATGTATTTGTCATTGTAACTGGCTTAGATGGTCAAAATTACTTTAGAAATGATTAAGCTTCAGTATTCCGGAAGAATTAATAAGATGTCTTGGTTAGAAATAAAATGGCGTCGATCAAAATTCAAAACTTTGAATTGAAAATTGCACAAAATTAATTTTCTGCTCCGAAAAAATGTATTTGTCATTGTAGTTGGCTTCGGTGGCTAAAATTGCTTTAAAAATTGTTAGTCTTGAGTATCCCGGAAGAATTAATAAGATATCTTGGTTATAAACAAAATGGCGTCGATCGAAAGTCTAAACTTTCTAAATTGAAAATTGCAGAAAATTAATTTTCTGCTCTGAAAAAATACATTAGTCATTGTAGATGGCTTTTTGATGGTCAAAATTGCTTTAAAAATTATTAGTCTTCAGTATTCCGAAAGAATTAATAAGAAATCTTTGTTAGAAATCAAAAGTCAAAACTTTGAATTGAAAATCGCACAAAATTATATTTCTGCTCTGAAAAAATATATTTGTTATTGTGGCTGGTTTTGATGGTTAAAATTGCTTTAAAAATTATTAGTCTTCAGTATTTCGGAAGAATTAATGAGAAATATTTGTTATAAACAAAATGGCGTCGATCGAAAGTCAAAACTTTAAGTTAAAAATTGCACAAAATTAATTTTCTGCTCTGAAAAAATGTATTAGTCATTGTATGTATTAGAAAGTTGCGATTTTATAGTAGCAATCCCTTTTAAAGTAGCAATAACAGTTTAAGTAGCAGTCACAGTCATGGTGAAATCTGCCTATTAGTAACACTAGAGACCTGTGATTTTTTTAAATATCAGTGAAAAATCGCAGGTACGTGAAATTTCGCGCATCCCTACTTTTAGATATAATTTCAAATTAATGTAACATTGTACAACAATTGCGAATTTTTATGTTTATAATATTATTATTATTATGGCACATTATAATTTGTAATATTATCTATTATTAGATAAAATTGTAACTGTGGGATAATAAATAAATAAAATAAATAAATAACAAGATTTAAATTATTGGGGTGTGAACCGGTGCTTATAATATACTACGTCTTTATTAAAGAAATTGAACATTTTATTTTGTTTGTTTGTTTTTTTTTTTAATTAAGGTTACTATGTTATTTCCTTAAATGGCTATCGACCAGATGCTTATAATATGAAATTAATATTTTAATGAATAGTTTGAACTTTTGAATACGCAAATTATATGTTGTATGAATCATTATTCGCCGTGGTATTATACAGAAAAGTAGTTGTTTTAATAAGTAATTTGTTTTTATTTCTCACCTTTGTTAAGTTTATGTTGTTGATTATATTTGTCCATTAATAAATATAAAAATATTTCATAAACGTCCGTTTACGAAGATTTCGTGTTTTTAAAGCAACATCATTTATGCAAATGACACATAAAACATTACGTTGGATTTATTTATTTAGACGTCTCCTAAATGAATAACTTATTAGGTTTGTATGTACATATCTCGACAAAATGTGCCTGCATATTCAAGAGGTCTACAAAGTAATGAAACGGCATTAAATATTTCTTCATTACCTCCCGCATACTTTCCCTGCAAACGTAACGATTTACATATAAAGCGTGCCTTCAAAGGGTAAAAAAGGGACGCACAAAATTAGAACGTCTCAATTTAAACATTTCCAATAATAACATGTCAGTCTCGTTTTCCTTTTATGGCACGAAAAACCTCTCCCCAAAAGTTAATTAAATTTATTTGTGAGGAGTTAACTGCTCACAATTCAATTTACTCTAACAAAAATAAATGTGTGTATGTGTGTGTGTATATAGGCAAAAAAGATCAGAAAATTATTAAATTTAAGATCTAATTATCTGTGAATTTGTTCATTAAAATTCAAATTTAAGGTCAATTTATATGACTCACTAAATTATAATTAATTCATTAACAACTTTATTGCAAATAAATGTGTACTTTTAACCCTTTAACCACCATCAACCACTACAGTGTGTCATATTGATTTTTTTTAATTAACTATTTTATCACGAATTTTATAGTCAAAATAAACAATTAGTGTAATTTCAAGTATGTTCTTACATTATTCGTAGAAAGCAAACCTATTATTTTCGAAGTGATAAATTCAAGAGTGCTCAGTTACTACGACAGAAAAAACTCTTTGGTCGTTAAAGGGTTATATGCGTTATAATATTGTATTTTGGATATTTTATAAAGCACTCTACATCAGATAATGCAGAAGTTATTGAATTGATAATAAATCACCCATGAATTATAATTCAGGTGACTGGAGTTCTATTCAATCATGAAATTACAGCATCTGCTTAATTCAATGTTTTAGAAATGCTATCAATCTCTATTTAATGCAACTACGCTGGTTAATGGTGTTATTAATTTTGCCAGATATCACGTTTTAGTGTGTAACTGTGCGCCATTATAACTATGTACCACCGCGCCGCTCTACTTATCTAATCCGGTTGCATGGTTGCATTAATGGCCCTAATGGGAGTCTTAAATTCCTGAGTTACGTAACGTAATGATATAATCGACATAAAATATCGAAAATGCACACTTAAGTTGATATTATGTTCAAATAAAATGATATATCAGAAAAAGTTAAATAAATCTCACAAAGTCACATATTGTACTCGTATTATATTTTTAGTGTATGAAACGGTTGCATACCTTGATTAACAAAATTAAATCACTTTATTCCGAATAACTTTTTTTATTTCCTTTAGGCAACGCACATGACTTCTAATTAATACTTGCTGACTGAGTTATTGAAACTTTTTTAATAAGGTTGGTGACGATTAAAACAAATACGTTGGTAACGCTATTGTTTTCTGCATTGGTGTAGATGTAAAAAAACGAATATATACAAATGTCGTTTTTACAATTTAAATAAAAACTACTGCCATAGACTTGAAACTTTCCAAATTACTCAAAATAGATTCTGCTCTATACTCCAATGTTAATCTGCAAATATCCCTTCAGCAATTTTGGAAATAATCACACGAGAACATAATTTATGGTAATGCTTTCACGGATTAAAAAAATATAAAAACAATTACCACAAACTTGAAACTTTCCATATTTACTCAAAATATATTCTGCTCTATACTCCAATCATAATCTGAAAATATCCCTTCAGCAATTTTGGAAATAATCACACGAGAACATAATTTATGCTAATGCTGAATTTGCTTATTCTTTCACGGATAAAAAAAATATAAAAACAATTACCACAGACTTAAAACTTTCCAAATTTACTCAAAATAGATTCTGCTTTATACTCCAATCATAATCTGAAAATATCCCTTCAGCAATTTTGGAAATAATCACACGAGAACATTATTTACGGTAATGCTGAATTTGCTCATTCTTTCGCGGATGAAAAAAAAATATAAAAACAATTACCAGAGGCTTGAAACTTTCCAAATTTACTCAAAATAGATTCTGCTCTATACTCCAATCATAATCTGAAAATATCCCTTCAGCAATTTTGGAAATATTTACATGAGAACATAATTTATGGTAATGCTGAATTTGCTCATTCTTTCACGGATGAAAAAAATATAAAAACAACTACCACAGACTTGAAACTTTCCAAATTTACTCAAAATAGATTCTGCTCCATACTCCAATCATAATCTGAAATTATCCCTTCAGCAATTTTGAAAATAATCACACGAGAACATAATTTATGCTAATGCTGAATTTTCTCATTCTTTCACGGATGAAAAAAATATAAAAACAATTACCACAGGCTTGAAACTTTCCAAATTTACTCAAAATATATTCTGCTCTATACTCCAATCATAATCTGAAATTATCCCTTCAGCAATTTTGGAAATAATCACACAAGAACATAATTTACGGTAATGCTGAATTTTCTTATTCTTTTACGGATGAAAAAAATATAAAAACAATTACCACAGACTTGAAACTTTCCAAATTTGCTCAAAATATATTCTGCTCTATACTCCAATCATAATTTGAAAATATCCCTTCAGCAATTTTGGAAATAATCACACGAGAACACAATTTATGGTAATGCTGAATTTGCAAATTCTTTCACGGATGAAAAAAAAATATAAAAACAATTACCCCAGACTTAAAACTTTCCAAATTTACTCAAAATAGATTGCGCTTCATACTCCAATCATAATCTGAAAATATCCCTTCAGCAATTTTGGAAATAATCATACGAGAACATAATCTATGGTAATGCTGAATTTGCTCATTTTTTCACGGATAGAAAAAAATAAAAACAATTGCCACAGGCTTGAAACTTTTGAAATATACTCAAATTATATTCTGCTCTATAGTCCTATCATCATATGAAAACATCTCTTCAGCAATTTTGGAAATAATCAAACGAGAACAGAATTTTTCGTAACGTAACCTGATAAGGCTTTAATCCTGTTTTTTTTTTCATAACTGTGTTACGTGGGTACGTTAATGTTAATAAAGCAAGTCCCTTTTAATTAATTCAATCAGAATCTGAAAACATTCCTTCATCAAATTTAGAAATAATCATACCAGAACATAGTTCCAGAATTTGCTCGCTTTTCCGATTAAAAAAAATTGCCACAGGCTTGAAACTTACTCAATTACGTTGTACTTTTTAATATCTGATAAAAAATAGACATTTCTTATTGGCCACCTTGTTTACTTATAAATAAGCCCACCGACCACTCATTGTTTTAATTGTAACTTTAGTTTTAAACGCTGTTTTGCCTGAAGAAGTTTTTGTTGATTTACTAGGAGAGTTGGATTGGTAAATAAATATGAAATTCGTGTTTTGTGGCTTAAATGAAAGTGGATACGAGGGGTGGTGGGTGTTTATAGATTGAGTGAAAATTTGAATAAAAGTAGTGGGTGGGCACTATCCCACAAATCAACCAGTTGAAGATATTGATTTTACAAAGTAACTAATTCAGACGAAAACATTTACAGTTTCCTTATTTACCGAACTACATACGTGAAACCATTGCTTTAGGTTCCACTGGTTGTATTGTAAAAAAGAGCCCACCCACCATTCTTAAGTATTTTTTTTATTTTATCTACAAAGTGTTTTGATTATATAATTTTTTTGGTACTATAGAAGTGCAATAGTGTTTATTTTTTTAGTTAAAATTGAATCGAACTGCGGTGGGTGGGTCCTATCCTACAGTCTAACCAGTGTAGTAACATAACCAAGCGATTTTACAAACAAACTATTCAAGTCGAAAACATTTACAATATCCGTTCTTGTTTATGTATTTTTTTTTCACAAGCGAAACCATTCTTGCAAGTTCTACTGATTGAATTATAGAATAGAGCCTACCCATCTCCCTTCGTTTACATTTGTATTTTATTTAGTTATTTTTACTATTTTTTTCTTAATTTAAATATTTATTTTTGGTTTTGTATTGCTGTATTTTGTGTTTATTTTTGTAAAAGGGGTTACCCGTAAATAAATTATTAATATTATTATTATCATTATTACATTTTACCCAAGCCACAGGGCGCTATTTTGATGAAATTATTTCTTTTGACAGTTGTAGCTGTTTTTGGCAGCTGAAAGTTGTCATTTTTGGCAGTTGAAAATTGTAGTTTTGACAGTTAAAAATGATCACTATTGACAGTTAAAAATGACATGGTAAAACCTCAAATTAGTTTTTGGCAGTTGAAAATTGTCATATTTTTAAGTTAAAAATAGTCATGTTTAGCAGTTGAAAACCATCATTTTGGCATAAAGTATTTGGTTATTGAAAATTCTAATATTTGGTAGTTGAAAATTGTTATTTTCGTACAGTAAAAGATGGACATATCTGGCAGTTAAAAATTGTCATAGTTGCCAATTAAAAGTTGTAGTTTTTGGCAGTTAAAAGTTGTCATTTTGAGCAAGTTGAAAATAGTAGTTTTTAGCACTTAAAAAGGGACATCGTTGACAGTTAAAAATTGTAGTTTTTGGCAGTTGAAAGTTGTCATTTTTGGCAGTTCAAAGATTTCATTTTTGGCAGTTAAAAATCGTAGATTTTGGCAGTTCAAAGTTGTCATTTTGGACAGTTGAAAACGGAGTTTTTAGCAGTTAAAAATGGCCATAGTTGACAGTTAAAAATTATAGTTTTTGGCAGTTAAAAGTTGTCATTTTTGACAGTTGAAAGTTGTCGTTTTTAGGAGTTAAAAATTGTAGCTTTTGGCAGTTGAAAGTTGTCATTTTTGGGCAGTTGAAAATTGTAGTTTTTGACAGTTACATGTTGTCATTTTTAACAGTTGAAAGTTGTCGTTTTTAGCAGTTAAAAATTGTAGATTTTGGCAGTTGAAAATGTCATTTTTGTCAGATGAAAATTGTAGTTTTTAGCACTTAAAAAGGACCATTGTTGACTAAAAATTGTAATTTTTGGCAGTTCACAGTTGTCATTTTTGGCAGTTTAAAATTGTAGATTTTGGCAGTTGAAAGTTGTCATTTTTGGCAGTTGAAAATTGTAGTTTTTAGCAATTAAAAAGGGCCATCGTTGACAGTTAAAAATTGTAGTTTTTAGCAGTTGAAAGTTGTCATTTTTGGTAGTTCACAGTTGTCATTTTTGGCAGTTAAAAATTGTAGATTTTGGCAGTTGAAAGTTGTCATTTGTAGCAGTTGAAAATTGTAGTTTTTAGCACTTAAAAAGGGCCATTGTTGACTAAAAATTATAGATTTTGGCAGTTCACAGTTGTCATTTTTTGGCAGTTGAAAATTGTAGATTTTGACAGTTGAAAGTTGTAATTTTTGGCAGTTATAAATTGTAGTTTTTAGCACTTAAAAAGGGCCATCGTTGACAGTTAAAAATTGTAGTCTTTGGCTTTGGTTAAAAGTTGACATTTTTGGCAGTTGAAAGTTGTTATTTTTCTTTTTGGCAGTTCAAAGCTGTCATTTCTGGCAGTTGAAAATTGTAGTTTTTAGCACTTAAAAGGGCCATCGTTGACAGTTAGAAACTGTAGTTTTTGGCAGTTGAAAGTTGTCAACTTTGGCAGTTCAAAGTTGTCATTTTTGGCAGTTGAAAATTGTAGTTTTTAGCACAAAAGGGCTATCGTTGACAGTTACAAACTATAGTTTTTGTCAGTTAAAAATTGTCATTTTTGCCAGTTTAAAGTTGTCATTTTTGGTTGTTACAAATTGTAGATTTTGGCAGTTAAAAGTTGTCATTTTTGGCAGTTGAAAATTGTAGATTTTGGCAGTTGAAAGTTGTCGTTTTTTTGGCAGTTGAAAATTGTAGTTTTTAGCACTTAAAAGGGCCATTATTGACAGTTAAAAATTATAGTTTTGGGCAGTTCAAAGTTGTCATTTTTGGCAGTTAGAAATTGTAGATTTTGGCAGTTGATAGTTGTCATTTTTGGCAGTTGAAAATTGTAGTTTTTAGCACTTAAAAAGATACATCGTTGACAGTTAAAAATTGTAGTTTTTGGCAGTGGAAAGTTGTCATTTTTGGCAATTGAAAGTTGTCGTTTTTAGCAGTTAAAAATTGTAGATTTTGGCAGTTGAAAGTTGTCATTTTTGGCAGTTAAAAATTGTAGATTTTGGTAGTTAAAAATTGTAGATTTTGGTAGTTGAAAGTTATCATTTTTGGCAGTTGAAAATTGTAGTTTTCAGCAGTTAAAAATTGCCATTGTTGACAGTTAAAAATTGTAGTTTTTGGCAGGTGAAAGTTATTATTTTTGGTAGTTGTAAATGGTCATCGTCGGCAAGTAAAAATGCTATTTTTGACATTTGACAAATTTGATACGTTTTGTTAAATCGAAAACTGTGCAAACCAATTGGAATTACAGTTGAATAACATTTATAAGAAGAGGAGAAGTTTAACTGTTACTGCTGTCTCACTTATAGTCAAAAATTAAAAGATTGTGCTAAACAGATGCTATTTCAGTTGAATGCGAACAGCCTAACTGAAAATCGATTTTGGGAAGACATTCTGAAGACTTTTGTTGATTTACGATAAATTTAATTTTTACTTCTGTTATAAACGCTTGAAGAAATTTTTGTTAATTTACTGGGAGAGTTTTATTGGTAAATAAACATTAAATAACAGTGGATACGAAGGGTGGTGGGTGGGCCCTATCATACAATCCAATCAATTGGACATAAGATCAAATGTTTCTGAATGAATTATTTCATACCTAAACAAACAATTTATTTTGGTAAAATGGTCGATGTTGTGCAACAGTTTGGATTGTAGAATAGGGCCCACCCACCACCCCTGATTTACATTTCAACTTCAGTTATAAACACTGTTTGGTACAAAGGGATTTTTGTTAATTTAATTAAGTAAAAAAATATATAATATAATAATAAAAAAATAATTCCATTGGAGCACTCGTTTCATAATATACTCTCTTATTAAACTTATATTATAATATACTGTTACGGCACTATTTTCGTCAGTGACGGTTCGCGGGTTTTTTTCTGGTACGGCTGAGGAACAGGAGGTGGTAATACAAATAGGTGGGGTCACGCAGCCAGCCGTCTCTGCAACTGACCCTACCTATCTGTATTGTCAGCCTTGTTACCTCGGCCGGACCAGAAAAAAACCCCGCGAACCGTCACTGGTTTAAGACCATGATTAATAAAATATGTGTGGCACAAATACCATGTCACCAATTAATTGTTAACCTAGAATAGAGACTACATTGTGGATTTAAATTCAGTCAGTTACAGAGACGGCTGGCTGCGTGACCGCACCTATCTGTATTACCACCTCTTCTCCCTCGGCCGTACATCATAGTACTGCCAATTTTTTCACGCAAATTCTTAATCACAGAAGAAGCATATTTGTGTACTAGAAACAGTATTAAGTTATGAGTCTTATTTAAAAATTAGTTACATTAAACATCGAAATCTACATTACATACAAATTATTTTTAACATATTCAAATATTCATGCTTTATATCCTTGGAGATTTAAAGTCTCTGAAACGGATCAATCATCCTGATGAAGCGAACAATGGCTGCAATTAGAGATGGAAATATATTCGGTTGGCATTTGAAGGATTTCTATAGAGGTTGCGATTGACGCAGGGGTGCCACCGGCATTCAGACCGCTGATCGGTTAACACTTTATCCACATTGAAATGTATCAGCCGGGAACGTATTTATTGATATTGATCATTGAAATTGGAGCACACTTAATACATACATTCTTTACAAACGACAATAATAATCCATGTAAACTGGAAAAATTTAATGGGATGTATCTGCATTAGCAAATTCATCTGCATGGTAACTAACTGTGTAAGGAAATTCATGGGTACGCGAATTATATTCTTTTAAAGTTGCTCTTAAAATTATATCTAGAATATCGTCAGCGCCATCTATCATTTTTTTTTAATTCCAATAAGTACGTTTAATGCGGAGGGTCCTGGGTTCGAATCCCGGCGAGGGCATGGGTGTTTGTGGATGTCTATTTTTATTTAATATGAATGATATATTATAAATAATCGGTTGTGGCTGAATGACCTACGCTGTCTAAGCCAAGGTTCCATATCATCCATAATTCCTCAACCCGAATTTCCGTCAATCATAAAAAAAAATAAGTACGTTCAGTGAGTATTCATTGATATTTGACAAAAAGAGGAAAAATAACCTCTCTGTGTTTTACTTTGCAAATTATCATCATTTACTATTTACTTTTCTTTAATTTAAATCTTGGGCAAAGTGGGTAAAGATAAATGGTGAATGCGCCGGGTATCTTTATATAAAATTATGTGGACGTACTCATTTTTCGTTATGTATTTATAATGTGTCAATAAAAGATCATTATGGTTATTAAAAGGTAAAACTAAAAAGACTTACTTTGTGAATTGTCGGTGAATGTATGAAGTCGTAAAGGAAACATATTCCCAAAACAGTAATCCCGGTCTCCTTACTCAGCATCGACGCGACCGACAGAAGTATGCAGAGGGTGAGGCTGCCCCATCTCTTGGCCAAGTTGCGCCAGCAACAAGCGTCTTCCTGAATACCCAAACTGGTCTTCGCCTTTCTGACCGCGTTGACCGCCGCCTCGCTATGAATGACCTCCCGCCCCAGCCTCCGCGGCCAGTTGCAATTTGTCACGTTATTCTGGAGATTCACCACGAAACGATGATACTTTAAACCGCGGAACTGTTTCACGTCATCCCTATTCACTTGTCTGGTCGGATTAACACTTTTCGTGCAGCACGACGATTCTCGGTATTTCACGTGGGCGATGTACGCGAGGAAGGAGAGCAGGTAGAGGTTGCAGGCGGCCAGATCGGCCCGACCGACGACTCCTGCGACGGCCTCCGTGTGGATGGGGTGGGTGGCGAAGACGAGGCCCGTTATCGCGGGGCCCGCGGGCGATCGCGTCTTCGGCAGCACTTGTCTCGCGACGCGCACGAGGAGGACCGTTGCCAAGCAGTGGAGCAATACGTTGACGAGGTGGTAGCCCCAGGGCTGGAAGCCGCCTAGAAGGTAGTTGAGGCGGAAGGAGAGCACGCACAAGGGGCGGTAAGAGCCGTGGGAACCGCTGTCGCTCAAGGGCGTGCCCCAGAAATCGTCCTGCAGCAATTTATGCCACGGCGTCGTTGGCAGCAGGTCCGGGTTACTCAGGATGGCACGCCTGGAAAAAAGAAACATGCGATTTATTGCCAAAATTATTGATGTCGTGGTTACATTATATATTAATGTAATTGTAATATGAGACTGCACGCGAGTTGGTCACGAAAGACCTGAATGTTCTATTAAATATAAATTCTTTCCACATTATACACATGCAGGAAAGGTATGTACATGATTTATTATATTATTCATATACAAATTATTAATCACTTCATTATATATTTTGATAAATAAAATTGCAAAATCGCGCAATTCGCCGAGCATTAAAAAAAATATAAAAACAATTGCCACAAACTGGAAAATTGGAAAATCAACTTAAAAATGATTCTAGTTTATGCCTTAAGCAAAATCTAAAACATTATTTTTCCAGTTGTCGAAATAATCGCACGAAAATGGTCCTTAATTTATTCTGAAGTCGCGCAATTCGCCGAGCGTTAAAAAAAACATAAAAACAATTGCAACAAACTGGAAAATTTGTAAATTAACTCAAAATTGATTCTAGTTTATGTCTTAAGCAAAATCTAAGCCATTAAAGTTCCAGTTGTCAAAATAATCGCACGAGAATGGTCCTTAATTTATTCTGAAGTCGCGCAATTCGCGAGCGTTAAAAAAAATATAAAAACAATTGCCACAAACTGGAAAATTTGAAAAATACCTCAAAATTGATTCTAGTTTATGCTTTAAGCAAAATCTAAGCCATTATAGTTCCAATTGTTAAAATAATCGCGCGAGAATGGTCCTTAATTTATTCTAAAGTCGCGCAATTCGCCGAGCGTTAATAAAATGTAAAAACAATTGCCACAAACTGGAAAATTTGAAAATTAACTCAAAATTGATTCTAGTTTATGCCTTAATCAAAATCTAAGCCATTATAGTTCCAGTTGTCAAAATAATCGCACGAGAATGGTCCTTAATTTATTCTGAAGTCGCGCAATTCGCCGAGCGTTAAGAAAAAATTAAAAACAATTGCCACAAACTGGAAAATTTGAAAATTAACTCAAAATGGATTCTAGTTTATGCCTTAAGCAAAATCTAAAACATTATTTTTCCAGTTGTCAAAATAATCGCACGAAAATGGTCCTTAATTTATTCTGAAGTCGCGCAATTCGCCGAGCGTTAAAAAAAACATAAAAACAATTGCAACAAACTGGAAAATTTGTAAATTAACTCAAAATTGATTCTAGTTTATGTCTTAAGCAAAATCTAAGCCATTAAAGTTCCAGTTGTCAAAATAATCGCACGAGAATGGTCCTTAATTTATTCTGAAGTCGCGCAATTCGCGAGCGTTAAAAAAAATATAAAAACAATTGCCACAAACTGGAAAATTTGAAAAATACCTCAAAATTGATTCTAGTTTATGCTTTAAGCAAAATCTAAGCCATTATAGTTCCAATTGTTAAAATAATCGCGCGAGAATGGTCCTTAATTTATTCTAAAGTCGCGCAATTCGCCGAGCGTTAATAAAATGTAAAAACAATTGCCACAAACTGGAAAATTTATTAACTCAAAATTGATTCTAGTTTATGCCTTAGGCAAAATCTAAAACATTATACTTCCAGTTGTCAAAATAATCGCACGAGAATGGTCCTTAATTTATTCTGAAGTCGCGCAATTCGCCGAGCGTTAAAAAAAATATAAAAACAATTGCCACAAACTGGAAAATTTAAAAATTAACTCAAAATGGATTCTAGTTTATGCCTTAAGCAAAATCTTTGCCATTATTGTTCCAGTTGTTAAAATAATCGCGCGAGAATGGTCCTTAATTTATTCTAAAGTCGCGCAATTCGCCGAGCGTTAAAAAAATTCAAAACAATTGCCACAAACTGAAAAATTTGAAAATTAACTCAAAATTGATTCTAGTTTATGCCTTAAGCAAAATCTAAAACATTATAGTTCCAGTTGTTAAAATAATCGCACGAGAATAGTCCTCAATTTATTCTGAAGTCGCGTAATTCGCCGAGCGTTAAAAAAAATATAAAAACAATTCCCACAAACTGGAAAATTTAAAAATTAACTCAAAATTGATTCTAGTTTATGCCTTAATCAAAATCTAAGCCATTATAGTTCCAGTTGTCAAAATAATCGCACGAGAATGGTCCTTAATTTATTCTGAAGTCGCGCAATTCGCCGAGCGTTAAGAAAAAATTAAAAACAATTGCCACAAACTGGAAAATTTGAAAATTAACTCAAAATTGATTGTAGTTTATGCCTTAAGCAAAATCTAAAACATTATAGTTCCAGTTGTTAAAATAATCGCACGAGAATGGTCCTTAATTTATTCTGAAGTCGCGCAATTCGCCGAGCGTTAAAAAAAATATAAAAACAATTGCCGCAAACTGGAAAATTTGAAAATGAACGCAAAATTGATTCTAGTTTATGCTTTAAGCAAAATCTAAGCCATTATAGTTCCAGTTGTTAAAATAATCGCACGAGAATGGTCCTTAATTTATTCTGAAGTCGCGCAATTCGCCGAGCGTTAAAAAAAAAATAAAAACAATTGCCACAAACTGGAAAATTTGAAAATTAAATCAAAATTGATTCTAGTTTATGCCTTAAGCAAAATCTAAGCCACTATAGTTTCAGTTGTCAAAATAATCGCACGAGAATCGTCCTTAATTTATTCTGAAGTCGCGCAATTCGCCGAGCGTTAAAAAAAATATAAAAACAATTGCCACAAACTGGAAAATTTGCAAATTAACTCAAAATGGATTCTAGTTTATGTCTTAAGCAAAATCTAAGCCATTATAGTTCCAGTTGTCATAATAATCGCACGAGAATGGTCCTTAATTTATTCTGAAGTCGCGCAATTCGCCGAGCGTTAAAAAAAATATAAAAACAATTGCCACAAACTGTAAAATTTTAACATAAACTCAAAATTGATTGTAGTTTATGCTTTAGGCACAATCTAAGACATTATAGTTCCAGTTGTCAAAATAATTGCACGAGAATGATCCTTAATTAATTCTGAAGTCGCGCAATTCGCGAGCGTTAAAAAAAATATAAAAACAATTGCCACAAACTGGAAAATTTGAAAATTAACTCAAAATGGATTCTAGTTTATGTTTTAAGCAAAATCTAAGCCATTATAGTTCCAGTTGTCATAATAATCGCACGAGAATGGTCCTTAATTTATTCTGAAGTCGCGCAACTCGCCGAGCGTTAAAAAAAATGTAACAACAATTGCCACAAACTGGAAAATTTCAAAATTAACTCAAAATTGATTCTAGTTTATGCCTTAAGCAAAATCTAAGCCATTATAGTTCCAGTTGTTAAAATAATCGCACGAGAATGGTCCTTAATTTATTCTGAAGTCGCGCAATTCGCCGAGCGTTAAAAAAAATATAAAAACAATTGCCACAAACTGGAAAATTTGAAAATTAAATCAAAATTGATTCTAGTTTATGCCTTAAGCAAAATCTAAGCCACTATAGCTTCAGTTGTCAAAATAATCGCACGAGAATCGTCCTTAATTAATTCTGAAGTCGCGCAATTCGCGAGCGTTAAAAAAAATATAAAAACAATTGCCACAAACTGGAAAATTTGAAAATTAACTCAAAATGGATTCTAGTTTATGTCTTAAGCAAAATCTAAGCCATTATAGTTCCAGTTGTCATAATAATCGTACGAGAATGGTCCTTAATTTATTCTGAAGTCGCGCAATTCGCCGAGCATTAAAAAAAATGTAACAACAATTGCCACAAACTGGAAAATTTCAAAATTAACTCAAAATTGATTCTAGTTTATGCCTTAAGCAAAATCTAAGCCATTATAGTTCCAGTTGTTAAAATAATCGCACGAGAATGGTCCTTAATTTATTCTGAAGTCGCGCAATTCGCCGAGCGTTAAAAAAAATATAAAAACAATTGCCACAAACTGGAAAATTTGAAAATTAAATCAAAATTGATTCTAGTTTATGCCTTAAGCAAAATCTAAGCCATTATAGTTCCAGTTGTTAAAATAATCGCACGAGAATGGTCCTTAATTTATTCTGAAGTCGCGCAATTCGCCGAGCGTTAAAAAAAATATAAAAACAATTGCCACAAACTGGAAAATTTGAAAATTAAATCAAAATTGATTCTAGTTTATGCCTTAAGCAAAATCTAAGCCACTATAGTTTCAGTTGTCAAAATAATCGCACGAGAATCGTCCTTAATTTATTCTGAAGTCGCGCAATTCGCCGAGCGTTAAAAAAAATATAAAAACAATTGCCACAAACTGTAAAATTTCAAAATTAACTCAAAATTGATTCTAGTTTATGCCTTAAGCAAAATCTAAGCCATTATAGCTCCAGTTGTTAAAATAATCGCACGAGAATGGTCCTTAATTTATTCTGAAGTCGCGCAATTCGCCGAGCGTTAAAAAAAATGTAACAACAATTGCCACAAACTGTAAAATTTCAAAATTAACTCAAAATTGATTCTAGTTTATGCCTTAAGCAAAATCTAAGCCACTATAGTTTCAGTTGTCAAAATAATCGCACGAGAATCGTCCTTAATTTATTCTGAAGTCGCGCAATTCGCCGAGCGTTAAAAAAAATATAAAAACAATTGCCACAAACTGGAAAATTTGATAATTAAATCAAAATTGATTCTAGTTTATGCCTTAGGCAAAATCTAAGCCACTATAGTTTCAGTTGTCAAAATAATCGCACGAGAATCGTCCTTAATTTATTCTGAAGTCGCGCAATTCGCCGAGCGTTAAAAAAAATATAAAAACAATTGCCACAAACTGGAAAATTTGAAAATTAAATCAAAATTGATTCTAGTTTATGCCTTAAGCAAAATCTAAGCCACTATAGTTTCAGTTGTCAAAATAATCGCACGAGAATCGTCCTTAATTTATTCTGAAGTCGCGCAATTTGCCGAACGTTAAGAAAAATATAAAAACAATTGCCACAAACTGGAAAATTTGAAAATTAACTCAAAATTGATTCTAGTTTATGCCTTAGGCAAAATCTAAGCCATAATAGTTCCAGTTGTTAAAATAATCGCACGAGAATGGTCCTTAATTTATTCTGAAGTCGCGTAATTCGCCGAGCGTTAAAAAAAAATATAAAAACAATTGCCACAAACTGGAAAATTTGAAAATTCACTCAAAATTGATTTTAGTTTATGCCTTAAGCAAAATTTAAGCCATTATAGTTCCAGTTGTCAAAATAATTGCACGAGAATCGTCCTTAATTTATTCTGAAGTCGCGAATTCACCGAACGTTAAAAAAAATATAAAAACAATTGCCACAAACTGGAAAATTTAAAAATTAACTCAAAATTTATTCTAGTTTATGCCTTAAGCAAAATCTAAGCCATTATATTTCCAGTTGTCAAAATAATCGCACGATAATGGTCCTTAATTTATTCTGAAGTCAAAAAAAAAATGTAAAAACAATTGCCATAAACTGGAAAATTTCAAAATTAACTTAAAATTGTTTATAGTTTATGCCTTAAGCAAAATCTAAAACATTATAGTTCCAGTTGTCAAAATAATCGCAAGAGAATATTCCTTAATTTATTCTGAAGTCGCGCAATTCGCCGAGCGTTAAAAAAAAATATTAAAACAATAGCCAGAAAATGGAAAATTTGAAAATTAACTCAAAATTGATTCTAAGTAATGCCCTAGGCAAAATATAAAACATTATTGTTCCAGTTGTCAAAATAATCGCACGAGAATAATCCTAAATTATAATAGTCAATTTTCTCAAAAATCAAAGAGATTTCGAAAAACACTTATTCTTTATCGTGCAGTTTTCTTTATTTCAGTTCAAGTTTGTGATGTCGTTGTGTACATAGATGCGATATATCAAGTTTTGAGGAAGGATGTGAGAAACAGGTTTATTTTGAAAGTATTTTGAAGATTTGCAACTAATTCTAGTTGAAATTATTTTTTTACTATTTCAAGTCGCCGCTTGCAGTTTTCTTTACTTTATTCACACTTGTAGAGTTGTCATTTTGTTCACAACTGTCATAACTCAAATGTTGAGGAAGCAGATTTATTTTGAATGGGATATTAATAGTTTTTCATGGAATTATATTTCTGAATTAATTTTCGGTAAATTTGGAATTGTTTTTGTGTATTTATTTGATCACCAAAAATATTACAGATTTTCAAAAAAATGTGCTTTGTTCACAAGGATTTATAAGGAAAGTTTCAACTCGCCGGCAATTTTTTTTTTGTCGCCAAAATGATTAAAGAATTTCAAGAAATTATGCGTTGTTCACGTGAACTTAACTCAAAATCAAAGTATGAGATGTGAGAAGTTTTTTTTTAAGGAATTATACTGCTGAATGTGTTTTGAGTAAATTTGAAAAGTTTCTAGACGATGGCAATTATTTTTGTATATTTTTTTTATCCGCCAAAAATATTACAGATTTTAAAAAAATTGTGCTTTATTCACAAGGATATATATCAAAATGTATGCATGTAATGTTTGCGGTTTTAAATGGGATTATACTTCTGAATGCATTTTAAGTACATTATGAAAGTTTTAGTTCGATGACAATTGTTTTTGCATATTTTTTTGGTCGCCGAAATTATTAAAGATTTTCAAAAAATTGTGCTGTGTTCGCAAGGATTTATATTAAAATCTAGGCATGGAATGTTTGCGATTTTTGATGGGATTATAATTCTGAATGAATTTTAAGTAAATTTTAAAAGTTTCATTTTGATGGCAATTGTTTTTGCATATTTTTTTGGTCGCCGAAATTATTACAGATTTTCAAAAAATTGTGCTGTGTTCGCAAGGATTTATATCAAAATCTAGGCTTTAAATGTTTGCGATTTTTGATGGAAATATAATTCTGAATGAATTTTGAGTAAATTTGGAAAGTTTCAGTTCGGTGGCAATTGTTTTTGAATATTTTTTTTGGTCGCTGAAATTATTACAGATTTTCAAAAAATTGTGCTGTGTTCTCAAGGATTTATATCAAAATCTAGGCATGGAATGTTTGCGATTTTTGATGGGATTATAATTCTGAATAAATTTTGAGTAAATTTTGAAAGTTTTAGTTCGATGGCAATTGTTTTTGCATATTTTTTTAGTCGCTGAAATTATTACAGATTTTCAAAAAATTGTGCTGTGTTCTCAAGGATTTATATCAAAATCCAGGCATGGAATGTTTGCGATTTTTGATGGGATTATAATTCTGAATGAATTTTAAGTAAATTTTGAAAGTTTCAGTTCGATTGCAATTGTTTTTGCATATTTTTTTGGTCGCCGAAATTATTAAAGATTTTCAAAAAATTGTGCTGTGTTCGCAAGGATTTATATCAAAATTTGGGCATGGAATGTTTTCGATTTTTGACGGGATTATAATTCTGAATCAGTTTTAAGTAAATTTTGAAAGTTTCAGTTCGATGGCAATTGTTTTTGCATATTTTTTTAATCGCTGAAATTATTGCAGATTTTCAAAAAATTGTGCTGTGTTCACAAGAATTTATATCAAAATCTAGGCATGGAATGTTTGCGATTTTTGATAGGATTATAATACTGAATGAATTTTAAGTAAATTTGGAAAGTTTCAGTTCGGTGGCAATTGTTTTTGCATATTTTTTTGGTCGTTGAAATTATTACAGATTTTCCAAAAATTGTGCTGTGTTCGCAAGGATTTATATCAAAATATAGGTATGGAATGTTTGCAATTTTTGATGGGATTATAATTTTGAATGAATTTTAAGTAAATTTTGAAAGTTTCAGTTCGATGGCAATTGTTTTTGCATATTTTTTTGGTCGCCGAAATTATTACAGATTTTCAAAAAATTGTGCTGTGTTCGCAAGGATTTATATCAAAATCTAGGCATGGAATGTTTGCGATTTTTGATGGAATTATAATTCTGAATGAATTTTAAGTAAATTTTGAAAGTTTCAGTTCGATGGCAATTGTTTTTGCATATTCTTTTGGTCGCCAAAATTATTACATATTTTAAAAAAATTGTGCTGTGTTCGCAAGGATTTATATCAAAATCTAGGCATGGAATGTTTGCGATTTTTGATGGAATTATTATTCTGAATGAATTTTAAGTAGATTTTGTTAAGTTTCAGTGCGATGGCAATTGTTTTTGCGTATTTTTTTGGTTGCCTAAATTATTACAGATTTTCAAAAAATTGTGCTGTGTTCGCAAGGATTTATATCAAAATCTAGGCATGGAATGTTTGCGATTTTTGATGGAATTATAATTCTGAATGAATTTTAAGTAAATTTTGAAAGTTTCAGTTCGACGGCAATTGTTTTTGCATATTCTTTTGGTCGCCGAAATTATTACAGATTTTCAAAAAATTGTGCTGTGTTCACAAGGATTTATATAAAAATCTAGGCATGGAATAGTTGCGATTTTTGATGGGATTGTAATTCTGAATGAATTTTAAATCAATTTTGAAAGTTTTAGTTCGATGGAAATTGTTTTTGCATATTTTTTTGGTCGCTTAATTTATTACATATTTTCAAAAAATTGTGCTGTGTTCGCGAAGATTTATATCAAAATCTAGGCATGGAATGTTTGCGATTTTTGATGGGATTATAATTCTGAATGAATTTTAAGTAAATTTTGAAAGTTTCAGTTCGATGGCAATTGTTTTTACATATTTTTTTGGTCGCCAAAATTATTACAAATTTTCAAAAAATTGTGCTGTGTTCGCGAAGATTTATATCAAAATCTAGGCATGGAATGTTTGCGATTTTTGATGGGATTATAATTCTGAATGAATTTTAAGTAAATTTTGAAAGTTTCAGTTCGATAGCAATTGTTTTTGCATATTCTTTTGGTCGCCAAAATTATTACATATTTTTAAGAAATTGTGCTGTGTTCGCAAGGATTTATATCAAAATCTAGGCATGGAATGTTTGCGATTTTTGATGGGATTATAATTCTGAATGAATTTTAAGTAAATTTAGAAAGTTTCAGTTCGATGGTAATTGTTTTAGCATATTTTTTGGTCGCCGAAATTATTACAGATTTTCAAAAAATTGTGCTGTGTTCTCAAGGATTTATATCTAAATCTAGGCATGGAATGTTTGCAATTTTTGATGGATTTATAATTCTGAATTAATTTTTAGTAAATATTGAAAGTTTCAGTTCGATGGCAATTGTTTTTGCATATTTTTTTGGTCGCTGAAATTATTACTGATTTTCAAAAAACTGTGCTGTGTTTACAAGAATTTATATCTAAATCTAGGCATAGAATGTTTGCGATTTTTGATGGGATTATAATTCTGAATTAATTTTAAGTAAATTTTTAAAGTTTCAGTTCGGTGGCAATTGTTTTTGCATATTTTTTTGGTCGCCGAAATTATTACAGATTTTCAAAAAATTGTGCTGTGTTCACAAGGATTTATATCTAAATCTAGGCATTGAATGTTTGCAATTTTTGATGGATTTATAATTCTGAATTAATTTTTAGTAAATATTGAAAGTTTCAGTTCGGTTGCCATTGTTTGTGAATATTTTTTTGGACGCCAAAATTATTAAAGATTTTCAAAAAATTGTGCTGTGTTCGCAAGGATTTATATCAAAATCTAGGTATGGAATGTTTCCGATTTTTGATGGAATTATAATTCTGGATGAATTTAAGTAAATTTTGAAAGTTTCAGTTCGATGGCAATTGTTTTTGCATATATTTTTGTCCACCAAAATTATTACAGATTTTCCAAAAAAATGTGCTTTGTTCACATGCAAATATTTCAAAATCAAAGAATGGGATGTTAATAGTTTTTCATTTTTCTCGCAAGCTCGGCAACCAAACCGACTCGCCAGAAAAAGTGTCACTTCTCGCTGGTAAATAAACAAGAGGTTATTTTTTTTTCTGGGAAATAGATGCTATTATTGCACGAATTAGTCATCACATAAAGCCAAATATTCGTGCAATAATAGCATCTATATCGTAGAGAAAAAATAACATAGAGTTTATTTTAAGACTCAAAAATTGAATTAAAGAAACGTCAAATTTGAAAACCTACTTTGATATTTTTAAAGGGGAACATGGACCTCTGCCTCTAAAAACAGAACGTTTTTTATTCGTTGCTAGGAGATGTAAACAAAATTTCTGAATACTGCACTTCCAACCATCAAAAAAAATCTGCATAGGATTAGTTTCCTTTCATCATTTTATTACGAAGGCCCTCTCACAATCCGGTGGCAATTACGCAGGAAATTGGTGTATAATGCCTCCTCGCTTGCTCTCATTAAATATTGATTGGGGTCCCGAATTTAAAAGTGGATTGTGTGCCGCATCGTCATCATCATCAGGACCGGAGCGGCGGCGCGTCTTTAAACACAGCGACGGTTTCCTTTAAACAAAACGCCCGAAATTTGCATGCAAATTCGGGTCGGGACCCGTTTCACTTAAGGAGGGGGGGGGGGGGGAGGCCGATGTGAGAAACTGTCGAAAAACTACGGCCGAAAGGGAAATGGAATTTTCAATTGATGTTTCCACGCTCGACTCGGGCGGAGCAATAAACGGGCTGCCTTATGGTGGAAATTGACGCACTATTACGTGTTATGATTCACAAGCGGTGCCTCTTCAATTAAATTCTGAAGGCGTCGTTTGAGACCAACAACGGTCTTGTATACACATTCCCTTATTGCCGAACGCCCTTTAGTTTGCCGGGGCGGGCGGGGGAAGAGGGACGGGAGTTGATGGGAATGCGGAAAATGTGCTGAATTTGCATTTTTGCACATCTCAAGGAGTTTAGGTCTTGGATTAATTAAACGGGCTTTTCATTCCGGAATACGTACTCAAACATTGAATGCTTGCCGCTGGAGTAGAGGGGTGTATACACAAATAACGGTAGTTACTGTTACTGCATACATAAATATCAAATTTAATTTTATATTACGAAGATCGCTGATAAATTGTCTGTATTTATGATTTACTGCTGGTAACAGGTTGAGTCCCGACGTCCAGTGTTTCTAAGTATAGCCAGCGTCCAGACCAATAGTTGCTGAAATGCTCTAAATGCGACATCGGTACATAATTTCGGCACAGAAATAACCTCTCGGTCATTAAGAAATATATTTTTTATCCTAGTTTATGCGAATGTTCGATTTCACCGGCTCCATTGGGACGCGAAAGTGTGCATGACGAAAACTACAGAAAGGCTAGCCCAGAAAATAATTTCAGTGGCTGACGGCACCAGATGGCGCATTCGGGTATCTGACATGTTTTCAATGTGATAATTTACTGGGAATAACTATTTATATATTAACCCTTTGCACTCGTATTTATATTTGACAGCACAATGGTGAAACGTATTTTGGAGACTATAAGTCGAGTGCAAAGGGTTAATCTATGCGAAAGCTCAATTTTACAGACTCTAAAGGGGCACGAACGTACGCATTCGCTCGATGAGGCTCGTATAACACAGAAAACGCCTATCCTGGCAAATCAAGTTCACACGATAGGCACCAGATGGCGCATTCGTATATCTCTCTTATTTTCAATTTCAATGAGATAATTTACTGGAAAATGACATGAACAGAACTACTCAATCCTATTTATCGTATAACGTATAAGTTGACGTATCGTGTGAGCCACAAGATTTTAAATCAGAGTTGGCTGTTGGGTAAATTGCGAATGTCATATATTAAAAATAATGCTTCCACAATAAGTGACGCTTTCAAATTTTTATTATTTTTTTAACTCTGTACTTGTTCGTTTCTAATCTAATTAATTTGTTCTGTAAGCAAGTCTGAGAGCAATGAATTATATTCCATTTATCGTTCCTAAGTGCTTTTAAGTTTCGGACGTAAGGGTATATATGCGATACAATGCAGAAGCTTAGGATCATGATGAGGGTCCAATAAATCTGGCAGTGTTATCGTGTTTGTAATATAGTGAAACTCGATGAGGCTCTGGTATGCGGGATTTGAAAGTGTAGATAGGATCTCCTATCAGGCATAGGTAAATCCTCCGACCAGTGTATTGTAAGACAGCATGAAATTGAGCGAAGACTTAAATTATTATAATGTTGGGACCAGCAGTTAATCTAACGAGTCAAATCAGGTACGTGTAACTTGTTGCTACTCAATGCAACTGTACCAAAACTGATTTAACAGTATCATTTTGTGTTTTTTAATTTTATATTTAACAGCATTCAATATTTTATCACGAAATAGAGTAAGTTACAAGTACTCTTAACTCTAAAGAATATTTAAAATTATATTATTATTGTCAATTGGAAAAAATTGTTTCTATTTTCCTCGTGCAAATTCCAACATTTTCTAAAGATCTCTTATACACAGAATATTCAAATTTCAACAAAATGGTCTTTTGATAAGGTTTTCTACGCCATAACTTCTACGACATTTTGGTGATTAAATCATCCAAATTGTAGAGACATTTGTATATATACTTTTTATTTATTTATTTATGTATTAATACGTTAATAAATACCTTTAACATAATTATATACGAATTTAAAATAATTCTTGTACAAACACAAATAACATAACATACATTAACAAAATTTGACTAACAATAAACAAAAAATAAACAAATGGCGCAACTATACAATAATAAAAGACACGGTAGTATTAAAAATTAATACACAAGCCGAGAAAACTTGTAACATTAAAGAATTCAAAAAGTTTTGTTATTCAGCGTTAAGTTGATGTTAATGTCTATTATTACTACCTCATTTTTGTATAGATTTTTGTATAAATTATGATTATGTTTATCATTGTTTTTAAAAATATTTTATGCTCTGCTGAAATCCGTATTCATTGCGCAATTATTATAAATATGTTTGTTAATGTATGTTTTCTTGGGCCATGACCCGTTAGTTAAATTTAAAAAAAATTACTCATGCGTTTAAGCGCTATAAATTTTTGAAAAATCTGATTTCGTAAATTTTAAGCTCCCAATATTTGCATTGCTTGCCATTTTCCATGAATTGGACAAGAAAATAACAACGGTTAAGCCTTAATTTCATGATGCACACTCAAGCACTTTGAAATAGTGTTTTCGCGGATTTCCAAAATTTGCGTTTTTTAGAAATTTCCAGTCACAATATCAGCGTTTGATTTATTTAAATTAACCAACGCTTTTAAGCGCTGTGATTGTTTTGTTAATCACAGTTTCCAAAATTTTGCTTTTTAGAGTACTTTCCTATGTCTTTAAATATTATTTTCAAGCCACAATTTCGGCAACATTTTTTTATAAATCATAAAATTAAACCTTTGCGTTTGGGCGCTATGAATTTTAGAAAAATCAGATTTCACGGATTTCAAGATAAGCTCACCAAATTCACATTTTTCACAACTTGCTATGGATTATCCAAAAAATAAACACTTAATTATTATTTGGCTGCAATCATGTGGTTTTAATTAATATTTCAAGATGTATCATTAAGTCTTATCTGTTACGTTTTAAAGAGTAATTTTAATTAATGAATATAAATATAACATTATTTATGTTATCATATTTTTGTCAACTTTTTTATTTTAATATACTTTATTTTACACATCAGAATAAAATATCAGATGAATTGTGTTGTGACAAACATTTTATCAGATTCTTTGATGAAAACAGTTATAGTTGAAATTATATATCACTTCTATCAGAATCGATTATATGAAATTATTTGTTTTGCACATATTTTTTAACTATATGTATACAGTGCGCGCGTAAAGTATGGAATATTTTCAGTAAAACTAAAATAAAATATTTTTGGAAAAAATCCTCGAACAGGTCGATTTTCTTTGATACTCCTTGGGCGCCTTACATACCCTCGGGCCAGGAATCCCCGTATGCTCAATGCCCTTGAAAATGATATTTTTTCTTAAAACGTTTAGTGCTGAAAGACTATGCACCCGCGTGAACTCATTTTTGAAGGAGACAATGCTGTAATTTGCGGCAACACGGGAAAATTCTTCACGCATGAGGTTTGTGCAAGATTCTTTTAAACAAAAGAGTCATTCCCATAAAAATACCATTTCATTTCGAATATCATTTCTAAATATGAAACCAAACTAGTCTTGACTGCATAACGAAACAATTTGACAGTTGACGTTTCTAAAGATTTGAAAGCGTGAAAACATGTCTGCTGATTCAGAAATACCAAAAATTAGGGACGCCGCCAATATAATAATTGATGCAGCTATATCCAGGGCAGTTATCATCTTAAGTTACACACTGTCACTGAAAGTGTAAATATGGCAATATGTCAATTTCTAAGCACATGGAAGACATTTATTTGTAATTGTTCCAAAGGTACAATAAACTTATATAATAATCCCGTTAGAATTATTCTAAGTAATTAATAATGATTTCATACATAGCCGTTAATTACTGTTTTTCTTGGCAAGTTTTTCGGAAAAAAGAATTAGATATTTTTATTATAAAATATAAGGAAAGTGGCCGAAATATAACTTAAAATCAACGAAATCGTATTTTTCAAAAATTTATAACGCGTAAATACGTGTGCCAATTTGTATTATTCAAACGCAAAAAATATTTTTCTAAACTACACGAAACGCCGGAAATACGATTTTTTTCAAACTGTGATATCGTATTTTTCACAAATTCCCAGCGGATAAACGCATTATTCAATTTTGAAAATTTTGACATCAAATTATTCCTACAATTACGGCATAGAAAAAAGTGTATGAATATTTTTTGTAAAATTCATGGAATGTGGCAAAACATAAACATTAAAACCTTAACCTAAAAAAAAATATTGGCCTAAACGCGTGGGTCAATTTTGATAACTGTGACACCTCAATTAAACAACATGATTACAGCCAACTAGAAAAGTATAATAAATAAATAAATAACATCGAATTTCGTTGTTTATGATTTTATCAGAAGAATTTATAAGTATGACTTTGTAAAAAACGATGTTTACTTTAATCAAGTGAAATCTGACTTGAAAAAACAATATTTCTTTTTATTCAATTAAATCTGAGAAAAATTTCAGCGTGACTTTTGAGTAAACAATATTTATTTTTATTAAATTAAAAATGCAAACCATTTAATTAATATTATGGGGTTTGTGCCGAAACAATTGCAGCAATTTGCACAATTTTTTTTTTGGTATTATAAAAGTGATTTTAGAAAAAAACATTATTTACTTTTATCTGAGAAGAATTTGAGAAGTATGACTTTGTAACAAATAATATTTACTCTTATTAAATTAAATCTGAGAGGAATTTTAGAAGTATGACTTTGGAAAAGCAATTTTTTTATTTTAATAAATTAAATATGAGAAGAATTTTAAAAGTATGACTTTGTAAAAAACAATATTTGCTTTTATTAAATTAAATCTGAGGATTTGTGCAGTATGACTTTGTAAAAAACAAAATTTCCTTTGATTTATTTGAATCCAAGACGAATTTGAGAAGCAAAACTTTGGTAAAAACAATATTTACTTTTATCTGAAAAGAATTTGAGAAGTATGACTTTGTAACAAAAAATATTTACTTTTATTAAATAAAATGTGAGAAGAATTGTAGAAGTATGACTTTCAAAAAAAACAATATTTTCTTTCTGGGAAGAATTTTAGAAGCACAACTTAAGAAAAACAAAATTTTTGTTTATTAAACAACTTAAGCAGAAAAGTATTTGAGAAATTCGGCTTTGTAAAAAAATATTTACTTTTATAAAATTACATCTGAGAAGAATTTGAGAAGCATGACTTCAACAATATTTACTTTATATAATTTTTTTTTCACAATTAAATTGTGAAATTTAGCGTTGACTGCTTGGTCATCTGCCACTACCGTTTTTATAAATTAAAAATACAAATCATTAAATATATATTATGGGTATGATAAAACACTTTTACTTTGTTGGTGTAACACAAATTTTATTTTATTGTTGACTATAGTTTCGGCAACTCAACTTGCCATTAACAAAACATAAAGTTTTTTTAGACAAAACATAAAGTTTTTTTAGACAAAACATAAAGTTTTTTTAGACTTTATGTTTTGTTAATGAGTTGAGTTGCCGAAACTATAGTTAACAATAAAATAAAATTTGTGTTATACCAACAAAGTAAAAGTATTTTATTATATTTATAACATGTATAACGAAGTAGAAGCCTCCACCATAAACAATAATATATTATGGGATTTGACCAAAACAATTGTAGCAATATGCAGAATATATATTTAAAGGCATTTATTTAATTTAATTTTTGATTTTATAAAAGTCATTATAATCTTTTGCAATTATTACCTTCAACTAATAATTTATATTAAAATATTTTAAATAAATATATTTCGTTGCATTACTGCAAATTTGTTTACTGCAGTATCAGACAGGTTTATAAAATTTAAATTAAAAAAAAAACAAGTCATTTTATTCGTATTCAAATTTTGCAACTAAACTTCCAACAAATTCAGCTTATCATTAATAAACGAGCCACGGACGTGCAAAGTTTTATATTCGGAATTTGAAATGCTTCACACATTCTAAATAACTTCAGGAACTTTTCAATAAAATGCACTTTGTTTGTTTCACACGTTTTTACTTTCTCTCGTTACGAAGTACGAGAAAGTATTGTGATCGTGATTTTTTTTTCAAAAAATTTTTTTTAGGGAAATATCCGTTTTGGGGTCCCTAGATGCCATTTCAACATTTTCTGAATTTTTTTTTGTGTCTCTGTGTGTGTGTGTCCGTGTGTGTGTGGGTGTGTGTGTGTGTGTGTCTGTCTGCACGCGCTGTATCTTAAAAACTAATAAAGCAATTGATATGAAACTTTGAACATACATCTTATTTGATAATCTGAAGAACTGAAAAATTTCGTATACCGGAAGTGGGTGTTTACCTTAACTGTTTTTTGTTTTTTGCTAATATTTTCTAATATGAAAAATATCACAAAAACATTTAAACAAACATTGAAGACAACAAAGAAATGAACATCTTTTGCTTGAAAACATTTTTCATAAAATTATTTTTATTCGAGAAAGAAATGTATTATTTTTTTTAAATTTTTGGTTTATAATTATGAAACGATAATGGTTACAGCAAATTTATCTTAATAATAATTGCAGAGAATGCTAAAATGAACAACTTATAAGGAATAAGTTTTTTTCGAAATCCCTTTAGTTTTTGAGTAAACTCAGTTTTTGAATTTGAAATATAATTTTTCCATCTTTCATAATTTTGACGTTTTAAAAATATCACAAAAACATTTAAACAAACATTTAAGACAACAAACAAATGAACATCTTTTGCTTGAAAATATTTTTCATAAAATCATTTTTATTCGAGAAAAAAATTTATTATTTTTTTTAAATTTTTGGTTTATAATTATAAAACGATAATAGTTACAGCAAATTTATGTTAATAATAATTGTAGAGAATGCTAAAATGAACAACTTATAAAAAGTAAGTTTTTTTCGAAATCTCTTTAGTTTTTGAGTAAACTGAGTTTTTGAATTTGAAGTATAATTTTTCCATCTTTCATAATTTTGACGTTTTAAAAATATCACAAAAACATTTAAACAAACATTCAAGATAACAAAGAAATGAACATCTTTTGTTTGAAAACATTTCTCATGAAATTATTTTTATTCGAGAAAAAAGTTTATTTATTTTTTTTAATTTTTGGTTTATAATTATAAAACGATAATAGTTACAGCAAATTTATGTTTATAATAATTGTAGAAAATACTAAAATGAACAACTTGTAAAGAATAAGTTTTTTTCAAAATCCCTTTAGTTTTTGAGTAAACTGAGTTTTTGAATCTGAAGTATAATTTTTCCATCTTTCATAATTTCGACGTTTTAAAAATATAACAAAAACATTTAAACAAACATTGAAGACAACAAAGAGATGAACATCATTAGCTTCAAAACATTTTTCATAAAATTATTTTTATTCGCGAAAAAAAATTATTATTATTTTTTTATTTTTGGTTTATAATTATAAAACGATAACAGTTACAGCAGATTTTTAAATGAACTAAAATGAACAACTTATAAAGAATAAGTTTTTTTCGAAATCCCTTTAGTTTTTGAGTAAACTGAGTTTTTGAATTTGAAGTATAATTTTTCCATCTTTCATAATTTTGACGTTTTAAATGTACATTTAAAATGTGATTTTAATTAAGAATAAACCATGACAACGTAAATATAAATGGCTATGATACCATCAAGTCGGAGAAAGTAACATGATGGCTACATCATCATTTTTTCTTTTATTTTTGCGACTATAGTTTTGACCCCCACAGGGTCAATATGAAACAGACAGTGTTTGATAATGACCTTTTGGTTAAGGGTGAGGGGGTGAAAGAATTCTGAAAATAGTGTTTCTCAAGTTCCCCATCAAAAACAAAATGGACATATTTTTTCTTAACGCTAGATAACTGAACTTAAATCAGTGTTACTCTGTAACTAATCATTCGGCTCATAGTAATAGTATTTATTGGTGCTAACACATATGTTTGCACAGGTCTTAAATAGAAAAAAATTAATTACACAAAGTTACTAAAAGTAAATAAGTACTGACGCATTATCGACAGTAAAATGATGTGCTAAATATTCTTCCCATGAATAAAAAGCGAACTTAATTATGAATGACTTAATTTTTATTTTATATGTTTTTGGAGACAAGTTCTTAAATTCTAGAGGCAGTTTATTTTAAAACTGAATCCCATAGACCAGGGGTCTCCAAACTACGGCCCGCGACCTCATCGAGTCCGGCCCGCGGCAAGCGTTACATTATCCGCAAATGTCACATTTTTAAATTCTACAACGATTTTTTGTTATAGATTTTGAAATTAGTTATCAAATTGATCATATCTCGGCCTAGTAGGTTATGAAGAATTGTATATATGGCCCGCGATGGAAAAAGTTTGGAGACCCCTGCCATAGACTATGAATTAAAATCAATAAATAAAATAGAAATAACCTTACTTATTGCAGAAAGTATTAAATAATGGGTAGAAATAAGGGATCTTAAACCAATGTTATTTCACTTAGTACTTAGTAATACTAAGTACTACTAGTAATAACGAAAATTTCTTTTGTCATCATTCAATATCCGGCGTGGCACTAGCCAGGGAAGTAGTTGTTTCAATAAGTTATTTGTTTATAGTCTTAGTAAGACTTAATTTTGCTTGCAGAGTTACGAACAGGTTGAATATTTATATATTCAGGCTATATTTCGTTTTTTGAATTTAATTAAAATCAAGTTTATTTTTAAATGTTTTTAAATTATTTGGAACAAATTAGTTTAACTTAAGAGAGAAATTATAATATTTCAATGAAAATAAGTGCTAAAAATTAGCAGATGGTAAAAGTAAGGTCTCTATAATTGCCTTCACAAAACTGTGAGAAATCGGCAGACTATTAGACAATGACACAGAAATGTCATAAGAATACGTCCTTTAAAGGACTTAATAATTGCTTGAAAATAGCATCGAATATACAAATGGACATCGCTGAAGAAAAACAGAAGTACCATCAATTGTCCACGTGAATTGGGTCTGAGTGGAAGATCATTCTGTGAAGTGAACTCCGCCCGTGCTCCTTTCGTTTGAAATTTTGAGTATGTTTTTTGATCTGTAGTCATACTGTGAATTTTATTTTGCAAGAAAGGAGAACAAAGATATTGTAAATAAATAAATAAATAAATAAATGTTTAGGTATCTAGGCTTAAAACCGTAACTACTTCAGATCCAAAGTTATTCAGGGTGGCTCCTTTTGAAATGAAGACCCTGAGGCCCACTACATTATCTGTTAAGTGTGTTTGAATGTAAACTATATATGTATATGTATATATATATATATATATATATATATATATATATATATATATATTTGCATTTTAATATTTTTTTATGTAAAATGTAGTGTTTGACGTCAATAAATAAATATACTGTATAGTCGCAAAAATAAAAAATGGTGATGTGGCCATCATGCTACTTTCTCCGATTATTTGATGGTATAATAGTTATTTATATTTATAGATTCATTCATTATTTTCAATTGAAATCATATTTTAAATCGAGAGTTTTACATGATCGAAAGGTAATGACGTTTGAAACGTCAAAATTACGAAATTATTTTTTAATAGATTTTTAATAGACTTCCAAAATACATCAAAGATTGTATTAGATTAGCTAAATATAAATCAAAGTTGAAAGAATTCCTAATTAAAAAATGTTTCTATAAGTATGAAGAGTACATCACCGAATCTTCCATATAGATTGGTATATCATAAGCACTATTATACTTGTGGTCTTAATGTAGAATTATGCTGTTAGTTTTTAATGTGTTTCATGTACGCCCTATTGGCTTTTTAATGATATATTGTTTATTTATTATTTGTATTATTTTTAATTTTTAACGTGTCATGTACGCTCTATTGGCTTCTTAATTGTATATAATTTATTTATTATTATTATTTATTTATTTATTTATTATTCATCATCTTTAATTTTGTTTAATTTTTAAGCACAAAATTGACGCGCACATCCACTGAAATTGTACTCACTTGTGGCATACGTGACAATAAATATATTATTATTATATTATTATTATTAAATCTTTACCAAAAGTTTACTGAAAAATTAAAAAAAAAAATGCTAAAAAAAGTCCTGAAAAATATTTCTAAAAATAGTTCTGATTAAAAAGTCCTAAAAAAAACCAATAAAAATCCTGAACAAGAAAGAGTCCTGACAAAAAAGTCTCGAAAAACAGGTCCTTCAAAAAAAAACAGAAATAAAGTCCTAAAAGAAAGTCCTGAAAAGAGAGTTCTGACACAAAAAGATCCTGAGAAAAAGTCCTGGAGAAACAGTTTTGGAAATAAAGTCTTGAAAAAGAGTACTGTTAAAAAGTTGTGAAAATGAGTTGTGAAAAAGTCCTGGAAAAAGTACTGCAAATGGAAATAAAGTCCGAAAAAGAGTCTCAAAAAAGTCCTGAAGGAAAGTCCTAAAATAAGTCCTGAAGAAACTCCTGAAGAAAGTCTTGAAAAAAAGCCCCGAAGGAGAGTCCTAATAAAATATCCTGAAAAAATGTCCAGTAATAACTGTCTTGAAAAAAAGTTATGAAAATAACATCGTAAGAAAATCTTGAAAAAACATTTCTAAAAAAAACGCCGTGAAGACCAGAAAAAGTTCTAAAGAAATTGTCCTGAAAAAAATTATTACTTTAAAAAATATCCTGAAGAAAGTCTTGAAAAAATCCCCGAAGGAGAGTCCTGATAAAATATCCTGAAAAAATGTCCAGTAATAACAGTCTTGAAAAAAAGTTATGAAAATAACATCGTAAGAAAATCTTGAAAAAACATTTCTAAAAAAAACGCCGTGAAGACCAGAAAAAGTTCTAAAGAAATTGTCCTGAAAAAAATGGCCAAATGAATAAATAAAAATTTTATTATAAAAAGTTCTGTAACGAAGGAAAAAAAATCTCGAAAAAATAATTCTGAAAAAGCAATGAAGAAAATTTTGAAAAGAATCCTGAAAAGAAGTCCTGAACAAGATAAGGAACCTCTTGTTTGAAAAAGTCCCGTAAAAAGGTCCTGGAAATAAAGATGTGAGAAAGAGAATTGACAAAACCCGTGAAAAAAAGTCTTCATACAAAATACCAGAAATAAATGTCCCGAAAAAGAGTCCCAAAAAGTCTTGAAATAAGTCCTGAAGAAAGCTCAGACAAAGAGTCCTGATGAAATATCTAAAAAAATTGTCCTGTAAAAACAGTCTTGAAAAATTGCTTTGAAAATAACAAAATAAACAAAAAAATATTGTGAATAATCCTGCACAAAGGCCTAAAATAAATCCTTAACAAAAATCCTGAAATAAAAAGTTTTGAAAATAGTCTTGAATAAAAAAATGATAAAAATGTCTGTAAGTCCTTAAAAAGGTGAAAAAAAAGTCATGAAAAGAAAAATTCTAAAAAACATTTTGAAATATTTTTTTTTGAAAAAAATCCCAAAAATGAATCTTGAACAAGAGTTCTTAAGAGAGTCCCGAAAACTCCCGGAGAAAAAATTCCTGAACAAAATTCTGTTGATAAAATTTTGAAAATAAAGGTCCTGAAAGAAAAAGTCCTAAAAATAAGTCTTAAAAAGTCCTGAAAAAGAATCCTCAAAGAAAAAAAATCTTTAAAAAAGACCTGAAAAAAGTTCTGAAAACATTGTCCTGAAGTCCCAAAAAGGCTAAAAGAACAAAAAACTGTTAAGGTAAATATTCGGAAATACAAAATTTCAGAAAAATCTTTCCAGCTCTTCGAATTCGGAAATAACACTTATGTTTAAAGTTTCATGGTCATTTCTGTATTAGTTTTTGAGATACAGCGCGCATAGACAGACTGTTATGTAGAGAAAAAATGGTGATGTGGCCATCATGTTACTTTCTCCGACTTTATATTTACGTTTTCATGGGTTTATTTTCAATTTTGAATGTACATCGAGCGTTGTGTAAACTCGGATGAAACTGACGTTTAAAACGTCAGAATTATGAAAGATGGAAAAATTATACTTCAAATTCAAAAACTCAGTTTACTCAAAAACTAAAGGGATTTCGAAAAAAACTTATTCTTTATAAGTTGTTCATTTTAGCATTCTCTACAATTATTATTAACATAAATTTGCTGTAACTATTATCGTTTCATAATTATAAACCAAAAATGAAAAAAAATAAATACATTTTTTTCTCGAATAACAATGATTTTATGGAAAATATTTTCAAACAAAATAATCTCATTTCTTTATTGTCTTCAATATTTGTTCAAATGTTTTTGTGATATTTTTCATATTTAAGAAAATATTGGCAAAAAACAAAAAACAGTTAAGGTTTTCAGTTCTTCAGATTATCAAATAAGACGGATGTTGAAAGTTTCATATCAATTGCTCTATTAGTTTTTGAGATACAGCGCGCACAGACACACACACACACACACACACACACAGACACAAATTTTTTTTTTACAGAAATTGTTGAAATGGCATCTAGGGACCCCAAAACTGATATTTCCGTAAAAAAAAATTTTGAAAAAAAAATCACGATCACAATACTTTCTCGTACTTCGTAACGGAGAAAGTAAAAACCAATAAAGTACATTTTATTGGAAAGTTTCTGAGTCAAAATGTATCACAAAGTAATGGCTTCCACCATCAACTTATTTAATATTGAAGCTTGTCACTTGATATTATTTATGATGGCAATTAATTTCCATTAAATAACCGCCTTCTGTGGTATTGTTGATTTGCGGACAAGCCATATAAATGATTATGATTGAAGATCTTAATATATCGCATTGGTGTAAGATCTAAGAAAAGGTGATAAATTAATTTAACGTTCGCTTTTATCGCCCCCAAGGTTTTTCCTTAATTTTTTTTCCTCGCGATTTTTCATTTTGGATGCGAGGATCGATGGTCCGGTATCGGAGCGGCGCGGCGCGGAGCAGAACCGGAGGATCGGAATGAGGGTGTAATAAATCTGGCAGCGTTATCGTGTTGTAATATAGCGGAGCTCGATGGGCTTCATGGCGTATGTGTGTGTGTGTGTGTGTGTGTGGGTTTGAACAGGAGGATAGATGAGAACAGGGAGGCCGACGCGGACCCCAGCACCCCAGCAGAGATGATCTCTCACCGGTCGTCGTAGACGAAGCCCCCATCCAGGGTGTTGTAATAGAGCAGGAAGGCGACCAGACAGCACAACAGGCTGACGTAATCCATGCTGTTCAGGGGTCAGCGGCGCATCCCTCGGTGTCCGAAGAGAGGTAGCGGGCGCGCGTGACTTGTTGCTGCCGCTGCTCCGGCGGTGTCGAATCCCTCCAGGAAACCCACGATAATCCGGCGGAGGTGTTGAAATATGTCGGATCATTTACACCGTCCGTGCCGAGCGTGCACAGTGCGCCCCGGGCCCCGAAATCCCTGAAAGGGTTACACCAAACTCCAATTTCTTTCCTCCGAGCACGTCCGCTGTTTTATCCCAGATTTTCCCGAATCCACCGCCGCTTCTCGCGGAAACTAGATTAATTAATTCTGGGGATCTTCTCTCGGGAATTAAGCGCACCAGATTCGCGGATTCGCGAAGGTCGGTATTTTTTTTTTAGATATTCGCGACATGTGTACACGTTGCATTTCCCCGTTGCACGGGTGGTTCTTGTACCGTCCGGATACCTGTAGCGCGCACACCTGCCGACGGCGGCGTCCAGAGCGAGGACTGAGCGGATGGCGTCGCGGCGCTCGTTATATACAGTCCCCTACGAACATTTCGCGAATACTGATGATCGACCCTCCGTCGGCGTCCCACACGCCCCACTCCGACGCGCGCAGACGTCGTGCGGCTGGCTGCCCGACAAGCGCCGCGACGCCCGCACAGGTGGCATCCGGCTGCACGGGAAGTACACGCTAAGAAATCATCGTGGATGCATTGATTCGGGCTTATCAATATTAACTATCGCTGCAATTTAGTTAATTTTCAGAAATATATTTAATTTAAAAAAAAAATTGTAAATATTTCTAATAGCTATTAATCCACGGGCATAAATATTTAGAACAGAAACCTCTAGACACGACTGTCGCAATTCTTGCAAGTGTATTAATAGTAATTTGAAATGCGAGATTCATGCATTAATTTTTCATCGACAAGTTACAACTATTATTAGATACTCCTACTATTTATAAAAATTGCAATTTAAATTTTTTTACGTCAAGAAGTATAAAGAGTCTTATATTTTGTTATCAAATAGAACACCACAGTGCTATTGATGACTATTAATTAACCTCAATGAAGTACAGATTACGCCTCATTGCATAGTGGGGCACGATTCATTAGTCTTTATGATTTTAGAAAAATCTGCAAACATCTATTATTAAAATTTTGAAATAATCACCCTCGATCATCCAAGGTTTTTATTTTGAGGTGGCACTTTTTAAAAAATTTGTTAAAAAAATACAAAAACAATAGCGACAAACTTAACAATCCCTAAATTTACTTACAATTGATTAGTCTTTATGATTTTAGAAAAATCTGCAAACATCTATCATTAAAATTTTGAAATAATCACCCTCAATCAGTCAATGTTTCTGTTTTGAGATGACACTTAAAAAAAATTGTAAAAAAAATATAAAAACAATTGCGATAAACTCAATATTCTCTAAATTTACTTGCATATTTTTTATGGAATTTTGCCTGCATGTTTTATATTTTTTTCTGCGATTCTTTCTTTTTAAAGAAAATCGAATTTAAATTTTTAATTTCAAAGCCTTGCACGAACTGGCACAAATTCTTGCATTTGAGATGCATTGATGACATCTGCAAGATGTTTAGATGAACTTGCGGTGGAAATATGTAGCACCTGCTACCAGGGGCGGCTCGTTATGTAGAGCCAAGAAGCCATGGCACTACCTCTAATTTCAAACGAAACAAGTTTTTTTTTTATTAATTCTAAAAACACTGATTTGTCATTTTAAATGTTAAAACGATGCCTGCAAAAAAATGGCGATGCATTTATTTGAGAATATATCTCTTGAACAAATTAGGAGATTTGAAAAATTCTTCCAGAATTGTTTTTTGTGTTGTTATCTTGAAAACCAGTGATGGGGTACTTTGAGTTTTTGGAGGTTTATTAAGATTAATGTATTTTGAGTAAATTTGAAAAGTTTCAAGAGTGTTACAGTTGTTTTTGTATTTTTTTTTCATTCCGTGAAACTTAAAAAATCTTAAGGGCTGTTCTCGGTCGGTTATCTTGAAAACTTGTGATGGGGTATTATGGGTTTGTTAGAGGCTTATTATGATTAATATATTTTTAGTAAATTTGGAGAGTTTCAAGCGTGTTGCACTTCTTTTTATATTTTTACTTTCTCCGTTACGAAGTACGAGAAAGTATTGTGATCGTGATTTTTTTTTCAAAAATTTTTTTTACGGAAATATCCGTTTTGGGGTCCCTAGATGCCATTTCAACAATTTCTGGAAAAAAAAAAAATTTGTGTCTGTGTGTGTGATGGTGTGTGTGTCTGTGCGCGCTGTATCTCAAAAACGAATGGACCAATTGATATGAAACTTTGAACATTAGTTTTATTTGATAATCAAAAAAGCTTTTGGTAAAATTTCGTACACCGGAAGTGGGCGTTTACCTAAACTGTTTTTTTGTTTTTTGCCAATATTTTCTTAAATATGAAAAATATCACAAAAACATTTAAACAAATATTGAAGACAATAAAGAAATGCGATTATTTTGTTTGAAAACATTTTTCATAAAATCATTTTTATTCGAGAAAAAAATTTATTTTTTTTTTCATTTTTGGTATAAAATTATGAAACGCTAATAGTTACAGCAAATTTATGTCAATAATAATTGTAGAGAATGCCAAAATGAACAATTTATGAAGAATAAGTTTTTTTCGAAATCTCTTTAGTTTTTGAGTAAACTGAGTTTTTCAATTTGAAGTACATTTTTCGATCTTTCATAATTTTGACGTTTTAAACGTCAGTTTTATCCAAGTCTACGAAACCTTCGATGCACACTTAAAATATGATTTAAATTGAAAATAAACCATGGAAGCGTAAATATAAATGATACCATCAAGTCGGAGAAAGTAACATGATGGCCACATCACCATTTTTTTTTCACTCGAAAGAAGTGAAACTTAAAATCTTGAAAACCAGTGATGGTGTTTTTTGAGTTATTTGGAGGATTGTTAAGATTAGTGTATTTTGAGTAAATTTGGAAAGTGTGTTGCAGTTTTTTTATAATTTTTTTTCACTCGTGCAAATTTAAAAAAATTGAAGCGCTGTTCTCGGTCGGTTATCTTGAAAACCTGATAGGATTTTTGAGTTTTTGGAAAATTATTAAGATTATTATATTTTAAGTAAATTTAGAAAATTTCAAGTATTTTACAGCTGTTTTAATATTTTTTTCGCGTCAACAAAAAATGATTATAATTTTTCATAAATTTACATGAAAAATCGCCAAAGCAATCCACGGAATGTATTTGAATTTTCTACCAAATCACTCTTGAATTAATATTGAGTGATTTTGTAAAGTTTCAAGTCGATGGCAATTGTTTTTATATTTTTTTCGCGTCGACGAATTTACTGCAATTTTTTTTTTATTTCATCTCCGTTCACATTGAAATATTCTAAAATTTAGAAACAATGCATCTCTAATTTTTACGGAAATGTCGAATCATATGTGTTGTCAGTTCTTTTGGAAAGTTTCAAGTCGATGGCAATTGTTTTTTATATTTTTTTCGCTTCGGCGAATTTACTGCATTTTTTTTAAATTTCATCTCGGTTCATATTAAAATTTTCTAAAATTTGGAAACAAAGTATTTTTGATTTTTACGGAAATGTAGAATCACATGTGTTGTCAGTTCTTTTGGTAAGTTTCAAGTCGATGGCAACTGTTTTTATATTTTTTTCGCGTCGACGAATTTGTTGATTTTTTTTTAAATTTCATCTTCGTTCATATTGAAATATTCTAAAATTTAGAAACAATGCATTTCTAATTTTTACGGAAATGTCGAATAACATGTGTTGTCAGTTGTTTTGGAAAGTTTCAAGTCGATGGCAATTGTTTTTATATTTTTTTCGCGTCGACGAATTTACTACAATTTTTTTTTATTTCATCTCCGTTCACATTGAAATATTCTAAAATTTAAAAACAATACATTTCTAATTTTTACGATAATGTAGAATCAAATGTGTTGTCAGTTGTTTTGTTAAGTTTCAAGTAGATGGCAATTGTTTTTATATTTTTTTCGCGTCGACGAATTTGCTGCAATTTTTTTTTTATTTCATCTCCGTTCACATTGAAATATTCTAAAATTTAGAAACAATGCATTTCTAATTTTTGCGGAAATGTCGAATCACATGTGTTGTCAGTTCTTTTGGAAAGTTTCGAGTCGATGGCAATTGTTTTTTATATTTTTTTCGCTTCGGCGAATTTACTGCATTTTTTTTAAATTTCATCTCGGTTCATATTAAAATTTTCTAAAATTTGGAAACAATGTATTTTTAATTTTTACGGAAATGTAGAATCACATGTGTTGTCAGTTCTGTTGGTAAGTTTCAAGTCGATGGCAACTGTTTTTATATTTTTTTCGCGTCGACGAATTTGTTGAATTTTTTTTTAAATTTCATCTTCGTTCATTTTGAAATATTCTAAAATTTAGAAACAATGCATTTCTAATCTTTACGGAAATGTAGAATCACATGTGTTGACATCTGTTTTAGAAAGTTTCAAGTGGATGGCAATTGTTTTTTATATTTTTTTCGTGTCAAAAAAAATTATATATTTGTGTTCAGAATGGATACAGACTTGAAAAACAAGAAACAAATATTTTTCAAAGAAAAATTAAATTTAATCGATTTTGGTCAAAAAAAATCGCCCATAAAAAATAATAATTCAAGTTAAAAAATCTAAAATGAAGGGTAAGAAATCAAAAACCATCAAAAAAATTTTAATGTCGGCAAAAAAATAAAAAAGGCGCGTATAAAAATCAATAATATCAATAATTTAGATTAAAAAAATCTAAAATATAGGTTAAAAAATTAAAAACATTCGATCCTGAAAATTGTGGACCAAAAAAATCGAAAATTTTAACAAACAAATAGAAAATTTAGGCTAAAAGATCAAAAATTCGGACCAGAATATCAAAATCCGGGCTTAACAATAAAAAATGAAAACAAAAAGATTGAAAATTCAAGTACAAAAATTGCCATTTTCAGCACTCGGGGTGATTAGCCCCAGAAAAGGACAAAACTCAAAATTTGCTTTGTAGTGAATGAAATTTGCACTCAATGTTTTGAAAAATTGTAAAAAATGAATCACTATTAGCTCTTAATTAAGGTTACAAACTGAAATATAAGCACAAAAATTTGAAAATTTACACAAATATCAAAAATTCGCAGTTAAAAAAATGCAGACCAAAAATCCGAAAATTTCAACAACAAAAAAATTAAAAAGTTTAACCAAAATAAAGAATATTTCGGGCAAAAACTCTAAAAATTGGAAATGAAAAATACAGGTCAAATATCTAAAATATAGGCAAAAAAAATAAAAAAGTCTGGTCTAAATATAAAAAATATAAACCAAAAAATTGAAAAATCAAGGAAAACGAAAATAATTTGCTCCCAAAATAACTCTGTAGCTCAAAATAAGTTGCCGACCAGAAACTCGAAAACGGTAGTCAAAAAGTAACCAAAAAGTAAAAAAAATCGCCCTTAAAAAAGAACAACTCAACTATACTTGTAAATATCGGCAAAAAAATAAAAAAAGATGCGTATAAAAAGCAATCATTGAGGTTAAAAAATCTAAAATATAGATTTAAAAACTTTGATTAAAAATTCAATCCTAAAAATCAAAATTGTGGACCAAAAATTCGAAAATTTTATCTAAAAAATCGAACATTTTGAAGAAAACTATTTTTTTTTTTGAAATTTGTACACATTATTCAAAATTTCAACCATCTGTTGCAATAAATGTAGAATTTGCATACGAATTTCTGGAAAATGCGTTTTTTTTTGTCATCAAAATTTGTTTCTAGTGCAACCATTTTTGTCGTGGTAAACTTGCGATAATTTTATTTTGGAAATTCGTAAAGACACATTATTCAAAATTAGTCCGTCAAAATTTCAACCATCTGTTCCAAGAAATGTGGAATTCACATGTGAATTTCTAAAAAAGCGCTTTTCGGTTATAAAATTTGCCTATTTAGTGCAACCATTTTTGTTGTGGTAAACTTGCGATTGCTTTCTTTGGAAATTTGTAAAAACACATTATTCAGAAATAGTTTGTCAAAATATTAAAATCTGTTGAAATTAAAGTGGAACTTCCACGCGGTGTTACATGTGTTGTTTAACATTTAAAAAGTTTTTTTTTTTTAAGAATCAGTTAAAAATTCTTGCCGAACTTGATATTACAGGTAGTGCCATGGCACGAGCCGCCCCTGCCTCAAACTGTATACAATTCTAATCACTTCACTGTTTAACTACTGTTCTATTTTCGTATGAATGACGATGGTTGTCTAGTGCCTAAATATACATGCAAAATATTATAAAAATCCCTTTTTTGCTTCGCTTCTGACTATTCGTGTATATTTGTGTAATTTATTGAAATCGAAACGAAACGGTAAAATATTTTTAATTATATTTTAAATTTTAAGTAGTGAACATTTTTTCCATGAAATTTTCAATTATTATATACATTAATCGTTAAATTAATTTCGACAAAAATCTGTTAAAACTTGCTGTCATCTCTAACCATTGTTTCCTAGCCTTAACGTAGAATAAGCTGACCAGAAAGTAGATGCCTTCTACTTATTCCTTCGTAATTAAAAGTAAGGTGGTAAAACATTTTCTGAAATGCTTTGGATTTTCTTTTCCTTTCTGTACCAACCCTCAAAATTCTTTCTTTACAAACAGAAGGGGATTTATTCGGCAATAAATTCTTAATAGTATTTTACGCAGTTTCTCGTATTTCTGGAGGTGTAATATTGCTATCGAGCATAGCAAAAAATTATTAGTAAAATTTCAATTTTCAACATCACAATTTGTTGACTCTTACATTTTTATTTTATTTTCCTCTGATGCTTGTTACATTATTATTATTATTTCTCATAATATAGTTTTTCTCTCTAATGGATGTTAATTTTCTGTTGGGAAATAAATAATAATTATTATTATTATCATGATTTTTATTAAAATTCATCAAATTTCGCAACCATCAATATTAGAAAAAAATATGTTTCTGCTCATGGCAGCGAATGTATTAAATACATCGATATCTTTATGCATAACTTGCACAAAACAATAATTTGCATACATTTATATAAATAATGGCAGAAAAACCGCGGGTCGATAGCCTTTTAAAAATAAAATTAATGCTAAATGTATACATAATTTTGCATGTAAAAATAATGAAGAATAAAAATCATGTAGTAGTATATAAATCTACGTGGGCTATCAACTAGAAAAACATTTCCATCCATCAATTTAAATACTTGATAACATCCAAACTTTTCTACTTCTAGATTAAAGGTGGGAATAAGAGACAAAAATAGTTTCCCGCTTCTATTCAGACGTTCCATTACGAACTAATCATCAGAGGAATTGCAACCTCGCCTTTATAATCCCAGAAGTATTGAGGGGGATGGAAAGTTTTAGACTCACTTAGGAAACTTTCATAGTTTATTTAGATTATTATAAATGATGGGGGTTCACTGCCCCGAGTCGGTCGATACGCGAAAAAGTCATCGGAATTGTTATCATATTGAAATGCCGGCACGACATCGTGTTCATTAATTATTGTATTGTGATGTTAAATATGTAACTTGTTGACAATTATCGTTCACACACACACGAAATTATAATAATTTATGGTAAAAGTGATTAATGATAAATTGTCTGTTTGCCATTTATTGATTTCTTATTCAAGAAAGTTTCGCTGATAAAGCGATTTTAGATAAGGAAAGGTCCTGTTTCCATAAATAATGCTAAATAAAACTTAGCGTGCGCTGAGATGTTTGGTGACCCTCAAACTTAAATCTGAGCAAAATTTGTATTTCGCGCTTAATTATCTTAAAATTCTCCAAATCTACTCAGAAATAACGTATTTTTGACATTCCATAAAATAGTTGAGGTTCCTCAACTGAAAAAAAAATTGCCACCTTCAGAACTTAAATCGGAGAGGTAATTTGCATTCCGCGCTTAGAAAAAAATCTAAAAAAAATGACCAAGCGCGGAATTATCTTGAAATTTTCTAAATCTACTTAGAAATAATGTATGTTTGATATACCATAAAACAGTTGAGGTTCCTTAACTACAAACAAAATGGTCACCCTCAAAACGTAAATTGGAAAGCGAGAAATTTTCATTTCGCTCTTAGAAAAAATCTAAAAAAATAACCAAGCACGGAATTATCTTGAAATTTTCTAAATCTACTTAGAAATAATGTATGTTTGATATACCATAAAAACAGTTGAGGTTTCTTAACTACAAACAAAATGGCCACCCTCAAAACTTAAATTGGAAAGCGAGAAATTTGCATTTCGCTCTTAGAAAAAATCTAAAAAAATTACCAAGCGCGGAATTATCTTGAAATTTTCTAAATCTACTTAGAAATAATGTATGTTTGATATACCATAAAACAGTTGAGCTTTCTTAACTACAAACAAAATGGCCACTCTCAAAACTTAAATTGGAAAGCGAGAAATTTTCATTTCGCTCTTAGAAAAAATCTAAAAAAATTACCAAGCGCGGAATTATCTTGAAATTTTCTAAATCTACATAGAAATAAAATATGTTTCATATAACATAAAAACAGTTGAGGTTTCTTAGCCACGAACAAAATGGTCACCCTCAAAACTTAAATTGGAAAGCGAGAAATTTGCATTTCGCTCTTAGAAAAAGTCTAAAAAAATAACCAAGCGCGGAATTATCTTGAAATTTTCTAATTCTACTTAGAAATAATGTATTTTTGATATACCATAAAACAGTTGAGGTTCCTTAACTACAAACAAAATGGTCACCCTCAAAACTTAAATTGGAAAACGAGAAATTTGCATTTCGCTCTTAGAAAAAATCTAAAAAAATAACCAAGCGTGGAATTATCTTGAAATTTTCTAAATCTACTTAGAAATAATGTATTTTTGTTATACCATAAAACAGTTGAGGTTCCTTAACTACAACAAAATCGCCACCCTTAAAACTTAAATTGGAAAGCGAGAAATTTGCATTTTGCTCTTAAAAAAAATCTGAAAAAATAACCAAGTGCGGAATTATCTTGAAATTTTCTAAATCTACTTATAAATAATGTATTTTTGATATACCATAAAAACAGTTGAGGTTCCTTAACTACAAACAAAATGGCCACCCTCAAAACTTAAATTGGAAAGCGAGAAATTTGCATTTCGCTCTTAGAAAAAATCTAAAAAAATAACCAAGCGCGGAATTATCTTGAAATTTTCTAAATCTACTTAGAAATAATGTATGTTTGATATACCATAAAAACAGTTGAGGTTTCTTAACTACAAACAAAATGGTCACCTTCAAAACCTTAATTGGAAAGCGAGAAATTTGCATTTCGCTCTTAGAAAAAATCTGAAAAAATAACCAAGCGGGGAATTATCTTGAAATTTTTTAAATCTACTTAGAAATAATGTATGTTTGATATACCATAAAACAGTTGAGGTTCCTTAACTACAAACAAAATGGTCACCCTCAAAACGTAAATTGGAAAGCGAGAAATTTTCATTTCGCTCTTAGAAAAAATCTAAAAAAATAACCAAGCGCGGAATTATCTTGAAATTTTCTAAATCTATTTAGAAATAATGTATGTTTGATATACCATAAAAACAGTTGAGGTTCCTTAACTACAAACAAAATGGTAACCCTCAAAACTTAAATTGGAAAGCGAGAAATTTGCATTTCGCTCTTTAAAAAAAAATTAAAAAATAACCAAGCGCGGAATTATCTTGAAATTTTCTAAATCTACTTATAAATAATGTATGTTTGATATAGCATAAAAACAGTTGAGGTTTCTTAAGTACAAACAAAATGGCCACCCTCAAAACTTAAATTGGAAAGCGAGAAATTTGCATTTCGCTCTTAGAAAAAATCTAAAAAAATAACCAAGCGCGGAATTATCTTGAAATTTTTTAAATCTACTTAGAAATAATGTATTTTTGATATACCCTAAAACAGCTGAGGTTCCTGAACTACAAACAAAATGGCCACCCTCAAAACTTAAATTGGAAAGCGAGAAATTTGCATTTCGCTCTTAGAAAAAATCTAAAAAAATGACCAAGCGCGGAATTATCTTGAAATTTTCTAAATCTACTTATAAATAATGTATGTTTGATATAGCATAAAAACAGTTGAGGTTTTTTAGCTACAAACAAAATGGCCACCCTCAAAACTTAAATTGGAAAGAGAGAAATTTGCATTTCGCTCTTAGAAAAAATCTAAAAAAATTACCAAGCGCGGAATTATCTTGAAATTTTTTAAATCTACTTAGAAATAATGTATGTTTGATATACCATAAAACAGTTGAGGTTCCTTAACTACAACAAAATGGCCACCCTCAAAATTTAAATTGGAAAGCGAGAAATTTGCATTTCGCTCTTAGAAAAAATCTAAAAAAATTACCAAGCGCGGAATTATCTTGAAATTTTCTAAATCTACTTATAAATAATGTATGTTTGATATAGCATAAAAACAGTTGAGGTTTCTTAAGTACAAACAAAATGGCCACCCTCAAAACTTAAATTGGAAAGCGAGAAATTTGCATTTCGCTCTTGGAAAAAATCTATCTAAAAGAAATACCAAGCGCGGAATTATCTTGAAATTTTTTAAATCTACTTAGAAATAATGTATTTTTGATATACCATAAAACAGTTGAGGTTCCTTAACTACAACAAAATGGCCACCCTCAAAACTTAAATTGGAAAGCGAGAAATTTTCCTTTCGCTCTTAGAAAAAATCTAAAAAAATAACCAAGCGCGGAATTATCTTGAAATTTTCTAAATCTACTTAGAAATAATGTATGTTTGATGTACCATAAAACAGTTGAGGTTCCTTGACTACAAACAAAATGGCCACCCTCAAAACTTAAATTGGAAAGCGAGAAATTTGCATTAGGCTCTTAAAAAAAAACTAAAAAAATAACCAAGCGCGGAATTATCTTGAAATTTTCTAAATCTATTTAGAAATAATGTGTTTTTGATATGCCATAAAACAGTTGAGGTTCCTTAACTACAAACAAAATGGCCACCCTCAAAACGTAATTTGGAAAGCGAGAAATTTGCATTTCTCTTAGAAAAAATCTAAAAAAATTACCAAGCGCGGAATTATCTTGAAATTTTCCAAATCTACTTAGAAATAATGTATTTTTGATATGCCATAAAACAGTTAAGATTTCTTAACTACAAACAAAATGGTCACCCTCAAAACTTAAATTGGAAAGCGAGAAATTTGCATTTCGCTCTTAGAAAAAAAGAACCAAGCGCGGAATTATCTTGAAATTTTCTAAATCTACTTAGAAATAATGTATGTTTGATATAGCATAAAAACAGTTGAGGTTTCTTAACTACAAACAAAATGGTCACCCTCAAAACTTAAATTGGAAAGCGAGAAATTTGCATTTCGCTCTTAGAAAAAATCTAAAAAAATGACCAAGCGCGGAATTATCTTGAAATTTTCTAAATCTACTTAGAAATAATGTATTTTTGATATAGCAAAAAAACAGTTGAGGTTTCTTAACTACAAACCAAAATGGCCACCCTCAAAACTTAAATTGGAAAGCGAGAAATTTGCATTTCGCTCTTAGAAAAAATCTAAAAAAATTACCAAGCGCGGAATTATCTTGAAATTTTCTAAATCTACTTAGAAATAATGTATGTTTGATATGCCATAAAACAGTTGAGGTTTCTTAACTAGAAACAAAATGGCCACCCTCAAAACTCAAATTGGAAAGCGAGAAATTTTCATTTCGCTCTTAAAAAAAAATCTAAAAAAATAACCAAGCGCGGAATTATCTTGAAATTTTCTAAATCTACTTAGAAATAATGTATGTTTGATAAAGCATAAAAACAGTTGAGGTTTCTTAGCTACAAACAAAATGGTCACCCTCAAAACATAAATTGGAAGCAAGAAATTTGCATTTCGCTCTTAGAAAAAATCTAAAAAAATAACCAAGCGCGGAATTATCTTAAAATTTTCTAAATCTACTTAGAAATAATGAATTTTTGATATGCCATAAAACAGTTAAGTTTCCTTAACTACAAACAAAATGGCCACCCTCAAAACTTAAATTGGAAAGCGAGAAATTTGCATTACGCTCTTAAAAAAAAACTAAAAAAATAACCAAGCGCGGAATTATCTTGAAATTTTGTAAATCTACTTAGAAATAATGTGTTTTTGATATGCCATAAAACAGTTAAGGTTCCTTAACTACAAACAAAATGGCCACCCTCAAAACGTAATTTGGAAAGCGAGAAATTTGCATTTATCTTAGAAAAAATCTAAAAAAATTACCAAGCGCGGAATTATCTTGAAATTTTCTAAATCAACTTAGAAATAATGTATGTTTGATATAGCATAAAAACAGTTGAGGTTTCTTAGCTACAAACAAAATGGTCACCCTCAAAACATTAATTGGAAGCAAGAAATTTGCATTTCGCTCTTAGAAAAAATCTAAAAAAATAACCAAGCGCGGAATTATCTTAAAATTTTCTAAATCTACTTAGAAATAATGAATTTTTGATATGCCATAAAACAGTTAAGTTTCCTTAACTACAAACAAAATGGCCACCCTCAAAACTTAAATTGGAAAGCGAGAAATTTGCATTTCGCTCTTAAAAAAAATCTAAAAAAATTACCAAGCGCGGAATTATCTTGAAAATTTCTAAATATACTTAGAAATAATGTATGTTTGATATACCATAAAACAGTTGAGGTTCCTTGACTACAAACAAAATGGCCACCCTAAAAACTTAAATTGGAAAGCGAGAAATTTGCATTTCGCTCTTAGAAAAAATCTAAAAAAATTACCAAGCGCGGAATTATCTTGAAATTTTCTAAATCTACTTAGAAATAATGTTTGTATGATATACCGTAAAAACAGTTGAGGTTCCTTAACTACAACAAAATGGCCACCCTCAAAACTTAAATTGGAAAGCGAGAAATTTGCATTACACTCTTAAAAAAAATCTAAAAAAATAACTAAGCGCGGAATTATCTTGAAATTTTCTGAATCTACTTAGAAATAATGTATTTTTGATATACCATAAAACAGTTGAGGTTCCTTAACTACAAACAAAATGGCCACCCTCAAAATTTAAATTGGAAAGCGAGAAATTTGCATTTCGCTCTTAGAAAAAATCTAAAAAAATGACCAAGCGCGGAATTATCTTGAAATTTTCTAAATCTACTTATAAATAATGTATGTTTGATATAGCATAAAAACAGTTGAGGTTTTTTAGCTACAAACAAAATGGCCACCCTCAAAACTTAAATTGGAAAGACAGAAATTTGCATTTCGCTCTTAGAAAAAATCTAAAAAAATTACCAAGTGCGGAATTATCTTGAAATTTTTTAAATCTACTTAGAAATAATGTATTTTTGATATACCATAAAACAGTTGAGGTTCCTTAACTACAAACAAAATGGCCACCCTCAAAACTTAAATTAGAAAGTGAGAAATTTGCATTTCGCTCTTAGAAAAAATCTAAAAAAATAACCAAGCGCGGAATTATCTTGAAATTTTTTAAATCCACTTAGAAATAATGTATTTTTGAAATACCATAAAACAGTTGCGGTTTCTTAACTACAACAAAATGGTTACCCTCAAAACTTAAATTGGAAAGCGAGAAATTTGCATTTCGCTCTTAAAAAAAATCTAAAAAAATAACCAAGCGCGGAATTATCTTGAAATTTTCTAAATCTACTTATAAATAATGTATGTTTGATATACCATAGAAACAGTTGAGGTTTCTTAGCTACAAATAAAATGGTCACCCTCAAAACTTAAATTGGAAAGCAAAAAATTTGCATTTCGCTCTTAGAAAAAATCTAAAAAAATAACCAAGCGCGGAATTATCTTGAAATTTTCTAAATCTACTTAGAAATAATGTATGTTTGATATACCATAAAAACAGTTGAGGTTTCTTAACTACAAACAAAATGGCCACCCTCAAAACTTAAATCGCAAAATTAGGAATGAGAATAATTTTCCAATTATCTTTACCTCAATATTTTAATCATTATTGGTAGTTACGGCTCATATAAAAGTGATAAATAGTTTTGCGCTGATAGTGATACATAAATCCATCCATTCTGGGTAAGGAAACAAATATATGTAAGTACTTTTGTGAAATAGGGAACGAAACATAAATAATTTCGCGCAACTGTTCGCAAGCTTTTTATTAGCGCAATAAACTCGGTTTTATTTTATATTTTCCACTATCTGTTCGCGCTGGGGGAAATTTTATTTTAGTTGTATTTTCCGAACAGCTGCGAATTAGATATTGCCACATCATAATTCTAATTGGAGATATTTTTATTATCTTTAAAAACATAATATTTATCATTTCTCATTTGTAGTGTTCAAGTTATAAGACGCATTCCATTTACCTAAAGATAATTAAGGAAAATCCACATCGGCACATTCCCCGCGGAACGCAAATACCCGACACGTAGTCACTAATTTTTGCAAGTTAACTGTCTGAAGTAAATTTCATTAACGTTGACAAATCGTGACAGGCAAGCGGAATGGATTGTGTACGATTTTAGATTGCCCGTGTTCATCACCGCGCGGGGATTCCCCGGGCCCCGAATTGTCGAGGTACTGACACGTGACACGTGTCTAATCACTCTCCCTCTCTCTCTCTCCCTTATCCTCGCACGTAATTACGTACCGCTCGCCGTGAACTTAAATCTGAATATAGATTATTGTGTTAGATTAGATTAGCGTTGATTCGGTAATAAGTTGTTAGCCGTGAATCGGTACATCCGCACTCAATGAATTTGCAATTTGCTTTAGAACTATTCGATTTAATTGCACCGCCATGGCATGGATAAATTGATTACAAGTGAGGTGTAAATATGGTAATCAAATGTAATTGATTTACAGTTTGGCCCACTTTTAAATTTCCAAAAGCACCGATTTGTCTGAAGTAATGATATAAACAAAATGAAAATAAAGTCCACACCAGAAAACTTAAGCAAACTTCATAAAATATTATATTTGTTGTCAGAACTCACAATTCACATACGCTGTTGTCATTCAGCTTGAATTAACATTTCAAACCCAGTAAAATATTAACGTATTTTATTACATAAATATTTCAAGAGCCATTTTGTACGAAAATCAATAGCGCACTGTGTGCGAAAATACCAGCGATTTACGAGACGTTTCCGGCCGCAAAACGCGAACATCTTCGTTCCGCCGCCGAGGTTGATTTGTCCGCGCACAGATGGCGCCACGATGTTTATTTATAGCGAAAAAGTTTATCGCGCCCTCGCAGACCCTCGTAGAGTTTAATAAACCGCCTGAAATTTAATAACACGAGTAATAAACTGCGTAATTTCACACTATCGAATAAAACGCAAAGTCACAAAATTCAGGATTACGCTCATCACGGTTTATTGAATGTATATACGCGCGAATAAATGCGGTTTTAATAAAGCTACTTAAAATTTAGTGGAGGTAAATCCGTTCCGGGCTATAAAGCTTTAAATTGGACCACATTGGTCTGTCTCTCGTGAGGGTAAATAAATTTTATAGTGGACGAGGTGAATATTTCTGACGGTAAAATATATTATGGCCTCCATCTAGATAATGTTAATAAAATTTACTTCAACGCTATTAATATTTATAAGGAAGCTTTGTATTTTATAAAATAAAAGTATCGTACTTGTTTTGTTAATGTAAATAATGTTTGGTTAAAAAAAAAAACTTATGCACCATTCTGTGATGTAAATATAATTTATGATAAATTTCAATTTTCGAATGGACGAAAGATTTTTCGGTTTAGAGAAGTATTCGTTCGGGTCCGTGGTTGTTTGTATACCTCTTTCATTATTCATTTGTTCATTTATTCATTTAATTTATAACTTAAAATATATATAAAACTGATGATATCGACTTGAAATGTTCCAAAATTAGTCAAAAGTCATTCTAAATTGACATGGTCGTAGAACCAGGGTCAAGCATAACGCCGAAACCAAAAAAAAAAATTGGAATAACAAATAAATAAATAAATAATTCACACTGAAAATCCCCACTTGTTGCAGAAGCATTACACAATGATAAAAAATAGACTGAAAGTATGAATATTCAACCCATTCCCAACTTTTAAAAATTACGCCTCTGTGTGTAAAGTTGTAAGAAATAAAACCAATTTTGGCGGCTCGGAATCATTAAAACAATTGCTGTCGGCTTGAAACTTTCCAAAATTACACAAAATCCAATAAAATGTGATTTTTTTGAAAACTAAGTACATCCCATCAAAAGATTTTTTGGAAAATTTCATGTGTACGGGGAGTGAAGTTGTAAAAAATGGGACCAATTTCGGAGATTCAAAATAAATAATAAAACAATTTCCATCGGCTTAAAACTTTCCAACATTACTCAAAATTTATTCAAAATTGATTTCTTAAAAAGTCACATTCACCATTACCGGATTTTTGGAATTTGTTATGTCTTCGAGTGAAAAGTTGTGAAAAATGAAACTGATTTTGTAGACTTAAAAAAATTATAAGAACAATCTATATCGTCTTGAAACTTTTCAAAATTACTCAAAAATCATTCTAAATTAATTTCTTAAAAAGCCAAATTTATAACTAGATTTTTGGAAATATTTATGACTCCGAGTGTAAAGTTGTAAAAAATAGAACTGATTTTGGAGACTCAAAAAAATATAAGAACAATAGATATCGACTTGAAACTTTCCAAAATTACTCAAACATCATTCGAAACTAATTTCTTAAAAAAAAATACACATTCATACCAATAATATATTTTTGAAAATTTTAATGTCTTCCAGTGTAATGTAAAAAATAGAACTAATTTTAGAGACTCAAAAAAATAAATACAAAACAATTTCGGCTTAAAACTTTCTAAAATTACAAAAAATTGATTCAAAATTGATTTCTTAAAAAGTCACATTCGTACCATTACCGGATTTTTGGAATTTGTTATGTCTTCGAGTGAAAAGTTGTAAAAAATTGAACTCAAAATAATTGTAAACATTTTTGCGATCCTCATTGTTACCCATTCAAAAGTCTTACTTAATTATTTTCATAAAAAGCTATATTTAAACCATTGCTCGATTTTTGGAAAAAACTTGTTTCCGAGTGTAAAGTTGTGAAAAATGGAACTGATTTTGTAGACTCAAAAAAATTATAAGAACAATCTATATCGTTTTGAAACTTTTCAAAATTACTCAAAAGTCTTTCGAAATTAATTTCTTAAAAAGTCAAGTTTATAACATTACTACGTTTTTGGAAATTTTATGACTGTAAGAGGTAGGAAAAGGAACTGATTTTGGATACTCAAAAAAAAAATATTAGAACAATTGATATTGACTTGAAACATTTCAAAATTACTCAAAAGTCGTTCGAAATTGATTTCTTAAATGAGCCACATTTATACCATTACTGGATTTTTTTTAATGTATGTCTTCAAATGTAAAGTTGTAAAAAATGGAACCAATTTTGTAGACTCAAAAAAAATATATGAACAATTGATATCGACTTTAAACTTACCAAAATTACTCAAAAGTCTATAGAAATTAATTTCTTGAAAAGCCACATTCATACCATTACTAAATTTTTGAAAAATTTTATGTCTCTGAGTGCAAAGTTGTCAAAAATAAAAGTGATTTTGGAGACTCTGAAAAAAATATAAGAACAATTGATATTGACTTAAAACTTTCCAAAATTACTCAAAAATCAGTTGAAATTAATTTCTTAAAAAAAACACATTTACATTTTGCCTTCTAGTGGAAATTTGTAAAAAATGGATCTGATTTTAGATATTAAAAAAATATTTAAGAACAATTTATATCGACTTGAAACTTACCAAAATTACTCAAATGTTATACTAAATTGATTTCTTAAAAAAAAACTACATTCATACTATTACTAGATTTTCGAAAATTTCTTCAAATGAAAAATTGTAGAAAATGGAATTAGTTTCGGAGACTCAAAATAATTGCAAAAATATTTGCTATCGACTTGAAACTTTACTCAAAATTACTCAAAAGTCTTTCGAAATTAATTTCTTAAAAAGCCACATTCATACCATTACTGAATTTTTGAAAAATTTTATGTCTCCGAGTGAAAGTTATCAAAAATGAAACTGAAAAAACTGAAACTGACTCAGAAAAAAATATAAGAACAATTGATATCGACTTGAAACTTTCCAAAATTACTCAAATATTATTCTTAATTGATTTCTTAAAAAAAAAATAAACTACATTCATACCATTACTAGATTTTCGGAAATTTCTTCGAGTGAAAAATTGTAAAAAATTGAACTAATTTTAAAGACTCAAAATAATTATAAAAATATTTTCTATCGACTTGAAACTTTCCAACATGACTCAAAAGTCTTACGAAATTAATTTCTTAAAAAGCCACATTCATACCATTACTGAATTTTTGAAAAATTTTATGTCTCCGAGTGTAAAGTTGTTAAAAATGAAACTGTTTTTGGAGACTCAGAAAAAAATATATGAACAATTGATATAGACTTGAAACTTTCCATAATTACTCAAACATCATTCGAAACTAATTTCTTAAAAAAAAAACACATTCATACCAATAATATATTTTTGAAAATTTTAATGTCTTCGAGTGTAATGTAAAAAATGGAACTTATTTTGGAGACTTAAAATAATGATAAAAACTATTCATATCGACTTATAACTTTCCAAAATTACTCAAATATCAGTTGAAATTAATTTCTTAAAAATCACATTCACTTTTTCCTTTCGAGTGAAAATTTGTAAAAAAGTGGAACTGATTTTAGAGATTAAAATAATATATAAGAACAATTGATATCGACTTAAAACTTTCCAAAATTAATCAAAAGCCATTCGAAATGATTTTTTTAAAAAGCCACATTCATAACTACTGGATTTTTTTAACATTTTTATGTCTTCAAATGTAAAGTTGTAAAAAATTGAACCAATTTTGTAGACTCAAAAAAATTATAAGAAAAATTGGTATCGACTTGAAACTTTCCAAAATTACTCAAATGTTATTCTTAATTGATTTCTTAAAAAAAACTACATTCATACCATTACTAGATTTTCGGAAATTTCTTCGAGTGAAAAATTGTAAAAAATTACTAATTTTGGAGACTCAAAATAATTATAAAAATATTTGCTATCGATTTGAAACTTTCCAAAATTACTCAAAAGTCTTTCGAAATTATTTCCCTAAAAAGCCACATTTATAAAATTACTACATTTTTGAAAAATTTTATGTGTGCGAGTCTAAAATTGTAAAAAAATTGAACTGATTTTGGAGGCTCCAAAAAAATATAAGAACAATTGGTATCAACTTGAAACTTTCCAAAATTACTCAAAAAACTTTTGAAATTAATTTCTTAGGAAGCCACATTTATAACATTACCAGATTTTGGAAATTTTTGGTTTCCGAGTGTAAAATTGTAAAAAATGGTATTGATTTTGGAGACTGAAGAAAAAATATAAGAGCAATTGATATCGACTTAAAACTTACCAAAATGACTCAAATGTTATTCTAAATTGATTTAAAAAAAACTAGATTCATACCATTACTAGATTTTCGGAAATTTCTTCGAGTGAAAAATTGTAAAAAATTACTAATTTTGGAGACTCAGAATAATTATAAAAATATTTGCTATCGACTTGAAACTTTCCAAAATTACTCAAAAGTCTTTCGAAATTATTTCCCTAAAAAGCCACATTTATGAAATTACTACATTTTTGAAAAATTTTATGTGTGCGAGTCTAAAATTGTAAAAAAATTGTAAATTACATTTGCTGTTGTTATTTATTATTATACTTCTGAATAGTTATTAAAATAACCATGTGTTACCCGGCGAATGCACCAGAAATGCTATTTTCCCTTCCGTCTTCTGTAGCTCAGTTAATAATTAAGTTAGGAGTTTGATATTTTGTAAACTTTGCTTGTATCCTGGGACGTATTTCAGGAAAATATTTTTGATTCTACAGGGTGTCCCAAAAAAGTGTGACGTCATGATGATATATCATTTTAGATTACATGCCCTATATTTTATTGCTTGTTTGGATGCCTTTTATGGTTACCTACATACCCTTAAAATTTCATTCAAATCGGTTTAGTGATACTAACATAAATAAATAAAAACTAAGAAAACTCAGTTTTGCAACATCATTGGTTTAAAAAATTAGTAAAAAATAAAAATAGTACCTGCCTAATAAAATTATACAAAGTACTTATTAAATAAGATCTGACGGTCCCGCCAACTAAGTTTAATTGATATTAATTTTACAGGGTGTCCAACATTTAGTATCAAAGTTTTCAAACTGTAAAGCACTTTGTTTTTGTTATTTTAAATTGGAGCGCCTGTATATTTTTCGGTCATTCAATGTTTTTCTATCTTCGGTTTATATAATGCATGACTTTAAGATCTAAAATTTCATGTAACTAGTAACCTGATTGGCTGTAGACAAGCTTCTTATGCCAGACTCAAATGGGTCTAAAAAAAATCTAAAATTTAACTTTTCGGACCTCGGTTTACGGTAAGTTATGTTATTTTAAAAAACATATTGATGTAATAAAAACTCAATTTGTGAAATTTACATTCGCTTACGACGTTTTTTTTATAAAATACCCATTGATGTGAAATAACTAATTAACAATAGGCCTGCGCTAATATTTATACAAATACAAACTTTAATCAAAATTATTTAATAACATAAAATTAAACAAACATTACATAAATAATTAAATTTTTAATTAAAACAACAAACACAGTCCCGCCTCATATAAGTAAATAAATCATATATTTTTAACTAACTCACAATAAATAACGATTCAACTACATATATATTTATCTTGGACTCTAACAATACACATAATTAAATCGGTGTATACTATAAACTGTAATTTATTTATATTTATTTGTGCCCGTTTAATTAAGTGTAATCCAAACATTCATTTAAACGAATTTTCAGCACAATGAAAAATCTATGCAACGCATAATTATTAATTTTATTATAAATTGCCCTGACGCGCTTCTACTTTTAATGCCCGCTGAAATAATTCAATGAATAAATTCGTCCAACAAAGGTACGGTTTGATGTGCAATGGTTTATTTGTGTTTTTGCGTTATTCGATTAATTCTATTATTTTTAACCGCAATGTTTTATAAATTAATGAAATAAAAAAATGTATATTTGCAGCTGCGGTTTCTCGTTTCAGGTTTGCAGAAGTTTACTGAAATATTCGGTTTCGCAATTTCAAACAAATGATTGATTAAACTAAAATTACTCCTTTGTACTCGATCAATTCTGCTAAACTTTTCTAAATCAAATTAAAGAAATGGAAAATTTTGTATTTTTTAACTGTAACTATGATCAAATTTACATTAACAGCAATAATAGAGAAAGCAAAAATGTAGAAAATAAATATTATTTAATATTATTATTATTAACAACAAATGAAAAAGTTTTCTTTTAATACTAACAATTTTGAAAAAAGAAAAATCAATTTTTGCCCGTTTATTCTTGTTAACGTATTTGAAAAACTGCTAGAAAAATTATAAATACAGCAAAACGAACAATTTGTAAACAAAAAGTTTTTCTAAATTAAAAAAAAATATGATGTGATTTTCCTGGTACTTTTTTTTTGATAAACTAATGAAAACATTTATTATTATTTTTGGCACAAATACAGGGTGTCCACAGAATCATTCTCAGCATAAAGATTTCGCTTATTACGAGAGATAGAGAGTTGGTTAAATGTGATGAAATACTCTTTGGGAAAAGTTGTGCCAAATTTTGAATATTTAACGTAGTTTACACGCCATTGTAAAAACGTTGATTAAAGATTTTTTATTATTTTTCCTTATAACTGAATAACATTTAATTTTGGATTGTTTGATAGCAATTGTTTTTATATTTATTTTGAGTCTCCAAAATTGTTTCTATTTTTTACAACTTTACATTTCGAGCACTTTCCAAAACTCTACCAACGGCGCATCAAATTTTTTAAAATTTGTAGTAACAGTATGAATGAAGTTTTCAAAGAAATAAATTTCGAATAAATTTTGAATAATTTTGAGTGATTTTGAAAAGATTTAAGTCTATAGCAAATGTTTTTATATTTATTTTGAGTCTCCAAAATTGGTTAAATTTTTTACAATTTTACACTCCGAGTACTTTAAAATTTTTAAAAATCTAGCAACGGTATACATTTAGCTTTTAAGTCGACAGCATTTGTTTTTATATTTATACTGAGACTCTACTGAGTCTATTTTTTACATCGTTATACTCTCAGGAAATAAGAATTTCCAAAAATCTTGGAATGGTTTGAATGTGGCTTTTTAAGAAAGAATTTTGAGTAATTTTGAAAAGTTTTGAGACCATAGTAAATGTTTTTTTATATTTATATTGAGTCTCCAAAATTGGTTCTATTTTTATACAATTTTACACTCCGAGAACATTGAAATTTCTAAAAATCTGGGAATGGTGTATTTGTTGCTCTCTACAGAAATCAATTTCGAATAAATTTTGAGTAATTTAAGAAAGCTTCAAGTCGATAGCAAATGTTTTTATATTTATTTCGAGTCTCCAAAATTGGATCTGTTTTCTTACAATTTTGCACTCCGTGCACATTAAATTTTCAAAAAAATGTAGTAATGGAATTAATGTAGCTTTTTAAGAAATCAATTTTGAATTCATTTTGGGTAATTTTGGAAAGTTCTAAGTCTATAGCAAATATTTTTAATTTTATTTATTTATTCCGACTCTCCAAAATTGGTTCTATGTTTTTTTTACAATCTTACATTCCCAGTACAATTTTTAAAAATCTGGCAATGGTGTATTAACAGCTCTCTACAGAAATCAATTCTAAATGAGAATTTTGAGAAGTTTTAAGTCATTAGCAAATGTTTTTGTATTTATTTGAAGTCTCCAAAATGGTTTATGTTTTTTTCAATTTTATTTATTTATTTATTTATTTATTTTATTTATTTAAAATATATACGGGAAACCCCTTTTTACAAAGAAAATACAATTTGTAAGTGCGAAAAAAAGAAAAACTACAAAATTCTAGCGCTATTAATCTAAGGTTATTAAATATTAAAATTTTACAATAAAATTTTCAAAAATCTGGTTATGGTGTATATATAGCTCTCTGCAAAAATCAATTTTGAATGAAATTTTGAAACGTTTTAGGTCCAGAGAACATTATTTTTTTTTTAATTCTGACAGTGATGTATAGATGGATCTCTACATGAATCAACTTTGAATTAAATTTAAGTAATTTTGGAAAGTTACAAGTCCATAGCAAATGTTTTTATATTTATTTTAAGTCTCCAAAATTGGTTCAATTTTTTAAAAATATTTTACACTCATAGTACATTAATTTTTTTTAATCGGGCAATGGTGTATATACAGCTCTCTACAGAAATCAATTCTGAATGTTTTTGAGTAATTTTGAAAAATTTTAAGTCGATAGCAAATGTTTTTTATATTTATTTTAAGTTTACAAAATTGGTTCTATTTTTTACAGTTTTACTCTCCGATTACATAGAGATTTTTTAAAATCTGGCAGTGATGTATGGGTAGCTCTCTACAAAAATCAATTTTGAATTAATTTTGAGTAATTTTTAAAAGATTTAAGTCTATAGCAAATGTTTTTATATTTATTTTGAGTCTCCAAAATTGGTTAATTTTTTTACAATTTAAAGTACTTTAAAATTTTTTAAAATCCAGCAACGGTATAAATTTAGCTTTTTAAGAAATGAATTTTTAATAAATTTAGAGTAATTTTGGAAAGTTTTAGGTCGATATCAATTGTTTTTATATTTATTTTGAGTCTCCAAAATTGGTTCCATTTTTTTACAACTTTACACTCGGAGCCATAAAAATTCCCAACAATCTGGTAATGGTGTAATTTGGCTTTTTAAGTAAGCAATTTCGAATGAGCTTTGAGTCATTTTGGATTGTTGCAAGTCGATATCAATCAGTCTTATTTTTTACTTTCTCCGTTACGGGAGAAAGTATTGTGATCGTGATTTTTTTTCAAACATTTTTTTTTACGGAAATATCCGTTTTGGGGTCCCTAGATGCCATTTCAACAATTTCTGGAAAAAAATTTTTTGTGTCTGTGTGTGTGTGTCTGTGCGCGCTGTATCTCAAAAACTAATAGAGCAATTGATATGAAACTTTGAACATAAGTCTTATTTCATAATCCGAAGAACTGAAAAGCTTTTGGTAAAATTTCGCACACCGGAAGTGGGTGTTTACCTTAACTGTTTTTTGTTTTTTGCCAATATTTTCTGAAATATAAAAAATATCACAAAAATCATCAAACAAGCATCGAAGACAACAAAGAAATGAACATCTTTTGCTTGAAAATATTTGTCATTAAATCATTGCTATTCGAGAAAAAAAATTATTAATTTTTTTTCAATTTTTGGTTTATAATTATGAAACGATAATAGTTACAGTAAATTTATATGAATAATAATTGCAGATAATACCAAAATGAACAACTTCTAAAGAATAAGTTTTTTTCGAAAACTCGTTAGTTTTTGAGTAAACCGAGTTTATGAATTTGAAGTATAATTTTTCCATCTTTCATAATTTTGACGTTTTAAACGTCAGTCTCATCCGAGTTTACGCAACACTGGATGTACATTTAAAATATGATTTGAAAACGTTAATATAAATGGCTATGATACCATCAAGTCGGAGAAAGTAACATGATGGCCACATCACCATTTTTTTGGGTCTAAAGTGGATTTTCTAAATTTTCATTACCAAACTTCCATTTTACTGGTTATTTTTAAATTTTGGATCTTTTGGGTAATAAACATTGTTGTAAAGGAGACTTTTCTGAAAACAATCATGTCAATTGCAATGTTGTAACTTAACATAGTGCAGAGATATTCAAATTAACGCTAATGAAAATCAATTAACTTGAAAACACGTCGTGCGCTTACAAATATAGTAACGGTGCAAGGTATTTTTTTTTAACTTTTGAACTCAATTATAAGCTAATCGCATATAAAAAATCAAAATATTTCAAAATGGTCAAGCAACGAACTTAATTTTTATTCACTTGGATTGACCCAGTTGAGAATGTTGCCAGTCTGTTTCTAGCTTAGAAATTTCAATAGTTTTCTAGTATGTTTACTATATGTAAGTGGTCAATTTAAAGTAAATTGTACGAGTGATAATGTTTTTAGAAATTTTAAAATCCTTAGATGCAAATTTCGCTTTCTCGAATTCAAGTTTCGAATGTCTCCATTTTGTTTCTAACTTAAAAATATGATTTGTTTTCTAGAATGTCAAAAATGCATTATTTTCTAATTACTTTTAGAAATTTTAAAGAAAATTCCACGATTGATAATGTTTTTACTATATTTATAATCCCCAGATGTAATTTTCGCTTTCTTGAATTCAAGCTTCAAAAGTCGCCGTTTTTTCTAGCTAAAAAATTTATCAATTGTTTCCTAATGTATTAAAAATGTATCATTACTAAGTAGTTTTGGAAATTTTGAAAATAATTCCAAAAGCGATATTTTTTTTAGCATTTATTGTTTATGGTGGAGGCGTCTACTTTGTTATACATGTTGTAAATATAATAAAAACACTTTTACTTTATGTTTTGATAATGGCAAGTTGAGTTGCCGAAACTATAGTCAACAATAAAAATCCGTGTTATACCAACAAAGTAAAATTGTTTTTATTATATTTTTAGAATTTTCCTTATTTCAAGATGTAAATTTTGCTTTCGCGTATTCAAGTTTCGACTGTCGCCATATTGTTTATAGCTTAAAAATATCAATAATAATTATCTAGTATGCGAAAAATGAATTATTTCTAAGCAGTTTTGGAAATTTTGAAGATAATTCCACGAGTAATAAAGCTTGTAGAATTATTCTAATCCCAACATGTAAATTTTTCTTACTCGAATTAATAATAATATTAATACATTTATTAGCGGGACATCGCCCTTGAAAAATACAAAATAACTGAAATATACATTTCTATGAAATAAAGTAATCTTTTTGAAAATGTATTTTTTTCAATAACGAACACTCGAGTGCAAAATATTAAAAATTAATATGAAACAGAAGGATAAAATCCTACAAAAATTCAGATTACTTCACAAGCCGTCGATCTTTTAACATAATTTTGGTTTTTGAATGTGCAGCAATTTTCAGTCGAGTTATGAATTTCTGAAAATGTATTTCGAACTCTCGAGCGCAAAAATTAAAAATTAATATGAAACGTAGGGATAAAATGCTACAAAAATTCAAATCACTCTACACGACGTTGATCTTTCAAAATAATTTTGGTTTTTGAATACGCAGCAATTTTTAGTCGAGTTATGAATTTTTGAAAATGTATTTTTTTCAATGTCGCAATTTCGAATGATACATTAATATGAAACGCAGGGATAAAATCCTACAAAAATTCAATTCACTTCACAAGACGTCGATCTTTCAAAATAATTTTGGCTTTTGAATCTGCAGCAATTTTCAGTCGAGTTACGAATTTTTGAAAATGTATTTTTATCAATAATAATGACGAGCACGCGAGAGCAAAAAATGAAAATGAATATGAAACGAATTTTTACAGCACCCTGTAAATTTATTAATAATTAACATATTTTTTGTATTACACTATTTCACTAGTGCGTAATTACTTTATAACTCGAGTTATGTACTATACTTTATTTACAACCATACCTTTATTGGCTTAATAAGGACAATTTAATTTTCATCTATAATATCCCTAATGCGTCAAATATTACCGATCATTAAAAGGAAAAGTATTCTATTTCTTAATTATTTTATCTTCATCTTGGGGCGATCAACCAGTTAGACATGAATGCACGGCTTATTATAATACACCCCAAAAAAGGGCTCACTATCTGCTTGGGTCAAAAATTTTAAATTCGATCCGGTGGGCACGTGCCCGCAAGTTTGACATTTTTATGACCGCCTGGTGATTATTACCGACCGCAATAAACCCAAGGGCCATGCCGCCTACTCTGCACATTTTTAGCGGGACTGGTTTAGAATCCGCTGTTCCCCTCTACTTCGCTTCAAATGTACGGGTGCGATTGACCGAGGCATTTTCCGTTTTCAATTATTTGATGTAATTGTCATCATATTTCATAATTCTAGACCAAAATTTTAAAAATTAGTTTCTGAAATATATTTATTTATCAACAAGAGATGTGCATTAATTTTACAAAGACCGACGCGAATTTCCACGAGCGCATAGTTATCATCAGTATTCGATTTCCGTTTCCGCCGGCAGTGTTTTTAATCCCCGGTATAATTAAAACGACAGACGGTACCCCCGTAATGACGAATTTTACGGTGACATCACGTGCATCCGTGACGTGGAATCGATACCCGTTATTACCTCACACGCGCAATTTTTAATTCGGCCGACAAACCACAAATTTCCATCCAATTCCATACAAAATTACGGTTCTCCACTCTCGCTTTCGTTTCGCGAAAATTCGAAAAATTGCACGTCGCAAATTTATCTGCACACACACACACACAACAGATGTCCGAACACTACTGTAGACCAGAAAGGGGGACTCGACTCGAACTGATATAATTACTCTAATCTCCTCGTTACTCGTTCAATTGTATCTAATTGTGGTATTAGGCGAAGACAATGGGGGTCCGTCGAGTACATCGCCGGCGACCGAGGCTTAATATAGTTAATAACAAACATCCCACTTCGCACAGAAACTATCCTATAAACAATTCACGGACAGGATTAGATTACTTATTAAACTCCAAGCCATTCCTATATAATATGTATTGGGGGGAAAATTGGATTCTGCATAATAAAACCGCATCGGCTCAGAATAAATACTGCCCTGGAGTGCTCCACGGCACATAATCCTGATTAACTATCGCCCAATAGAGACAAGAGTCAAGGAATGGCTCGGACATAAATTTTATATGCCTTCTCCCTTTGGAGGATTTTCAAACGGCGTCTTACCACTAAAGTAATCGAAATTTAGATTTAGGAAAATATATTGACATATAGTGTGAGACATTGAAGATGGCCATGCAAGAGAGAGAATTTAAGCAGTCATGTTTAAGTTTTTGTTTTCATTCAAATGGATTGATCTCAACTTCATGTTTGAAAATGGTAGGCGTACTTACCGAAAGTTAAGTCGCAAAAATAAATATCCAAGTTATACAAAACAAGTTAAGTGTTTTATTTTAGTATGAACTAATCTAGTCTTCTATGACGTGAATTGTCAAATTAAAATCAAACTGTAGTTATTAAATAATGGCTTTCATGAACATGATGTGCATATAATTCATCTTATAATTTTTGATTTTCTCCAAATAACGCTTTTTACTTTCTCCGTTGAAAAATCATTCGAAAATTTCTACCTTAAATTAACGTATTTGCCAAAATCTCAATTTTTTTAATAAAAACAAAAAATCGTATTTTTTTATAAATCACGTAACTATCGAACGCGTCATTACATTTTGATGATTTAAACTTGAACATGTAGCGAATTTAACACTTTTTGAAAAATCATTGAAAAATTTCCATCTTAAATCAACGCAAATTGCCAAAAACGCATTTTTTAAGTCAAAACAAAAAAAAAATAGTTAACTGCTAAACGCATTGTGAGATTTTGATTATTTAAACGTGAAAATGTAGCGAAATTAAAACATTTTAACAAATCGTTGGAAAATGTTCATCTTAAATCAATGTAAATGATCAAAAATCAAAACTAAAACATCGTATTTTTTTAAATCATATAACTGTTGAACGCGTTGTTGGATTTTGATTTTTCAAATTTGACATTATAGCGAATTTATCACTTTTTAAAAAGTTATTGGAAAATTTCCCCCTTAAATCAATGCAAATTGCCAAAATCGTAAATTTTTAAATCAAAACAAGAAATCGTATTTTTAAAAAATTATATAACTGTTGAACGCGTTGTTAGATTTTGATGATTTAATCGTGAAAATGTAGCGAATTTAATACGTTTTAAAAAATCATTGTAAAATTTCCATCTTAAATCAACGAAAATTGCCAAAAATTCAAATTGTCAAAAAACGCAAATTTTCAAGTCAAAACAATTTTTGTTTTAATTACGTAACTGCTGAACGCGTTCTTAGATTTGATGATTTAAACGTGAACATGTAACGAATTTAACACATTTTTAAAAATCATTGGAAAATCTCCACCTTAAATCAACGCAGATTGCCAAAATCTCATTTTTTTAAATCAAAACAAAGAATTGTATTTTTTTTAATAAATAAAGTAATAAAAGTAAATAAATAATTAAATAAAGAAACTTCGTAAGCGTTCAAATCGTTAATTGGGTGGACTATTCATGAAATTTTTCAGAATTTTTCATGAACTTGTTGTTAGTGTAGAAAAGGTGTTTAAAAAATCGATTAAAACAGTTTTGGAATTTTTTTAGGGTTTAAATGACCTTGGAAAAAGGATCAAATATGTAATTGTATGGACTATTTCCATGATTTTTTTCAGAATTTTTCATCAACTCGTTCGTCAGTAAAAAAATAATTAAAAAAAAATCGATTTACAAACTTTTGAATTTTTTCCAGTAACTAAATGACCTTGAATGACTTTTGGAAAAAAGGATCAAATATGTAATTGTATGGACTATTTTCATGATTTTTTTTCAGAATGTTTCATCCACTCGTTCGTCAGTAAAAAAATAATGATTAAAAAATCGATTTAAAAAGTTATGTTTAAAACCTTTTGAAATTTTTTCAGTGTCGAAATAACCTTAAATGACCTTGGAAAAAATGGTTAATTCGGTGGACTATTTTCATAATTTTTTTCAGAATTTTTCATCCACTCCTCCGTCAGTAAAAAAATAATGTTTATAAAACCAATTAAAAAACTTTTGGATTTTATTTTCATTATGGTCGGTCTATATGACCTTGAATTACTTTGGAAAAAACTGGCCAAATTGAGCAATTCATATGAGACTTTGAACATAAGTCTTATTTGATAATCCGAAGAACTGAAAAGCTTTTGGTAAAATTTCGTACACTGGAAGTGGATGTTTACCTTAACCGTTTTTTATTTTTCTCCGATAATTTTTTAAATATGAAAAGTACTATAAAAGCACTCAAACAAATCTTGAAGAAAGCAAAGAAATGAACATTTTTTGCTTGAAAATATTTTTCGTGAAATTAATTTTTTTTGTAATTTTTGGTTTAAAATTATGAAACGATAATACTTACAGCACATGTATTTTAATACTAATTGTAGAGAATGCCAAAATTAACAACTTATAAAGAATAAGTATTTTTCGAAATCTCTTTGGTTTTTGATTAAATTGACTATTAGAATTTAAAGTATAATTTGTCATTTTCATCTTTCATAATTTTGACGTTTTAAACGTCAGTCTTATCTGATTTTACTAAACGCTCTATGCACATTTAAAATGTGATTTCAATTGAAAATAAACCATGAAAGTGTAAACATAAAGTACTATAACATTAAATCGGAAAAAGTAACACTGTTTTTTTATTTTTATTTTTTTGCATTATTTTTGAGTTTCGGATCGTATCTTAATTTGAGCTTGTGTTATTTTTGGGGCAAATTATTTTTGGACCAGAATTTTTGTGCTCGTATTTTATATTTTTTGCCTGCTTCTTCGATTTTTTCCTTTAAATTCTGGATTTTTTTCATAAATATTCTTTATGTTGGTCACAATTTTAAAATGATCTGTTGAAATTTTCGACTTTTTTGGTCAGTATTTTGATTTTTAAGCTCGTGCTTTCGATTTCTGGTCTAAATTTTCGATTTTTGTCACAATTGTTGAATTTTTATTTGTATTTAGGATTTTTTCGGTCAAAATTTTTGATTTTATGTCCTAAGATTTCTTTATTTGGCCAAAATTTTCGAAATATTTATTAAGATTTTCGATTTTTTAACTTTTTGGTCTGCATTTTTTTTATTTTTAGGCCATGTTTTCAATCTTTTGGCCACAATTGTTAAATTTTGACCTGTATTTTCGATTTTTTGGTCCAAATTTTTGATCTTCTGTCCTAAGATTTCTTTATTCGGCTGAAATTTTTAATTTGTTTATTAAGATTTTCGATTTTTTAATCTGTATTTTTTATTTTTAGCCCCAAATTTTCGGTAAATTTTGTTTTTTTCGTCCTATATTTTAAATTTTTCAATTTTCAATTTTAGTTTCTGTTCGGAAACTTACTTTGAGGTACAGGATTATTTTGAGGGTGAAAATGGCAAACATTTTCTTTGCTTGAATTTTTTTTATCTGCATTTTTAGATCTCTAGCCTGTAATTTCTTTTTTTTTCAAAGTTTTGATTTTTGGCCTAAATATTCTTTATTTTGGCCTGCTTTTTAAAAAAAAAATTTGTCCCAAATTTTCAGTATTTGGTCTAATTTTTTGTTTTCTTGACCCATATTTTAGATTTTTTTATTTTCAATTTGAGTTTCTGTTCAGAAACTTACTTTGAGCTACAGGGTTATTTTGAAGGTGAAAACGGCAAACTATTTTTCCTTTACTTGAATCTTTTTATCTGCATTTTTGGATCTCTGGCCTGTAACTTCGTTTTCTATTCCAAATTTTTTATTTTTGACCTAAATATTCTTTATTTGATTAATTAAAACATATCTCCTTGAGAATGACCTAAGGTCGAAACTAGTCGGAGAGAAAAATAAAATCAGTGAAACAAAACCAAGTGTTTTAATTAATCAAATATATAATTATGTTTCACCACGGGTTAAGTGAGAAATTAATTAATCATAAATATTCTTTATTTTGGCGTGAAAATTTAGGTTGCGTGTTAAAAGTTTCGATTTTTTGGTCCGTATTTTTGATATTTAGGTCCTAATTGTTGGTTTAAGTTTTAGATTTTTTGTATTATATTTTAAATTTTCTAATCTGAATTATTGATTTTTATGCGCGATTTTTTGCCGGTATTTTCGAGTTTTTTTTTGGTCGGTTTTTGATTTTTTGCCCTTTACTTTTTAACCTGAATTATTGTTTTTTATTTTATTTATTTTTTGCATTATTTTCGAGTTTCTGGGTCGGAAACTTATTTTGAGCCAAAGAATTATTTTAGGGGCTGGCTAAATATTTTTTCTTTTACTTGAATTTACAATATTTTGGTCTGCATTTTTTTGGTCCATTTTTTAGATCTTTACCTTTACTTGTTTTCGCCTCAATTTATTCCAAATTTTTAATTTCTTCGCCTAAATAATCTTTATTTTGGACAACATTTTCGATGTGTTTGTTGAAATTTTCGATGTTTTAGTTTGCGTTTTTTTGATGTTTAGGCCATAGTTTTCGATATTTGGATTTTTTTGGGCCTATGTTTTAGTTTTATTGTTTAATTATTGATTTCTATTACCGAATTTTTTAGATTTTTAACCTAAAGCAGCGCTTTTTTAATGTTTTGCCAGTATTTTCAAGGTTTTGGTCTAATCGTCAAATCGGAGAAAGTAACATGATTGGCCACATCACCATTTTTTTCGTAGATGGTTAGTTGGAGGTCCTAATTTTTAATATTCGACATTCCTAATTTATCTCACAGCCAACTCTGAATAAAAATCTTGCGGCTCACGCGTTATGATAATGCTTTGTAATTATTTCCCCGATGATCACGCATTCGTTACGGTATTGGCTGGTGATGCAAATATCAAAACAGAATTGGATTTGCACTCCATTTTGTGCATAGTTAACGATGATGTGATTCACGTGTCAGTGTAATAACGGCTGCGAATATCTGAATATTGACGCGCAGGAAAACAAACAAAAAGGTGCCCTATAATTTGAAATCGAACTCTATTATGGCTCCACGGTTTCGATATACACCGAAATCTTTTATTCGAAAATATAGTTTAAATTACAATTAAATCCATAAGGTAAAATTAGAAATTAGTTTATGCAACAGTTTGGCGGGTGGCCATTTTGTTTTCAGTTGAGGAATCACAATTGTTTTATGGTATGTTGACAATACATTATTTCTAAGTTGATTTACAAATGTTTATGATAATTCAGTGGATGGTAATTTTTTTAGATTTTTTCAAAGCGCGAAATACAAATTTCGCTCTCTCCGATTTAATTTTTGAGGGTGGCCATTTTGTTTTCAGTTGAAAAATTTCAATAATATTTTTATGGGATGTCAGAAATGCATTATTTCTGAGTAGATTTAGAAAATTTTACGATAATTCCGCGCGTGTTAATTTTTTTAGATTTTTTCTAAGCGCGAAACGCAAATTCCGCTCTCTCCGATTTAATTTTTGAAGGCAGCCATTTTATTTTCAGTTGAGGAATTTCAATAACTTTTTTATGAGATGTCAGAAATGCATTATTTCTGAGTAGATTTAGAAAATTTTAAGATAATTCCGCGCGTGGTATTTTTTTTTAGATTTTTCTAAGCGCGAAATGCAAATTCCGCTCTCTCCGATTTAATTTTTGAAGGTGGCCATTTTTTTTCAGTTGAGGAATTTCAATAATTTTTTTATGGGATGTCAGAAATGCATTATTTCTGAGTAGATTTAGAAAACTTTAAGATAATTCCGCGCGTGATAATTTTTTTAAATTCTTTCTAAGCGCAAAATGCCAATTTCGATATTTTATGCGTGTATATAATTTACAGCAAATTACTCGTTTCACTCAGTTGATGAATTTATATGTTTATTTATTATTAAATAAGGCATGTACTTAGCCACAGTAACAAACACGAAATTTCCGTTTCTCTCGCCGACTCGAGAGATTGCGAACACGAAACGAATCATTTTTGTATTTATAATGCGAATAATTACTTAACGAGAATAATAATAGTTACGTTGACAGATTTATGAAAAATATAAATTATTCAGTGGTAATTTTGGGCGACGCGATTTTCCCGTCGTTTATTATTGAATGGAGGCGTGTTATTGTTATTTTTTTCCGTTTCCCGTTCCCTCGCCAAATAAAACATTAAAGTCGTTTCCTAAACGCCCCTCTCTGGATACACCGATAAATAAGCTCTTCATATATTGACTCAACGGAGCTTTATTTTATGGGGCGCTAACAAAATAACACAGAAATCTATCCGTTTGCCCAACGACCATCAATATTTAATTCGGATGTCGTAAGGGTGCGCCCTGGGCCGGGGGTGTTTTCGGTTGTGTACACTGACACAAGGGGTGGTGACGAACAGCACTCAATATTACTTATTGAAGCAACTACTTAACTGGTATTATGTGCTTTACGTTCTTTAAATAGTCGGCTAGATAAGTTAACATATGTATTGTGATCATGAAAAAATGTTCAAATTTTTTTTTTATGGAAATATCGGTTTTGGGGTCCCTAGATGCCATTTCAACAATTTCTGGAAATTTTTACTTTCTCCGTTACGAAGTACGAGAAAGTATTGTGATCGTGATTTTTTTTTTCAAAATTTTTTTTTTACGGAAATATCCGTTTTGGGTTCCCTAGATGCCATTTCAACAATTTCTGGAAAAAAATGTGTCTGTGTGTGTGTGTATGTGTGGCTGTGTGTGTCTGTGTGTGCGTAGGTTTCCGTATATTTGTGGCGACTTGTGTGACAATCAGCCTGAACTGTGGCAAATTCTCAAATTGTGGCAACTTACTCACGATGCCACAATTTTAAACTGAAATCTTAATTTTGAATAATTCTACCGATTTTTTCCCGACTATATATATTTTCCCGACTACACTCTCGTGCAAAAAAATAAAAAAAAATATGAAATGCAGGGATAACATCGCACAAAAATTCAATTTACTTCACAAAACGTCGATCTTTCAAAATAATTTTGGTTTTTGAACGTGCAGCAATTTTCAGTCGAGTTAAGAATTTTCGAAAATGTATTTTTTTCAATGACGAATTCTCTAACGGAAAAAAATTATAAAAAATAATATAAAACGCAGGAAAAAGATTCTAAAAAAAAAAATTAAACCACTTCACACGACGTCAATCATTCAAAATCATTTTGGCTTTTAGATGCGCAGCATTTATCAGTCGAGTTCGCAATTTTTGAAAATGTATTTTATTTAATGACGAATTCTCTAGCGCAAAAAATTAAAAATCAATATGAAACGCGGGAAAACAATTCTACAAAAATTCAAATCCCTTCACAAGACGTCGATCTTTTGAAAGCATTTGGGTTTTTGAATGTGCAGCAATTTTCAGTCGAGTTATGAATTCTTGAAAATATATTTTTTTCAGAGACGCACACTCGAATGCAAAATATTAAAAATTAATATGAAACGCAGGGATAAAATCCTACAAACTTCAGCTCACTTTACAAGACGTCGATCTTTCAAAATAATTTTGGTTTTTAAATGTGTAGCATTTTTCAATCGAGTTATGAATTTTTGAAAATGTATTTTTACCAATGACGCACACTCGCGTGCAAAAAAATAAAAATTCATATGAAACGCAGGGATAAAATCCTACAGAAATTCAGTTTACTTCACAAGACGTCGAACTTTCAAAATAATTTTAGCTTTTGAATCTGCAGCAATTTTCAGTCGAGTTATGAATTTTTGAAAATATATTTTTTCAATGACGCACACTTGAGAGCAAAACATTAAAAATGAATATGAAACGCAGAGATACAATTCTACAAAAATTCAGGTCACTTGACAAGACGTCGATTTCTCGAAATAATTTTGGTTTTTGAATATGTAACAATTTTGAGTCGAGTTACGGAATTAAAAAAAAAAAAAAATTCAATATCGAACTCTCGGGAGCAAAATATTCAAAAATAATATAAAACGCGGGAAAAGAGTTCTACAAAAATTCAAATCCCTTCACAAGACGTCGATCTTTCAAAATTATTATGGTTTTTGAATATGCTGCAATTTTCAGTCTAGTTATGAATTTTTGAAAATGTATTTTTTTCAATGACGCACTCTCGAAAGCAAAAAAATAAAAATTAATATGAAACGCAGCGATAAAATCTTACAAAAAAATCAGTTCACTTCACAAGACGTCGATCTTCCGAAATAATTTTGGTTTTAAAATATGCAGCAATTTTTAGTCGAGTTATGAATTTTTGAAAATGTATTTTCTTTAAAGTCGAACTCTCGAGCGCTAAAAATTAAAAATCAATATGAACCGCGGGGATAAAATCCTACAAAAATTCAGTTTACTTCGGAAGACGTCGAACTTTCAAAATAATTTTATCTTTTGAATCTGCAGCAATTTTCAGTCGAGTTATGAATTTTTGAAAATGTATTTTTTCAATGACGCACACTTGAGAGCAAAACATTAAAAATGAATATGAAACGCAGAGATAAAATTCTACAAAAATTCAGGTCACTTGACAAGACGTCGATTTCTCGAAATAATTTTGGTTTTTGAATATGTAACAATTTTGAGTCGAGTTACGGAATAAAAAAAAAAAAATTCAATATCGAACTCTCGGGAGCAAAAAATTCAAAAATAATATAAAACGCGGGAAAAGAGTTCTACAAAAATTCAAATCCCTTCACAAGACGTCGATCTCTCAAAATTATTGTGGTTTTTGAATATGCTGCAATTTTCAGTCTAGTTATGAATTTTTGAAAATGTATTTTTTCAATGACGCACACTTGAGAGCAAAACATTAAAAATGAATATGAAACGCAGAGATAAAATTCTACAAAAATTCAGGTCACTTGACAAGACGTCGATTTCTCGAAATAATTTTGGTTTTTGAATATGTAACAATTTTGAGTCGAGTTACGGGATTGAAAAAAAAAATTTTCAATATCGAACTCTCGGGAGCAAAAAATTCAAAAATAATATAAAACGCGGGAAAAGAGTTCCACAAAAATTCAAATCCCTTCACAAGACGTCGATCTTTCAAAATTATTTAGGCTTTTGAATCTGCAGCAATTTTCAGTCGAGTTATGAATTTTTGAAAATATATTTTTTCAATGACGCACACTTGAGAGCAAAACATTAAAAATGAATATGAAACGCAGAGATAAAATTCTACAAAAATTCAGGTCACTTGACAAGACGTCGATTTCTCGAAATAATTTTGGTTTTTGAATATGTAACAATTTTGAGACGAGTTACGGAATTAAAAAAAATTCAATATCGAACTCTCGGGAGCAAAAAATTCAAAAATAATATAAAACGCGGGAAAAGAGTTCTACAAAAATTCAAATCCCTTCACAAGACGTCGACCTTTTAAAATTATTGTGGTTTTTGAATATGCTGCAATTTTCAGTCTAGTTATGAATTTTTGAAAATGTATTTGTTTCAATGACGCACTCTCGGAAGCAAAAAAATAAAAACTAATATGAAAAGCAGCGATAAAATCTTACAAAAAAAAAGTTAACTTAACAAGACGTCGATCTACCGAAATAATTTTGGTTTTAAAATATGCAGCAATTTTGAGTCGAGTTATGAATTTTTGAAAATGTATTTTCTTCAATGTCGAACTCTCGAGCGCAAAAAATTAAGAATCAATATGAACCGCGGGGATAAAATCCTACAAAAATTCAGTTTACTTCACAAGACGTCGATCTTCTAAAATAATTTAGGCTTTTGAATCTGCAGCAATTTTCAGTCGAGTTATGAATTTTTGAAAATGTATTTTTTCAATGACGCACACTTGAGAGCAAAACATTAAAAATGAATATGAAACGCAGAGATAAAATTCTACAAAAATTCAGGTCACTTGACAAGACGTCGATTTCTCGAAATAATTTTGATTTTTGAATATGTAACAATTTTGAGTCGAGTTACGGGATTGAAAAAAAAAAAATTTCAATATCGAACTCTCGGGAGCAAAAAATTCAAAAATAATATAAAACGCGGGAAAAGAGTTCTACAAAAATTTAAATCACTTCAGAAGACGTCGATCTTTCAAAATTATTGTGGTTTTTGAATATGCTGCAATTTTCAGTCTAGTTATGAATTTTTGAAAATGTATTTTTTCAATGACGCACACTTGAGAGCAAAACATTAAAAATGAATATGAAACGCAGAGATAAAATTCTACAAAAATTCAGGTCACTTGACAAGACGTCGATTTCTCGAAATAATTTTGGTTTTTGAATATGTAACAATTTTGAGACGAGTTACGGAATTAAAAAAAATTCAATATCGAACTCTCGGGAGCAAAAAATTCAAAAATAATATAAAACGCGGGAAAAGAGTTCTACAAAAATTCAAATCCCTTCACAAGACGTCGACCTTTTAAAATTATTGTGGTTTTTGAATATGCTGCAATTTTCAGTCTAGTTATGAATTTTTGAAAATGTATTTGTTTTAATGACGCACTCTCGGAAGCAAAAAAATAAAAACTAATATGAAAAGCAGCGATAAAATCTTACAAAAAAAAAGTTAACTTAACAAGACGTCGATCTACCGAAATAATTTTGGTTTTAAAATATGCAGCAATTTTTAGTCGAGTTATGAATTTTTGAAAATGTATTTTCTTCAATGTCGAACTCTCGAGCGCAAAAAATTAAGAATCAATATGAACCGCGGGGATAAAATCCTACAAAAATTCAGTTTACTTCACAAGACGTCGATCTTCTAAAATAATTTAGGCTTTTGAATCTGCAGCAATTTTCAGTCGAGTTATGAATTTTTGAAAATGTATTTTTTCAATGACGCACACTTGAGAGCAAAACATTAAAAATGAATATGAAACGCAGAGATAAAATTCTACAAAAATTCAGGTCACTTGACAAGACGTCGATTTCTCGAAATAATTTTGGTTTTTGAATATGTAACAATTTTGAGTCGAGTTACGGAATTGAAAAAAAAAAAATTTCAACATCGAACTCTCGGGAGCAAAAAATTCAAAAATAATATAAAACGCGGGAAAAGAGTTCTACAAAAATTTAAATCACTTCAGAAGACGTCGATCTTTCAAAATTATTGTGGTTTTTGAATATGCTGCAATTTTCAGTCGAGTTATGAATTTTTGAAAATGATTTTTTTTAATGACGAATACTCGGCAAAAAAATACAAATTAATATCTCCATCGATTGTTAATATTTTGAAGGTGCCAGAAAAATAATAATAAATTTACATAGTGTAAATCAGATTTTTGCGCAGAACATGCGGCGATTGTGGGTGTTTTAACAACTCTATCTGCAGAATAAATAGACTATATTTCTACAATTAAATATTTATAATTTTAATAACGCTGCTTCGTAAAGTTAGTATTGTAACAATTTTGCTACTAAATTTGTCTATTAAATTTTGCAATTAAATTTTGCTATAAAATTTTGCTAAAAGGCATTTGATAAAGTTTTGTGCACCGTTAATGGGAATTTTTAAAATATGATTTCAATTGAAAATAAATCATGAAAATGGCTATGATATCATCAAGTCGGAGAAAGTAACATGATAGCCACATCACCATTTTTTTTCAGTTAAAAATCAAATCAATTGAAATACAGAACAACAGCAAAGTGAGTTAAACTAAACTTCCGTTTATCGTTATTACACAGAACGACTCCGGCGGAGATAGGACAAAACTATCATTAAATAAAGGCAGAGGGTAAATTCCAGCGCCCATTTGCATTTCCCGTGAAAGTGAAATAAATCCGTTTAAATGGAAATTAGGGCCGATGCAGGGCGGTTTGCGCGAGACAAACGGGAAGTAATAGCGAATAAATATTTGTGTAAAAATAAATTCGGCGAGAGAACTAGGGGGGAAGAAGTTAAAAGCCCCCCCCCCCCCACCTACTTCTCCGCTCCAGTGGCGTCAATTAAAAGTGGAAAAGGGCGGCTCTCTCCTTTCAAGCTCTGTCACTTTCGATGCTAAATAATGATAATCGGGCGTACCACTGCATAGTCATTAAGTCCTGAGAGAGGGTGGATTGCTTGATCCATTTTAGTCGCGCCGAGATATGTTTTCTTATTAAATATAAATATTATTCAAATGGGCGCAGCTGTCGCTGAAAGGGGTGACTTAGCGGGGAAGCGCCATCAAATATAAACACTTATGTAAATACCGCCCATCATGCATTATTCTGAACGCTTATAAATCTCTTAAGTGACCCAGTCATGCATTTATAAATATTCATCAAATCTTATAATCTTCCGCGTGCATTCGGTCTTACGAAATGCAATTAATACGTATTAACAACCCCGAGATTATTCATTCGAGCACTAACGGGAGACTATTTGCCAGTTGAGTACTATTTACTAACTGAAACTTTTGGAAAATAAAATTTTCATGCAATAGAAAAAAATGTTTCACATAAAATCAAGTAAATCTACCGACGAATACAAATTGTTTCCACGTACAGAAGCAGATTTGATCTTTCTAAACATGTAAAACTCTTTAAAATATTGCGTTCCATAGTTGGGATACCTAGAAAGAAAAAAATCGGATGGTGCTAAGTGCTTGGATCCACTTTCAGTGAGAAAGAGGGTCAAAATATTATCGCGTAAAATACATGCATGCTAAATAATATTCAGAATTAGCAACGGCGAATTGGCCAAGCCGAATTGGCCAAGACGAATTGGCCAAGCCGAATTGGCCAAGCCGAATTGGCCAAGACGAATTGGCCAAGACGAATTGGCCAAGGCGAGTTGGCCAAGGCGAATTGGCCAAGACGAATTGACCACGATGAATCGGCCAGGGCTCGCTAAGTCCGAAAAAGTTCACATACGAGGATTACTTCACTTTCTACAAGAATCTCACGCAACGACAGGAAGTAGAGATGATCTTCAATGAACTGTTGGTAATTAAAATTAAAATTAATTTGTTTGTGCTAACAGTTAAACTCTGAGTAATCTAAATTAAAATTAATTTATTTGAACCGTACGAATAAATTAAGAAGTTGAAGATTACATGATCCGTGCGTTCTGTAAAAATCTGAAAAAACCCATCACCAGATTTTGATAGAATCGGCGAGGAACAGAACGTAACGTCATTGTAGGATTTTTTTTTATTTTTCGAGTTAAAAAAAATTGAAAATATAATTGCCGCATACTCGAAACTTTACAAATGCACTCAAAATACATTCTTCGTCACGATTTCTAAAAAATCTAAACACAATTCTTCACGACATTTTGAAATAATCATCGCAGTACACGAAGTATCGACATTCTAAGATTGAGAAGAAAAAAATAGAATAATTGTCATATATTCAAAACTCTACTAATTTTCTCAAAATACATTATTTTTGCGATTCCTAAGAAATCTAAACACAATTCTTAACTGGAGTTTAAGATAATCATCGCAGAACACAACGTATCGCCATTCTGAGATTGATTATTTTTTTTGAGAGAGAAAAAAAAAATAGGAAAATAATTGCCACACACTTAAAACTTTACAAATTTACCCAAAATACATTCGTTTTATAATTTCTAAAAAATCTAAACACAATTCTTAACTGGATTTTGAAATAATAATCACAGAACACAACGTATCGTTATTCTGAGATTGGACTTTTTTTCAGAGAGAAAAAAAATAGAAAAACAATTGCCACATTCTTGAAACTTTACAAATTTACCCAAAACACATTCGTTTTATGATTTCTAAAAAATCTGAACACAATTCTTAACTGGATTTTGAAATAATCATCGCAGAACACAACGTATCGTCATTCTCAGATAAATTTTTTTTTTGAGAGAGAAAAAAAATAGAAAAACAATTGCCACATAGTTGAAACTTTACAAATTTACCCAAAATACATTCATTTCACGATTTCTAAAAAATCTAAACACAATTCTTAACTGGATTTTGAAATAATCATCGCAGAACATAACGTATCGCCATTCTGAGATTTAACTTTTTTTTAAGAGAGAAAAAAAAATGGAAAAACAATTGCCACATACTTGAAACTTTACAAATTTACCTAAAATACATTCGTTTTATGATTTCTAAAAAATCTAAACACAATTCTTGACTGGATTTTGAAATAATCATCGCAGAACACAACGTATCGTCATTCTGAGATTGAACTTTTTTTTGAGAGAGAAAAAAAAATAGAAAAAGAATTGCCACATACTTGAAACTTTACAAATTTACCCAAAATACATTCATTTTACGATTTCTAAAAAATCTAAACACAATTCTTAACTGGATTTTAAAGTAATCATCGCAGAACACAACGTATCGTCATTCTGAGATTAATTTTTTTTTCGAGAGAAAAAAAAATAGGAAAACAATTGCCACATACTTGAAACTTTACAAATTTACCCAAAATACATTCATTTTACGATTTCTAAAAAATCTGAACACAATTCTTAACTGGATTTTGAAATAATCATCGCAGAACACAACGTATCGTCATTCTGAGATTGAACTTTTTTTTGAGAGAGAAAAAAATAGAAAAACAATTGCCACATGCTTAAAACTTTACAAATTTACCCAAAATACATTCGTTTTATGATTTCTAAAAAATCTAAACACAATTCTTAGCTCGATTTTGAAATAATCATCGCAGAACACAACGTATCGTCATTCTGAGAATAAACTTTTTTTTTGAGAGAGAAAAAAAAAGAAAAACAATTGCCACACACTTGAAACTTTACAAATTTACCCCAAAAACATTCGTTTTATGATTTCTAAAAAATCTAAACACAATTCTTAACTGGATTTTGAAATAATCATCGCAGAACACAACGTATCGTCATTCTGAGTATAACTTTTTTTTTAAAGAGAGAAAAAAAAATAGAAAAACAATTGTTACATACTTGAAACTTTACAAATATACCCTAAACACATTCGTTTTATGATTTCTAAAAAATCTAAACACAAGTCTTTACTGGATTTTGAAATAATCGTCGCAGAACACAACGTTTCGCCATTCTGAGATTGAACTTTTTTTTGTGAGAGAAAAAAAAAATTGAAAAACAATTGCCACATACTTAAAACTTTACAAATTTTCCCAAAATACAATCATTTTACAATTTCTAAGAAATCTAAACACAATTCCTAACTGGATTTTGAAATAATGATCGCAGAACACAACGTATCGTCATTCTGAGATTTACCTTTTTTTTGAGGGAGAAAAAAAAAATAGAAAAACAACTGCCACATACTTGAAACTTTACAAATTTACCCAAAATACATTCGTTTTATGATTTATAAAAAATCTAAACACAATTCTTAACAGGATTTTGAAATAATCATCGCAGAACATAACGTATCGTCATTCTGAGATTGAACTTTTTTTTTGAGAGAGAAAAAAAAATAGGAAAACAATTGCCACATACTTGAAACTTTACAAACTTACCCTAAATACATTCATTTTACGATTTATAAAAAATCTAAACAAAATTCCTGACTGGATTTTGAAATAATCATCGCAGAACACAACGTATCGTCATTCTAAGATTTAACTTTTTTTGAGAGAGAGAGACAAAAATAGAAAAACAATTACCACCTACTTGAAAGTTTACAAATTTACCCAAAATACATTCATTTTACGATTTCTAAAAAATCTAAACACAATTCTTAACTGGATTTTGAAATAATCATCGCAGAACACAACGTATCGTCATTCTGAGATTGAACTTTTTTTTGGAGAGAGAAAAAAAAAGGAAAACAATTGCCACATACTTGAAACTTTACAAACTTACCCTAAATACATTCATTTTACGATTTCTAAAAAATATAAACACAATTCTTAACTGGATTTTGAAATAATCATCACAGAACACAACGTATCGTCATTCTGAGATTGAACTTTTTTTTGAGAGAGAGAAAAAATAGGAAAACAATTGCCACATACTTGAAACTTTACAAACTTACCCTAAATACATTCATTTTACGATTTCTAAAAAATCTAAACACAATTCTTAACTGGATTTTGAAATAATCATCGCGGAACACAACGTATCGTCATTCTGAGATTGAACTTTTTTTGAGAGAAAAAAAAAATTGAAAAACAATTGCCACACACTTAAAACTTTACAAATTTACCCAAAATATATTCGTTTTATGATTTATAAAAAATCTAAACACAATTCTTAACAGGATTTTGAAATAATCATCGCAGAACATAACGTATCGTCATTCTGAGATTGAACTTTTTTTTGAGAGAGAGAAAAAATAGGAAAACAATTGCCACATACTTGAAAATTTACAAACTTACCCTAAATACATTCATTTTACGATTTCTAAAAAATCTAAACACAATTCCTAACTGGATTTTGAAATAATCATCGCGGAACACAACGTATCGTCATTCTGAGATTGAACTTTTTTTTTGAGAGAGAAAAAAATAGAAAAACAATTGCCACATACTTGAAACTCTACAAATTTACCCAAAATACATTCGTTTTATGATTTCTAAAAAATCTAAACACAATTCTTAACTGGATTTTGAAATAATCATCGCAGAACACAACTTATCGTCATTCTGACATTAAACTTTTTTTTGAGAGAGAAAAAAAAATAGAAAAATAATTGCCAGATACCTCAAACTTTACAAATTTACCCAAAATACATTCGTTTTATAATTTCTAAAAAATCCAAACACAATTCTTAACTGGATTTTGAAATAATTATCACAGAACATAACGTATCGTCATTCTGAGATTAATTTTTTTTTTGAGAGAGAAAAAAAAATAGAAAAACAATATCCACATACTTGAAACTTTACAAATTTACGCAAAATACATTCATTTTACGATTTATAAAAAATCTGAACACAAATCTTAAGTGGATTTTCAAATAATCATCGCAGAACACAACGTATCGTCATTCTGAGATCAAAAAAACAATTGTTACATACTTGAAACTTTATAAATTTACCCAAAATACATTCATTTTACGATTTCTAAAAAATCTAAACTAAATTCTTAACTGGATTTTGAAATAATCATCGCAGAACACAACGAATTGTCTTTCGGGATTAAACTTTTTTTTTAGAGAGAAAAAAAAAGAAAAACAATTGCCACATACTTGAAACTTCACAAATTTACCCAAAATACATTCGTTTTATGATTTCTAAAAAATCTAAACACAATTCTTAACTGGATTTTGAAATAATGATCACAGAACACAACGTATCGTCATTCTGAGATTTACCTTTTTTTTGAGGGAGAAAAAAAAATAGAAAAACAACTGCCACATACTTGAAACTTTACAAATTTACCCAAAATACATTCGTTTTATGATTTATAAAAAATCTAAACACAATTCTTAACAGGATTTTGAAATAATCATCGCAGAACATAACGTATCGTCATTCTGAGATTGAACTTTTTTTTTGAGAGAGAAAAAAAAAGGAAAACAATTGCCACATACTTGAAACTTTACAAACTTACCCTAAATACATTCATTTTACGATTTCTAAAAAATATAAACACAATTCTTAACTGGATTTTGAAATAATCATCACAGAACACAACGTATCGTCATTCTGAGATCGAACTTTTTTTTGAGAGAGAGAAAAAATAGGAAAACAATTGCCACATACTTGAAACTTCACAAATTTACCCTAAATACATTCATTTTACGATTTATAAAAAATCTAAACACAATTCTTAACTGGATTTTGAAATAATCATCGTAGAACACAACGTATCGTCATTCTGAGATTGAATTTTTTTTTAGAGAGAGAAAAAAATAGGAAAACAATTGTCACATACTTGAAACTTTACAAATTTACTCAAAACGCAGTCTTCTTACATCTCAAACAAAACGTATCGATATTATTCACCGCAAACGCACAAAACAGACATCTGCACCATTTGTAACGCGCCTTTAATAACACCCCCTAAGGGTATTTCTGTTTCATATTGAATGGATGGCTGATTTATATTATAATCCCGATGTAACAGTTATCCTGATTTGTATTGGATATAAAGGGATCTCCACGTACAGCCTAAAAGAATTAAGTTGTAATTTTCTTTGGAGGGTCGGAAGAAGGGCGCGAGAGGTTACTTTCTTTTCGGGCTGCCATATTAAAATGGCTTCAATTATATAGCAATTTGTCTTGATTTATTGCGGCTCTCCTGCCTACGTGTAGTTCCTGCGAGGGCGGTGAAATATTGAAATACAATGAGGTACCGGAATGTTCCGGGATCAGGCTAAAACGGTATTAAAATTTTACTTTTATCGCTTAAATAAAAGATTCAGACGAGGAAAGAATGAAGAAATATTGAGTGAATTCATTAAATTTCGAATACAAAGTGAACAGAGTGCGAAAATGAATTTTTCTAATAATATATTAGAAATGGAATAAATTTGTAATGGATTGTAGGATATCAGTTTAATTATTACCCAATTAAAAAAATTGGAAATTTAGCAAAATGAATTTGTATAAATTTTCCAATGATTTACAATCTTATTTTTTTGTCAAACTGCGTAGTGTTGAAGTCCCCAAAAATAAGATAAAATAAAATAACCTACAACCACTTTGTAATTGATAAATTTTGAACTGTTTTCACCAATCGTAAGTGACTTATTATGAATACAGCACAAATAAATGTAACACATAAGTTGTAATTTTATTAAAACTTACGTGTTACGTGATGTTATATACTTTTTAGCCAATTATAATTAACGTCAGGTGAGCACGCTTTATTTGTCTGTTAGTCTTTAAATATAAAAAGTGATAGTGACATTTAAATGTCAGATTACAAAATATTGGTTATATGATAACTTAGCAGAATGAGTAAAACAATGGGTATCCGTAAAGTTGTTCAATCAATGTGTTAGACAATGCATGTTCGGAAGATAATTCGTTTATTTACTGAGTAGTCATCCCTTATTACCATTACTTGGCAATTTTACTTGCCCATGATTTACAACTGATGGTTCTTTAATGAAATTCCAAATATTATAACACCATCATAAATTATGCATATGCGGAATATGATACACACTTGTTAATGATACGCCCGAATAATCCCAAATGGAATGAAAACAAATTCCCGAAACGTCGAAGGGGTGCATTTACGCGACAGCGCCGACCCCAAAAAATAAGTAATTTAATGTCGTGCGTCTCGTGTTTAAAGGGGGATGGAGTGCGCACGAGTTAATTAAGTTCGTCATGTCGGCACCGCTCTGTAGGGATGTTTCACCTCTGGTTGTGTCGTTATATTACACTCCAGTAATATTTTATATGGCCGGGGTCGAGTAACATATTGAGTTCTGTGGGGTTGCCCCCCTGAGTCAGTACACGTTTTGATGGCTGAAACGGACCTTATATGAAAGCTTTTTTAACGTCGGAATTCGAGTAAATATTGAATAACTTTTTACTTTCCCCGTTACGAAGTACGAGAAAGTATTGATCGTGATTTTTTTGTCAAAAATTTTTTTTACGGAAATATCCGTTTTGGGGTCCCTAGATGCCATTTCAACAATTTCTGGAAAAAAAAAATTTGTGTCTGTGTGTGTGTCTGTGCGCGCTGTATCTCAAAAACTAATAGACCAATTGATATGAAACTTTGAACATACGTTTTATTTGATAATCCGGAGAACTGAAAAGCTTTTGGTAAAATTTCGTACACCGGAAGTGGGTGTTTACCTTAACTGTTTTTTGTTTTTTGCCAATATTTTCTTAAATATGAAAAATATCACAAAAACATTTAAACAAACATTGAAGACAACAAAGAAATGAACATCTTTTGCTTGAAAATATTTTTCATAAAATCATTGCTATTCGAGAAAAAATGTATTATTATTTTTTTAATTTTTGGTTTATAATTATGAAACGATAATAGTTGCAACAAATTTATTTTAATAATAATTGTAGAGAATGCCAAAATGAACAACTTCTAAAGAATAAGTTTTATTCTAAATCTCGTTAGTTTTTGAGTAAACCGAGTTTTTGAATTTGAAGTATAATTTTTCCATCTTTCATAATTTTGACGTTTTAAACGCCAGTTTCATCCGAGTTTACGCAACGCTCGATGTACATTCAAAATATGATTTCAATAAACCATGAAAACGTAAATATAAATGATACTATCAAGTCGGAGAAAGTACCATGTGGCCATCATGTTACCATTTTTTCTCTACATAACAGTCTGCTTTGAGCGCTGTATCTCAAAAAATGGTGATGTGGCCATCATGTTACTTTCTCCGACTTTATATTTACGGTTTCATGGGTTTATTTTCAATTAAAATCATATTTTAAATGTACATCGAGCGTTGCGTAAACTCGGATGAAACTGACGTTTAAAACGTCAAAATCATGAAATATGGAAAAATTATACTTCAAATTCAAAAACTCGATTTACTCAAAAACTAACGAGATTTCGAAAAAAAAAATTCTTTAGAAGTTGTTCATTTTGGCATTCTCTACAATTATTATTCACATAAATTTGCTGTAACTATTATCGTTTCATAATTATAAACCAAAAATTAAAAAAAATTAATAAACTTTTTTCTCGAATAGCAATGATTTTATGAAAAATATTGTCAAACAAAAGATGTTCATTTCTTTGTGGTCTTTGATGTTTGTTTAAATGTTTTTGTGATATTTATCATATTTAAGAAAATATTGGCAAAAAACAAAAAACAGTTAAGGTAAACACCCACTTCCGGTGTACGAAATGTTACCAAAAGCTTTTTAGTTCTTCGGATTATCAAATAAGACGTATGTTCAAAGTTTCATATCAATTGCTTTGTTAGTTTTTGAGATACAGCACACACAGACACACACACACACAACACACACACACACACACACACACACACACACACACAGACACAAAAAATTGTTTTCCAGAAATTGTTGAAATGGCATCTAGGGACCCCAAAATGGATATTTCCGTAAAAAAACTTTTTGAAAAAAAAATCACGATCACAATACTTTCTCGTACTTCGTAACGGAGAAAGTAAAAACTAATACAGAAATGACAATGAAACTTGAACATAAGTGTTATTTGAAAATCTGAAAAACTGTAAAGCTTTTGGTAAAATTTCGTATTTCCGAATATTTACTTTAGCAGTTTTTTGTTCTTTTCGCCTTTTTGGGACTTCAGGACAAAGTTTTCAGAACTTTTTTAAGGACATTTTTAAAAGACCTTTCCTCGAGGATTCTTTTTCAGAATATGTTAAGAAATTTTTTTAGGACCTTCATTTTCAATTTCTTTTCAAAATTTTATTAACAGGATTTTTTTTTCAGGAATTTTTTCTCGGGACGTTTTTGGGACTTTCTTAAGAATTCTTTGTCGAGGACTTATTTTCGGGATTCTTTTCAGAAAAAAAATTTCTGAATTTTCTTCATAACATTTTTTAGAATTTTTCTTTTCATAACCCTTTTTGGACCTTTGTAAGGATTCTTTCAGATATTTTTGGCATTTTTTTAAGACTACTTTCTAAACCTTTTATTTCAGGAATTTTGTTAAGGACTTATTTTATGCCTTTTTTCAGGACTCTGGGATTTTTTTCAGGAGAATTTCTTTAGATCCTTTTAGGGACCATTTTAAGAACTTTTTACAATGCTTTGTTTTCAGATTTTTTTTGTTTGTTTATTTTTTAAAGATGTTATTTTCGGGGTAATTTTTCAGGGAATGTTTTTACAGGACAATTTTTTATGATATTTCATCAGGGCTCTTTTTCTGAAAATTCTTCAGGATTTATTTTAGGACTTTTTAGGTCTCCTTTTCGGGACATTTATTTCTGATATTTTGTATGATGACTATTTTTCTGGAGTTTTTTTTTTTACGGCTTTTATCTGGACAGTTTTTCAAGACTTTATTTCTTAAGAACCTCTTGTTCGGGACTTCGTTTTGGGATTCTTTTCAGAATTTTCTTCATTGCATTTTTTCAGTATTATTTTTTCAAACCTTCTTTACAGGACTTTTTTCAGTACTATAATTCAGGACATTTTTTATGGGATTAATTTTCAGGACTTCTTGTTCCGGTTTTTTTTTAAGACTATTTTTGGGATTTCTTCAGAACTTTTTCAGGTCTTTTTTAATAACCTTTTTACAGGGTTTTTTCATAAATGTTCTTTTATGATTCTTTTACGATGTTATCTCCATAATTCTTTTTCAAAACTGTTATTACAGGACTTTTTTTCAGGATATTTTATCAAGACTCATTTTTTTAACTTTTCCAAGACATTCTTCAGGACTTTGGCATAACTTATTTTAGGACTATCCTTCGGGACTTTTTAGGACTCTTTTTGGACGTCTTTCAGGATTTTTTAGGACTTTTTTTGGACGTCTTTCAGGATTTTTTAAACGACATTTATTTCTGGTGTTTTATACGAAGACTTAATTTATCAGGTTTTTTTTGCAGTAATTTTTTCAGGACTTTTTTCACGGCTCTTTTTCACAACTTTTTAACAGGAATCTTTTTTCAAGACTTTATTTCCAAAACTGTTTTTCCAGGACTTTTTTTGTAAGAATTCTTTTTTAGGACATTCTTTCAGGACTTTATTTCTGGTCTTTTTGAAGGACCTGTTTTTCAAGACATTTTTTGTCAGGACTCTTTTTTCAAGACTTTCTGGTTCAGGACTTTTATTGGGTTTTTTAGTACTTTTTAATTAGATCTGTTTTTGAAAATCTTTTACAGGACTTTCTTGTTCAGGGCTTTTAAATCAGGACTATTTTAAGAAATTTTTTTCAGGATGTTCTTGTTCAGATCTTTTGTTAGGTTTTTTAGGACTTTTTAATGAGGACTATTTTTAGAAATCCTTTTCGAGACTTTCTTGTTCATGACTTTTAAGAGATTTTTTTTAGGACTTTTTAATCGGGATCATTTTTAGAAATCTTTTTCAAGACTTTTTTTAGTTTTTCAGTAAACTTAAATTATTAGAATTTATAACATCATTTTTACCTTTCATAATTTTGACGTTTCAAACGTCATCACTATTCGATCATGAGAAACGCTCGATTTAAAATATGATTTAAATTGAAAATAATGAATGAATCTATAAATATAAATAACTATTAAACCATCAAATCGGAGAAAGTAACATGATGGCCACATCACCATTTTTTTGTAATAAAATAAATCGTCTGTCGTAATGTAAATTTCGAGATGAACCCGAACCGTCCACTATTTTTGAATTGATTAGTTGATGGTCTACTGCTATTTTTATTTCTGTAATCCTGTTACTCCTTGTTGAAATTTTTGTGTAAAAATTTTGTTAAAAATAAATTAAAACCGTGAAATTATTTTAGCGCCCAAATTACTCTTTTCATTTCTGCGATCCTGTTACTCCTGGTTGAAATTTTTGTGTGAAAATTTTGTCAAAAATCAATAAAATGTGAAATTATTTTCGCGCCCTAATTACTCTTTTAATTTCTGCCATCCTGTTACTCCTGGTGGAAATTTTTGCGTGAAAATTTTGTTAAAAATAAATTAAAAACGTGAAATTATTTTCGCGCCCAAATTACTCTTTTCATTTCTGCTATACTGTTTTTTTTTCAGAAATATTTTCTTTGTAGATTAATTCGAATAAAATTAGACATTCTCTCAAAGTCTACTGCTTTGATTATTTTTTCAAAATTGCACAGCACGCGGCACAAGTATCATAAATAATAAAAATTCTGAATTTCACCCTCTATTTTCTAACGACTACCAACCCCTAATACTTCAAAACTAAGGGACACATACTTTGTAACAATAGTATGCATAATCTTTGTTCCCGACGCACATACATATATCACGTGTAAATATTTGTTTTATGTAACCCCCAAAATTATAAACAACGAACCCTTCGCTCATGAGGGTGGACGCATCCCTTTGTACCATCAAGCACACAAGAACACATTACACACCACGAGATCTCCAGCCCTATTATTCAGTATCGGGGTTGGATCATAAAAAGTGTAATCTAATCGTAGGGATAAGTAAGAGATGCCCCTTATTTGATACTAATAACGGGATGTCAAAATAATGTATTCATTGGGAAGGAGGGGATGTATACAGCGTGTTACATGAACGGTTGTTATTATACGGTCTTTTAAAAGATTAAGGGGGAAGGAGTCGAAAATTGATGATGATAATTTGTAATTACCCATTAGTATCGTCATTAAAGGGTTAATACTGTAGCGGTTCAGTTTATTTTTTACTTTCTCCGTTACGAAGTACGAGAAAGTATTGTGATCGTGATTTTCTTTTCAAAAATTTTTTTTACGGAAATATCCGTTTTGGGGTCCCTAGATGACATTTCAACAATTTCTGGAAAAAAAAAATTTGTGTCTGTGTGTGTGTGTGTGTCTGTGCGCGCTGTATCTCAAAAACTAATAGAGCAATTGATATGAAATTTTGAACAAACGTCTTATTTGATAATCCGAAGAACTGAAAAGCTTTTGGTAAAATTTCATACACCGGAAATGGGTGTTTACCTTAACTGTTTTTTGTTTTTTGGCAATATTTTCTTAAATATGAAAAACATCACAAAAACATTTTAACAAATATTGAAGACAATAAAGAAATTCAATTATTTTGTTTAAAAACATTTTTCATAAAATCATTGTTATTTAAGAAAAAAAATTATAATTTTTTTTTTCATTTTTGGTATACAATTATGAAACGCTAAAAGTTACAGCAAATTTATGTTAATAATAATTGTAGAGAATGCCAAAATGAACAATTTATGAAGAATAAGTTTTTTTCGAAATCTCTTTAGTTTTCGAGTAAGCTGAGTCTTTTTAATTTGAAGTACATTTTTCCATTTTTCATAATTTTGACGTTTTAAACGTCAGTTTTGTCCGAGTCTACGAAACGTTCGATGCACACTTAAAATATGATTTAAATTGAAAATAAACCATGGAAGCGTAAATATAAATGATACCATCAAGTCGGAGAAAGTAACATGATGGCCACATCACCATTTTTTCTCTACATAACAGTCTGTCTGTGCTTGCTGTATCTCAAAAACTAATACAGAAATGACCATGAAACTTTGAACATAAGTGTTATTTCAGAATCCGAAGAACTGGAATTTTCGAATATTTACCTTAACAGTTTTTTGTTCTTTTAGCCTTTTTGGGACTTCAGGACAATGTTTTCAGAACTTTTTTCAAGTCTTTTTAAGGCCTTTTTTTTTCTTTGAGGATTCTTTTTCAGGACTTGTTAAGAAATTTTTTTCAAGACTTATTTTTCTTTCAGGACCTTTATTTTTAGGTTTTCTTTTCAAAATTTCATCAACGGGATATTTTTTCAGGATTTTTTTCTCTGGACGTGTTACGAATTAAAATATTCTGCGGAAGATTCTGTGCGCGGTTGAGAATATTTTAAATAATTTTGCCATTTAGTTCAAATTCGTTGATTATTAAAAAAAATTATGAATTTTTGAAGCAATAATTGCATGTTAGAGCGATCATGAATTTCAAAAATAAAAAAAAAATATTTCAACTGGCGATACATGTTTTTATTAGTAACAATACACTTCCTACATTCTTTAGCTTTAACAATTTTGTTATTTAGTTCAAATCCGTTGATTATTAAAAAAGTTATGAATTTTTGAAGCAATAATTGCACGTGAAAGCGATCATGAATTTTAAAAATTCTAAAAAAAAATATTTCAACTGCCGATACATGTTTTTATTAGTAACAATACACTTCTTACATTCTTTAACTTTAATAATTTTGTTATTTAGTTCAAATCCGTTGATTATTAAAAAAGTTATGAATTTTTGAAGCAATAATTGCACGTTAAAGCGATTACGAATTTCAAAAATTCTAAAAAAAATATTTCAACTCGCGGTACATGTTTTTATTAGTAACAATACACTTTTAACATTCTTTAACTTTAATGATTTTGTTATTTAGTTCAAATCCGTTGATTATTAAAAAAGTTATGAATTTTTGAAGCAATAATTGCACGTTAAAGCGATCATGAATTTTAAAAATTCGAAAAAAAAAATATTTCAACTACCGATACATATTTTTATTACTAACAATACACTTCTTACATTCTTTAACTTTAATAATTTTGTTATTTAGTTCAAATCCGTTGATTATTAAAAAAGTTATGAATTTTTGAAGCAATAATTGCACGTTAAAGCGATTACGAATTTCAAAAATTCTAAAAAAAATATTTCAACTCGCGGTACATGTTTTTATTAGTAACAATACACTTTTTACATTCTTTAACTTTAATGATTTTGTTATTTAGTTCAAATCCGTTGATTATTAAAAAAGTTATGAATTTTTGAAGCAATAATTGCACGTTAAAGCGATTACGAATTTCAAAAATTCTAAAAAAATATTTCAACTCGCGGTACATGTTTTTATTAGTAACAATACACTTCTTACATTCTTTAACTTTAATAATTTTGTTATTTAGTTCAAATCCGTTGATTATTAAAAATGTTATGAATTTTTGAAGCAATAATTGCACGTTAAAGCGATTACGAATTTCAAAAATTCTAAAAAAATATTTCAACTCGCGGTACATGTTTTTATTAGTAACAATACACTTTTTACATTCTTTAGCTTTAACAATTTTGTTATTTAGTTCAAATCCGTTGATTATTAAAAAAGTTATGAATTTTTGAAGCAATAATTGCACGTTAAAGCGATCATGAATTTTAAAAATTCTAAAAAAAATATTTCAACTGCCGATACATGTTTTTATTAGTAACAGTACACTTCTTACATTCTTTAACTTTAATGATTTTGTTATTTAGTTCAAATCCGTTGATTATTAAAAAAGTTATGAATTTTTGAAGCAATAATTGCACGTTAAAGCGATTACGAATTTCAAACATTCTAAAAAAATATTTCAACTCGCGGTACATGTTTTTATTAGTAACAATACACTTCTTACATTCTTTAACTTTAATGATTTTGTTATTTAGTTCAAATCCGTTGATTATTAAAAAAGTTATGAATTTTTGAAGCAATAATTGCACGTTAAAGCGATTACGAATTTCAAACATTCTAAAAAAATATTTCAACACGCGATACATGTTTTTATTAGTAACAATACACTTTTTACATTCTTTAACTTTAATAATTTTGTTATTTAGTTCAAATCCGTTGATTATTAAAAAAGTTATGAATTTTTGATGCAATAATTGCACGTTAAAGAGATCATGAATTTTAAATATTCTAAAAAAAAAATTCAACTGCCGATACATGTTTTATTAGTAACAATACACTTCTTACATTCTTTAACTTTAATAATTTTGTTATTAAGTTCAAATCCGTTCATTATTAAAAATGTTATGAATTTTTGAAGCAATAATTGCACGTTAAAGTGATTAGGAATTTCAAAAATTCTAAAAAAATATTTCAACTCGCGATACATGTTTTTATTAGTAACAATACACTTCTTACATTCTTTAACTTTAATAATTTTGTTATTTAGTTCAAATCCGTTGATTATTAAAAAGTTATGAATTTTTGATGCAATAATTGCACGTTAAAGCGATCATGAATTTTAAAAATTCTAAAAAAAAATTTCAACTGCCGATACATGTTTTTATTAGTAACAATACACTTCTTGCATTCTTTAGCTTTAATAATTTTGTTATTTAGTTCAAATCTGTTGATTATTAAAAAAGCTATGAATTTTTGAAGCAATCATTGCACGTTAAAGCGATTATAAATTTCAAAAATTCTAAAAAAATATTTCAACTCGCGATACATGTTTTTATTAGTAACAATACACTTCTTACATTCTTTAACTTTAATGATTTTGTTATTTAGTTCAAATCCGTTGATTATTAAAAAAGTTATGAATTTTTGAAGCAATAATTACACGATAAAGCGATCATGAATTTCAAAAATTCGAAAACAGAAAAAGGTTCCTATTTTAACATGAATTTTATAATCAAATGAAAAATAATTATTGAAATTTCAAGTCTGGTTTTCTATTTTCGATGGATCTTCTTATTTTCAGTTCTTATATTATTCATAGAAATAAACGTATTGTTCGCGGAGTGATAAGTGTTCAGCAGTGCTCAGTTACGATGCCCGAAAAAAAAAAACTTATTAGAAGAAAACTTCTAATTCGATAAATAACAGTTAGCACGTCCATTAATTTCGATCTTTTTTTCTAACGTTAATTACAACAAACTGACAGCATCCACTCCATCTATGTACCATCCGAACAATAATCCGGTTAACCCCATCTATTCAGCAAATTAAGTCGCCCCATTATAATTAGAGGCGGGCGATTGTGACGAATTGGACAAGTACCAAGTGTGTGCATCGGATACATCCGGTCGCAGTTGCATCCGGAGGGCGAGGGGAGGAAGAGAGGGTCATTTAATGACCCGCCGAGTTCGAGCACCAGAGAGAGAGATATTATGCTAAATAGTGCATCGAAATGTCCGCATATGCGGAACCATTAACACGACCGAAAACAGGCAAACGCCAATCGATAATCGGGGACATTAACGTTCAGTCACTATTGCCAAAACGGACGCGGAATTGCGGCCATAACTGCTCTCTGCGATCGCTAAATCTGGTATATATGCGTTGCATCCTTCAATATGGCCCAGTTAAGTATCGCAATGCGAATGAATAATGGAAATGGACGATGTTTAGACAGGAAATGAAGATAACATTAATTCTGTTGCGTTTTGGTCTTCTGGATAAAGAAATGTATTTTTTTTTTGGGTTTAAGTGGCATAGGCAGCCAAGGTTTTTTGGTTTCTAATTAGGAAACGATAATAGTTACATCAAATTTATATTAATAATAATTGTAGAGAATGCTAAAATTAACAACTTATTAAGAATAAATTTTTCCCCAAAAAATGTTTTTTCAACATTTTACGATTTCGTAATTTTTTCTATGGTATTACTAGCGAAAAAAATGCAAGTAAAAATGTTGTTCTCAGAAATATTTAAAAAAATTTATGACGGTTCTTAATGACTGAAAAGCGTGTAAAGTAATTACTTTTGGGAAAAAAAAATGTTTTGGTCATTTGATCATTTTCGCCATTTTTTTCATAGTACTACTCGGGAAAAAATGCGTACAAAAAATGTTGTGTGTGTTCATGTGTGTTCAACTTCCGAAAACACTTTATTGCATTTAGTTAAATGCAACTTATAGTATAAGTTAAAATTATTGTGTCTTTCCGACTAAAACTCCGGTCGACGTTTTTTTAACCATTTTCAGATGGATACTTTTGGAAGCCTTGGTGAATTATATAAATAAAACCTAATACGCTAATCATTTCCTACCTAAATCTTTGTGACCCTATTAAATGATTGAAAACGCATCCAAGAATTGCACAAAGATTGACAGGATAAGAAGAAGCCAGAGGTATTTGTGACCATCACGAGAAACCGGCTTCCTGGAGAAGATAGTCGACTACACCAACATCTTCTGGAGATATGACAACGGCAAATTTTGGGCTCCCCAACCCCGAAAACAACGGCCCTTTTAAGGGCCATAAAAACTAATTAATTCTAAAGATTCTTCTTTGTCAATGAATGAATGAATGAATGCATGTATTTAAACAATAAAAGACCAAAGTGCTCTCATAATAAAATATTGAAAAATTTTAGCCAACATTGTCAGAAGATTAGGATCGAAAAGATTTATTTTTCACTTCAAAAATCCATCGAAAATTTTCTGTTCGGAATATCTGCCCTAAATTAATTTCGAAAAAATTTAACGATTTGTAACAGGAGACTAGGAACGAAAAGAGTTGTTTTGCGCTTCAAAAATCGATCGAAAGTTTACTGTTCAGAATGTCTACCCTAAATTAATTTTGCCAAATTCTACCAAATTTTTCGATTTGGTATCAGAATCACAGGAACGAAAAGAGGAATTTTGGTCTTCATATTCTATGCCAAATTCTTTAAAAATTTTCAACAAATTTTGGGATTTAGTATCAGGATCACAGGAACGAAAACATTTTAAATTTATTTTTAACAAAATTTTCACACAAAAATTTCCACCAGGAGTAACAGGATCGCAGAAATGAAAAGAGTAATTTGGGCGCGAAAATAATTTCACGTTTTTAATTTATTTTTAACAAAATTTGCACACAAAAATTTCCATCAGGAGTAACAGGATCGCAGAAATGAAAAGAGTAATTTGGGCGCGAAAATAATTTCACATTTTAATTAATTTTTAACAAAATTTTCGCACAAAAATTTCAACCAGGAGTAACAGGATCGCAGAAATGAAAAGAGTAATTTGGGCGCGAAAATAATTTCACATTTTAAATTTATTTTTAACAAAATTTGCACACAAAAATTTCCATCAAGAGTAACAGGATCGCAGAAATGAAAAGAGTAATTTGGGCGCGAAAATAATTTCACATTTTAATTGATTTTTAACAAAATTTGCACACAAAAATTTCCATCAGGAGTAACAGGATCGCAGAAATGAAAAGAGTAATTTGCGCGCGAAAATAATTTCACATTTTTAATTAATTTTTAACAAAATTTTCACACAAAAATTTCAACCAGGAGTAACAGGATCGCAGAAATGAAAAGAGTAATTTGGGCGCGAAAATAATTTCACGTTTTTAATTGATTTTTAACAAAATTTGCACACAAAAATTTCCATCAGGAGTAACAGGATTGCAGAAATGAAAAGAGTAATTTGCGCGCGAAAATAATTTCACATTTTTAATTAATTTTTAACAAAATTTTCGCACAAAAATTTCAAACAGGAGTAACAGGATCGCAGAAATGAAAAGAGTAATTTGGGCGCGAAAATAATTTCACGTTTTTAATTTATTTTTAACAAAATTTTCGCACAAAAATTTCAACCAGGAGTAACAGGATCGCAGAAATGAAAAGAGTAATTTGGGCGCGAAAATAATTTCACGTTTTTAATTTACTTTTAACAAAATTTTCGCACAAAAATTTCAAACAGGAGTAACAGGATCGCAGAAATGAAAAGAGTAATTTGGCGCGAAAATAAATTCACGTTTTTAATTTATTTTTAACAAAATTTTCGCACAAAAATTTCAAACAGGAGTAACAGGATCGCAGAAATGAAAAGAGTAATTTGGGCGCGAAAATAATTTCACGTTTTTAATTTACTTTTAACAAAATTTTCGCACAAAAATTTCAAACAGGAGTAACAGGATCGCAGAAATGAAAAGAGTAATTTGGCGCGAAAATAAATTCACGTTTTTAATTTATTTTTAACAAAATTTTCGCACAAAAATTTCAAACAGGAGTAACAGGATCGCAGAAATGAAAAGAGTAATTTGGGCGCGAAAATAATTTCACGTTTTTAATTTACTTTTAACAAAATTTTCGCACAAAAATTTCAAACAGGAGTAACAGGATCGCAGAAATGAAAAGAGTAATTTGGGCGCGAAAATAATTTCACGTTTTTAATTTATTTTTAACAAAATTTGCACACAAAAATTTCCATCAGGAGTAACAGGATCGCAGAAATGAAAAGAGTAATTTGCGCGCGAAAATAATTTCACATTTTTAATTAATTTTTAACAAAATTTTCACACAAAAATTTCAACCAGGAGTAACAGGATCGCAGAAATGAAAAGAGTAATTTGGGCGCGAAAATAATTTCACGTTTTTAATTTATTTTTAACAAAATTTTCACACAGAAATTTCAACCAGGAGTAACAGGATCGCAGAAATGAAAAGAGTAATTTGGGCGCGAAAATAAATTCACATTTTAATTGATTTTTAACAAAATTTGCACACAAAAATTTCCATCAGGAGTAACAGGATCGCAGAAATGAAAAGAGTAATTTGGCGCGAAAATAATTTCACGTTTTTAATTCATTTTTAACAAAATTTGCACACAAAAATTTCCATCAGGAGTAACAGGATCGCAGAAATGAAAAGAGTAATTTGAGCGCGAAAATAAATTCACGTTTTTAATTTATTTTTAACAAAATTTGCACACAAAAATTTCCATCAGGAGTAACAGGATCGCAGAAATGAAAAGAGTAATTTGGCGCGAAAATAATTTCACGTTTTTAATTCATTTTTAACAAAATTTGCACACAAAAATTTCCATCAGGAGTAACAGGATCGCAGAAATGAAAAGAGTAATTTGAGCGCGAAAATAAATTCACGTTTTTAATTTATTTTTAACAAAATTTGCACACAAAAATTTCCATCAAGAGTAACAGGATCGCAGAAATGAAAAGAGTAATTTGGGCGCGAAAATAAATTCACGTTTTAATTAATTTTTAAAAAAAAATTCACACAAAAATTTCAACCAGGAGTAACAGGATCGCAGAAATGAAAAGAGTAATTTGGGCGCGAAAATAATTTCACATTTTTAATTCATTTTTAACAAAATTTTCACGCAAAAATTTCCACCAGGAGTAACAGGATCGCAGAAATGAAAAGAGTAATTTGGGCGGGAAAATAATTTCACATTTTAATTAATTTTTAAGAAAATTTTCTCACAAAAATTTCAACCAGGAGTAACAGGATCGCAGAAACGAAAAGAGTAATTTGGGCGCGAAAATAAATTCACGTTTTTAATTTATTTTTAACAAAATTTTCGCACAAAAATTTCCACCAGGAGTAACAGGATCGCAGAAATGAAAAGAGTAATTTGGGCGGGAAAATAATTTCACGTTTTAATTAATTTTTAAAAAAAAATTCACACAAAAATTTCAACCAGGAGTAACAGGATCGCAGAAATGAAAAGAGTAATTTGGGCGCGAAAATAATTTCACATTTCAATTTATTTTTAACAAAATTTGCACACAAAAATTTCAACCAGGAGTAACAGGATCGCAGAAATGAAAAGAGTAATTTGGGCGCGAAAATAATTTCACATTTCAATTTATTTTTAACAAAATTTTCACACAAAAATTTCAACCAGGAGTAACAGGATCGCAGAAATGAAAAGAGTAATTTGGGCGCGAAAATAATTTCTCATTTTAAATTGATTTTTAACAAAATTTGCACACAAAAATTTCAACCAGGAGTAACAGGATCGCAGAAATGAAAAGAGTAATTTGGGCGCGAAAATAATTTCACATTTTTAATTCATTTTTAACAAAATTTTCACGCAAAAATTTCCACCAGGAGTAACAGGATCGCAGAAATGAAAAGAGTAATTTGGGCGGGAAAATAATTTCACATTTTAATTAATTTTTAAGAAAATTTTCTCACAAAAATTTCAACCAGGAGTAACAGGATCGCAGAAACGAAAAGAGTAATTTGGGCGCGAAAATAAATTCACGTTTTTAATTTATTTTTAACAAAATTTTCACTCAGAAATTTCAACCAGGAGTAACAGGATCGCAGAAATGGAAAGAGTAATTTGGGCGCGAAACTAATTTCACGTTTTTAATTTATTTTTAACAAAATTTTCGCACAAAAATTTCCACCAGGAGTAACAGGATCGCAGAAATGAAAAGAGTAATTTGGCGCGAAATTAAATTCACTTTTTAAATTTATTTTTAACAAAATTTTTGCACAAAAATTTCAACCAGGAGTAACAGGATCGCAGAAATGAAAAGAGTAATTTGGGCGCGAAAATAATTTCACGTTTTTAATTTATTTTTAACAAAATTTTCGCACAAAAATTTCAACCAGGAGTAACAGGATCGAAGAAATGAAAAGAGTAATTTGGGCGCGAATGACGATTTTTAAAGAATTTTGCAGAAAATATGAAGACCAAAATTCCTCTTTTCGTTCCTGTGATCCTGATACCAAATAGAAAAATTTGATGAAAAATTTTAAAGAATTTGGTAGAATTTGGCAAAATTAATTTAGGGTAGACATTCTGAACAGTAAACTCTCGATCGATTTTTGAAGTGCAAAACAACTCTTTTCGTTCCCAGTCTCCTGTTACAAATCGTTAAAATTTTTCGAAATTAATTTAGAAAATTTTCGATGGATTTTTGAAGTGAAAAATAAATCTTTTCGTTCCTAATCTTCTGATAATGTTGGCTAAAATTTTTCAATATTTTATTACGAGAGCACTTTGGTCTTTCCTTGTTTAAATACATGCATGCATTCATTCATTCATTGACAAAGAAGAATCTTTAGAATTAGTTAGTTTTTGTGGCCCTTAAAAGGGCCGTTGTTTTCGGGGGTGGGGAGCCCAAAATTTGCCGTTGTCATATCTCCAGAAGATGTTGGTGTGATCGACTATCTTCTCCAGGGAGCCGGTTTCTCGTGACGGTCACAAATACCTCTGGCTTCTTCTTATCCTGTTAATCTTTGTGCAATTCTTGGATGCGTTTTCACTCATTTAATAGGGTCACAAAGATTTAGGTAGGAAATGATTAGGGTATTAGGTTTTATTTATATAATTCACCAAGGCTTCCAAAAATATCCACCTGAAAATGGTTAAAAAACGTTGACCGGAGTTTTAGTCACAATAATTTTAACTTATACTATAAGTTGCATTTAACTAAATGCAATAAAGTCCAATTTTCGGAAGTTGAACATACAAGAACACACACATCATAGACAACATTTTTTGAACGCATTTTTTTCCGAGTAATACTATGAAAAAAATGGCCAAAATGATCAAATGACCAAAACTTTTTTTTCCCGAAAATAATTACCTTTATCAAAAGTACCGTGAATACAAGTGTCGTCACAAATCAAGTTGAGGCATTATTACTTGTCATACTTTTCAGCATCAGACATAACAAACAAATACCAAGGCATGCTTTACTAAAAGTGAGTTGTGAATATTTATAGAGTTCGAAACTAGTACAGATAAAATTGTCCATTAATCCACAATAGAAAACAAAAACAAATTATAGACCGACTACGATCCTTCCAAGAAACGGCCACACCAACACGACCGTCACACGAACGGGGTGAATATTTAAAACACACAGTTAATATTAAGCGATGAAATCGTGAACATAATTTATGAATCAGATAAACCGCACATAATACATTTTCACATACACACACAAATGTACATGTGCGCACATTAGAGAGATATGAATTGGCGCAAATAGTCGTGCATCAACGTGACAAGTAGTCGTGGACAATACTTTGCTCGTTAATCACATCACAAAAAGAACACAGAAAAAAAAACATCCGCCACGGGGAAAAGGGCAACTGAAAATACGGCTGTGTTTGCGAGATAAGGTTTGATTTTTTTTTTCTAGTGGGTGGATATTACTTTTAATGAAAAGTACTTCACTCCCTGAAAACGGGGACATTATCGTAATTCCAGCTTTCGTTCCTGACGGATGCCGTTCGAAAATTCGTTACTTGAAAAGTATTCGCTGAGATAGGTGGGAATGGGGAATTATGTTCGTGGTGTGGAAATGGGGAATCAATTATTGAATTGGTCTAGTCAAATTCATCTGATAAAGACGTCTTTATTAAATTTGATCAATTCATCTGAAACAAGTGAGGTGGTCTCAAATTTATTTGATATAAATTAATTACTTTTTTTACTTTCTCCGTTACGAAGTACGAGAAAGTGTTGTGATCGTGATTTTTTTCAAAAATTTTTTTCACGGAAATATCCGTTTTGGGGTCCCTAGATGCCATTTCAACAATTTCTGGAAAAATTTTGTTTGTGTCTGTGTGTGTGCGCGCTGTATCTCAAAAACTAATAGAGCAATTAATATGAAACTTTGAACATAAGCCTTATTTGATAATCCGAAGAACTGAAAAGCTTTTGGTAAAATTTCGTACACCGGAAGTGGGTGTTTACCTTAACCGTTTTTTGTTTTTCTTCAATAATTTTTTAAGTATGAAAAGTACTATAAAAGCATTTAAACAAATCTTGAAGAAAGCAAAGAAATGAACATTTCTTGCTTGAAAATATTAACAATAAGTTTATTATTAAACCAAAGAAATTTCGTAGCATTTCACCAAAAACACTTTAACAATAACACTCATTGTGAAACCGTTTTTCATGTAACAATAACTCTATTATTAAACCAAAGTAAAACTAAAACATGATTAACAATGAATTGAACATGAATTTGAATTAATACGTCGTCGGCGTAATAACGCTCCTCATAATTGGATGAATCCGACTCCGACAATTACCTTATCAAGGGCACCTGGCGAGTGCATGCCCTTATCACATTACGTCCGTTCGCAGCAGTCCCTCTCTAATTATAAGCCATGGTGGTGGTAGCAGTGGGGCAGATTACACCCTTCGGCCCGATACCCCATTTCATTTTCGTATGACGACGATGATGATGATGATGTGGTGCAGAGGGGCAGCTCAGCCCGCATATGTGCACGTGTGTGTGTGCGTGTGTGTTTGCTGTAATTACTGAAACGTGTCATGCCTATTGATTCACGCCGATCCCATTTATTATTCACACGATGAATACGGCCCAATGAAAATTATGTATAATCATGGGATGAAAAATCTCTAGAGAATGCTTAGAAAATACGAGACTAAACACCAAGATCTTTCTCTCAACCAAGAGAGTCGGTCAAACCTATGAAAAAAAAAAAAAAACTTAGAGAGTCTTATTCCATCGTTATTGTCGATAATTCGCCCTCTTGATAAGGACAAATATTTTTACTTCCTCCATTATGAAGCACGAGAAAGTATTGTGATCGTGATTTTTTTTTTTTTACGGAAATATCCGTTTTTGGTCTCCTGATGCCATTTCAACAATTTCTAGAAACAAAGTTTGTGTCTGTGTGCATGTGTGTGTCTGTCTGTCTGTGCGCACTGTATTTCAAAAACTAATAAAACTAATAGAACAATTGATATAAAACTTTGAACATAAGTCTTATTTGATAATCCGGAGAACTGAAAAGCTTTTGGTAAAATTTCGTACACCGGAAGTGGGTGTTCACCTAAACGTTCACACGGCACCGAATCGGTCGTTTTAACAATTCGGTTATTTTGCTGTCTTCTATAGTCGCGCATATATTTTAATGTGCGTGTTCACACGATACCGTACACCGTCGACGGCAGTATCGTGTGAACACACTATTGAAATATACGCGCCACTACAGAAGACAGCAAAATAACTGAATCGGTAAAACGACCGATTCGGTGCCGTGTGAACGGGGCCGTAACTGTTTGTTTGTTTTTTCCATTATTTTTTTAATATGAAAAATATCACAAAAATATTTAAATTAATATTGAGAATAAAGAAATTTGAAAATATTTTTCATAAAATCATTATTATTCGGGGAAAAAATTGATTTTCATCATGAAACGATAATAGTAACAGCAAATTAAAATGTTCTGTAATGCAAACATTGGGCCTAAAATAAAATCAAAAATTTCAACAGGAAAATTCAAAATTTAGGAATTTAAAATCTTTAAAATCTGATATTTGAGCCTAAATATTAAAGTCAAAACATTAAAATAAAAAAAAAATGAAAACGAATATTTAAACATTTAATTCCAAGATTTGGTGTTTAAAAACTCTAAATATTAAAAGCTGTTAATTGCAAAATTTAAGACAATGTGAATTTTGGCCGACACAACGTAACGATTTGTAAATTTAAATTTGCACCTTAAATTCACAATGTACAGTTTGTTCATATAATCCAAACATTGGACCAGAATTTTGATATTGAGGGCGAACATTTTAATTGTTGGTTTTAATTTTTGAAGTTTAGGGTTTCAATATTTAATTAAAGGATTTAAATTTGTCAATTCAGGTCTAATTTTTGAAGCTTAGGTGCTCAATTTTTTAATTAAAAGATTTAAATTTGTTAATTTAGGTCTTAAAATATCCAATTTAGAATATTGAGGGCGAACACTTCAAATTTTATGTCTAATTCTTCAAGTTTTGGGTTTAAATATTTAATTAAAAAATTCAAATTTGTCAATGTCGGTCTTATTTTTAAAGCTTAGATGGTCAATTATTTAGTTAAAAGATTTAAATTTGTCAATTTAGGTCTTAAAATACCCAATTTAAAGTATTGAGGGCGAACAATTTAAATGTTAGGTCTAGTCAAGTTTTGGGCTTAAATATTTAATCAAAGGATTCAAATTTGTCAATTTGGGTCTAATTTTTGAAGCTTAGGTGCTCAATTTTTTTAATTAAAAGATTTAAATTTGTTAATTTAGGTCTTAAAATACCCAATTTAGAATATTGAGCCCCAACACTTAAACTGTTAGGTCTAATTCTTCAAGTTTTGGGCTTAAATATTTAATTAAACGATTCAAATTTGTCAATTTAGATAAAAAATTTAAGTTTAGGGCTTAATATTTAATTAAAAATTCGCCAATTTCGGTCTAAAAATTACCTATTTAGACAATCTATGCAAGAAGTTAGACCATAGATAAGGGTTTTCGTTTCTAATTATTATTTCAGCTCTAAAATCCGAATACTCGATCTTAACCCCAAAATTTTGGACTGCAAATTCTAATTTCAAACTCTCATATATCAAATTTGGTCGATGCAATCTAAAATGTACGCTCTAAATCCCAAAATTTGTCCCTAAAATCTAAAATTTGATTATTAAACTACAAAATTTAACACTTAAATAATTTGGACCCAAACATCCGACCAAAGATTTTAAATCCGATATTTGTCTGTTCAGATCAAAGTTTTTTGTGCCTTAAAACGCAAAATTTGAAACTTTAAATATGAAATTTGGGCGCTGTAAAAAAAAATTCCAAAGCAAAATAATCGTAAATTTTGACCTGAAATTCTGCAATGTACGTACCGTAACACCAATGTTGGACATGTCAAATTTTCCAATTCTACGGCCTATATATAGGGTTAAAGGTCTAATTTTTTAATCTAAGGCCTTGGATTTTTAATTTTAGGATTCAAATTTCTTAATTTAGATCTTCAAATCTGAAATTTATACAAAATTTCAAAACCTCAATTGAAATTAAAATTTTCGAAAATTTTATCTATACATTCAAAATGAGGTTCCGAGATACAATCTCAAATTTGGGCAATGAATCCGGAATTTAAGCATCGATATCCCAGATTTAGATATTACGTCCCAAAATTTGGTTTTTAACATCCGAAATTTGACGACTAAAATCTGAGTAAAGGCTTAAATTCGAAACTTATAAAGAATAAGTTTTTTCGAAATCTCTGGATTTTGAGTAAACTGAATATTAGAATTTGAAGTATAATTTGTCATTTCCATCTTTTATAATTTTGACGTTTTAAACGTCAATTTCATCTGATCTAAGTACATCTGAAATGTAATTTAAATTGAAAATAAAGCATGAAAGTATAAATAAAAGTATTATACTATCAAATCGGAGAAAGTAATATGATGTACACATCATAATTTTTTTCTGTGACCGTTCAAATATTGCGTTTTTTTGCTCTAAAAACCAGAATAAGTCAGAAATGGTTAAATTTTGCCCGGTAAAAGTTACTGTCAGTTATTACGCATAAAAATGCAAAAATATACCGAGTGTCCCATTAAAAAAAAACATAAATTTGTGGTGGTTATCCGTTGCGCAACACCCTGTATACATAAAAATATTTTTCGATTATAGAGTCGATAATTATCTACAACTTTTATATAAGTCATAATTTTCTATTTTAAATATTTAAGGCTAAAATGTTACTTTGAAACGATTACAAAAAGTTACTTTGCCGCTTCGGTATTAATGCATTATTTTTACATGTAACATATAAAAAAATCTCGCCCATAAATTAGTTTAATGATCATTATTGATCAATAAAACGGTCGATTAATTTCGATTCGGTATTAAATTACCCGATTCGGTCGCTGAAAAATTAATGTTCAAAGTAATAAAACGGTGCGTGTTCGGACAAATGAAACAAAACAAAACAAAAACGCGGCACATTGAATTCGCGCGATTTATTTATGTATAATTGAAATTTGTTAAGTGGCCGGAGGGCAGTTTAAATTTTCACCCCGGCGAACGAAAGTACTTTCGGCGCAGAAATTGTATCGAAATATACAACACGGGCCGAATACATGCGAATTGCGTGTTTTCGATAAAACGCTATTGCAGTTATCGAATTTAAATCGGATCGAATTCGACGTTTCGTGTTTCGAATACATGCATACAGTGATATCCACTTAATGGTGATATGATACAGAATGAATAATACTGGTGTATACAAAAAAAAAAAAACATTCTTTGTCGCAGCATTATGGATTGAACATCTACTATTTTAAAAGTTCGCATATCTCCATAAAAAAAAAATTAGTACATGAATAGATTATGCATTAACAGTATTACTTAATAAAAAAAATCAAATTTGTATCACCGCACCCCGAACACTACGAAAATAATTAATTTCCACCCTCGCACAACGAATACGCTCAGAGTCCTAACAATTGCAAAATTTATAAAATTTCGCACATCACCATAAAAAATGTAAGCACATGAATGGATTTTACATTAACCGAATTTTAAATTGGATTACAAAATGTTCTCGTGATATTAACACAAAATGCAAAAAACGCATTTTTTTGAAGCTCGAAGATTTAAAATTGCAATTTTGATTTTTGAAATCGTATAACTGCGAAACGCGGTGTCCGATTTTGATGATTTTAGCGTCAAAATGTAAAAAATTTAGACTTATTTTAAAATGAATTACAAAATTTTCTCATGAAATTTACACAAAAAGCAAAAATTGCAATTTTTAGAAAAGTCCGAAAATTTAAAATTGCGATTTTAATTTTTAAAATTCCACAACTGCCAAATGCAGTATCCGATTTTGATGATTTTAACGTCAAAATGTGCCAAATTTGATGTTACTTTAAAATTGATTACGGAATGTGCTAGTGAAATTTATACAAAATGCAAAAAAAGCGTATTTTGTTTAAAGCCCGAAGAGTTAAAATTGCGATTTTAATTTTCGAAATTGCACAACTTTTAAACGCGATTTGGATGATTTTAACGTTAAAAAGTGGACAATTTAGAGTTATTTTAAAATTGATTACGAAATTTTTTCGTTAAATTTACGCCAAATGCAAAAAAGCTCTTTTTTAAAATCCGAAGAATTAAAATTTCAATTTTTATTTTCTAAATTGCACAACTGCCAAACGCAGTGTCTGATCTTGTAGATTTTAACGTTAAAATTTGGAAAATTTAGTGTTATATTAAAATGGATTAGCAAATTTTCCCGTAAAATTTACACTAAATAGAAAAATCGGACTTTTTAAAAGTCGAAAAAATTAAAATTCCGATTTTGATTTTCAATATTGCACAACTGCCAAATGCAGTGTCCAATTTTGATGATTTTAACGTCAAAATGTGGCACATTTAGTGTAATTTTAAAATGGATCACGAAATGTTCTCGTAAAATTTACCCGAAATGCAAAAAACGCTCTTTTTTAAAACCCGAAGATTTAAAATTGCAATTTTTATTTTAGAAATTGCACAACTGACAAACACAGTTTTTGATCTTGTTGATTTTAACGTTAAATGTTATTTTAAAATGGATTAGCAAATTTTCCCGTAAAATTTACACTAAATAGAAAAATCGCACTATTCAAAAGTCGAAAAATTCCAATTTCGATTTTCAATATTGCACAACTGCCGAATGCGGTATCCGATTTTGATGATTTTAATGTCAAAATGTGGCAAATTTAGTGTAATTTTAAAATGGATTACGAAATGTTGTCGTGAAATTTACACAAAATGCAAAAAACGCATTTTTTCAAGGCCCGAAAATTTCAAATTGCGATTTTGATTTTTGAAATTGCACAATTTCCAAACGCGGTACCCGATTTGGATGATTTTAACCTCAAAATGTGGAAAATTTGGTGGTATTTTAAAATGGATTACAAAATGTTCTTGTGAAATTTACACAAAATGCAAAAAAACGCATTTTTTCAAGACCCGAAAATTTCAAATTGCGATTTTGATTTTTGAAATTGCACAACTGCCAAACGCGGTGTCCGATTTTGATGATTTTAACGTCAAAATGTGGCAAATTTAGTGTAATTTTGAAATGGATTACGAAATGTTCTCGTGAAATTTACACGAAATGCAAAAAACGCATTTTCTCAAAGCCCGAAGATTTAAAATTGCAATTTTTATTTTTGAAATTGCACAACTGCCAAACGCGGTACCCGATTTCGATAATTTTAACGTCAAAATGTGGCAAATTTAGTGGTATTTTAAAACGGGTAATGACATTTTCTCGTGAAATTTACACAATTAAAAAAAACGCATTTTTTAAAGACCGAAGATTTAAAACTGCAATTTTGATTTTTGAAATTGCACAATTGCCAAACGCGGTATCCGATTTTAATGATTTTAACGTCACAATGTGGTAAATTTAGAGTTATTTTAAAATGGATTATAAAATTTTCTCGTGAAATTTGCAGAAAATGCAAAAAACTGATGATTTTGATTTTTTAAATTGCACAACTGTCGAACGCATTGTAAGATTTTGATGATTCATACATCAAAATATGGAAAATAAGTACAATTTTAAAACAGTCATCAAAATATATCCGTAAAATGTAAAAATTTCAGTATTTTAAATTTTTAAGATTTTAAAATCGTGATTTTGATTTTTGAAATTGCTCAACTGCCGAACGCGTTGTAAGATTTTGATTATTCATATGTCAAAACATGGAGAATTTGTACAATTTTAAAACAGTCGTGAAAATATATCCGTAAAATGCAGAAATTTCAGTTTTTTAAATTTTTAAGATTTTAAAATCGTGATTTTGATCTTTGAAATTGCTCAACTGCCGAATGCGTTGTAAGATTTTGATGATTCATATGTCAAAACATGGAGAAAATCGCTTTAGTTTTTGAGTAAATTGAGTTTTTGAATTTGAAAAAAAAATCATAAAAAAATTATGAACATTTTTACCCAAAATTGTATAATAAAAAACTAATAAAAAATAAAATTCGCAACACTCCCCTAAACACAACGAAAATAATTAATTTTCACCCTCGCGCAACGAATACGCGGTATCAGATTTTGACGATTCAAATGTCAAAATGTGACAAATTTCGAGTTATTTTAAAATGGATTACAAAATGTACTCGTGAAATTTAGACAAAATGCAAAAAAAACGAATTTTTCTAAAGCCCGAAGATTTAAAATTGCGATTTTGATTTTTGAAATTGCACAACTGCAAAATGCGATGTCCGATTTTGATGATTTAAGCGTCAAAATGTTAAAAATTTAGAGTTATTTTAAAATGAATTACAAAATTTGCTCGTGAAATTTACACAAAATGCAAAAATTCCAATTTTTAAAGCCCGAAAATTTAAAATTGCCATTTTAATTTTCAAAATTCCACAACTGCCAAATGCGGTATCCGATTTTGATGGTTTTAACGTCAAAATGTGCCAAATTTGGGGTTATTTTAAATTTGATTACGGAATGTTGTAGTGAAATTTACACAAAATGCAAAAAAACGCATTTTGCTTAAAGCCCGAAGAGTTAAAATTGCGATTTTAATTTTCGAAATTGCACAACTTTTAAACGCGATGTCCGATTTGAATGATTTTAACGTTAAAAAGTGGACAATTTAGAGTTATTTTAAAATTGATCACGAAATGTTCTCGTGAAATTTACCCGAAATGCAAAAAACGCTCTTTTTTAAAACCCGAAGATTTAAAATTGCAATTTTTATTTTCGAAATTGCACAACTGCCAAACGCAGTGTCTGAGCTTGTTGATTTTAACGTTAAAATTTGGAAAATTTAGTGTTATTTTAAAATGCATTAGCAAATTTTCCCGTAAAATTTACACTAAATAGAAAAATCGCACTTTTTAAAAGTCGAAAAATTAAAAATTCCGATTTTAAGTTTCAATATTGCACAACTGCCAAATGTTATTGTGATGATTTTAACGTCAAAATGTGGCAAATTTAGTGTAATTTAAAAATGAATTACGAAATGTTTTTGTGAAATTTACACAAAATGCAAAAAACGCATTTGTTCAAAGTCCGAAAATTTCAAATTGCGATTTTGATTTTTGAAATTGCACAACTGCCAAACGCGGTACCCGATTTTGATGATTTTAACGTCAAAATGTGATAAATTTAATGTAATTTTAAATGGATTCTGAAATGTTCTAGTGAAATTTACACAAAATGCAAAAAAACGAATTTTTTCAAAGCCCGAAAATTTCAAATTCCGATTTTGATTTTTGAAATTGCACAACTGCCAAACGCGATACCCGATTTTGATGATTTTAACGTCAAAATGTGGCAAATTTGGTATTATTTTAAAATTGATTACAGAATGTTCTAGTGAAATTTACAAAAAATGCAAAAAACGCATTTTTTCAAAGTTCGAAAATTTCAAATTCCGATTTTGATTTTTGAAATTGCACAACTGCCAAACGCGGTACCCGACTTTGATGATTTTAACGTCAAAATGAGGCAAATTTACTGTAATTTTAAAATAGTTAACGAAATGTTCTCGAGAAATTTACACAAAATACAAAAAACGCATTTTTTCAAGTCCTAACAATTTCAAAAATTTCAAAATTTTGCACACCACCATAAAAAATATAACCACACGAATAGATTCTACATTAACCGCACCAACTAATAAAAACATAAAATATCCTACAATTTAGGATCGTTATACCTCTAATGTGTATTTGTTTTCAAACGAGAGCTTTCATATTTTATTAAAAGAAAAAAAAAACATATCCATTAATTACACTTACAGCCGGATCGTAAATAATGAAAGAGACTCCGGATAAGCATATTGTGATTAACAATTCTATCTGTCAGAGTGCAGCCCGTAATTCATAAATACGGTTTCCAT